>CM046009.1:37254768-37294768 GCA_025175895.1 Wurfbainia villosa | reverse complement strand
GCGCGTCGTGGTCAATGGTGTCGCCTCATCGACGGCGGCAGACGGAGTTGCTCACCGCGTGCGGTGCCATAGTCCCCAACGACGGTGTATGCATTGACAAAGTCGCAGACGGCGGCTTGTAATGCCAATGGTCGCTCGGAGGACCATTGGCCCCGTTGGCCGCCGTCGAAATCGCTATTCTCGAATCGCCTTTGAACCATCCGCTTTGAACAGGGGCCGGGGGGCACTGCCGCTATATATCCATGCAGCACGAACCATTTGCTTGCAGTCCCAGTGCCCATGGGGCTAGTCCGTTGGTGTCGGCAGGTGCGCGGGGGGGGGGGGGGGGGGGGGGGTATGGCCAGGTCGCTCGGTACACACCAAGTCCCTTAGAATCACCTACCTTGCTTGAGGGTATGGCCATGTCGCTCGGTGTCATGCACGTCCTAGGCTTGCGCTTGCCGCTCATTGCTTGCATGCGTGGTCCAATAGTGTCGTCTCGTCGACGACAGGCAACGGGTTGCTCACCGCGTGCGGTGCCATAGTGCCCAACGACGGTGTATGCATTGGCAAAGTCTTGCACGAGTGGCGGCTTGCAATGCCAATGGTCGTCGGGAGGACCATTGGGCCCGTCGGGCGCCGCTAAATGCATCATCTGATCGCCTTTGAACAATCGCGCCTGCACAGGGGCTGGGCACCTGCCGCTATAACTCCCGCATCCACGAACCATGTGCTTGCCCGGTGCCCATGGGGCTAGTCCGTTGGGCTAGTCCGTTGGTGTCGGTAGGTGCGCGGGGGTATGGCCATGTCGCTCTGTACACACCAAGTCCCTTCGAATAGCCTACCTTGCATCGGGGTATGACCATGTCGCTTGGTGCCATGCACGTCTTAGGCTTGCGCTTGCCGCTCGTTGCTTGCGTGCGTGGTCCAATGGTGTCGTCTCGTCGACGACGGGCAACGGGTTGCTCACCGCGTGCGGTGCCATAGTCCCCAACGACGGTGTATGCATTGGCAAAGTCGTGCACGAGCGGCGGCTTGCAATGCCAATGGTCGTCGGGAGGACCATTGGCCCCGTCGGTCGCTCGCCAAACTGTCATCCTGAACTGCCCCTTTGAACCATCTGCCTTGCACAGGGGGCTGGGCACCTGCCGCTATATATCCCGCAGGCACGAACCATGTGCTTGCAGCCCCAGTGCCCATGGGGCTAGTCCGTCGGTGTTGTAGGTGCGCGGGGGTATGGCCATGTCGCTCGGTACACACCAAGTCCCTTAGAATCGCCTACCTTGCATGGGGGTATGGCCATGTCGCTCGGTGTCATGCATGTCCTAGGCTTGCGCTTGCCGCTCGTTGGTTGCGTGCGTGGTCCCATGGTGTCTTCTCGTCGACGACGGGCAACGGGTCGCTCACCGCGTGCGGTGCCATAGTCCCCAACGACGGTGTATGCATTGGCAAAGTCGTGCACGAGCGGCGGCTTGCAATGCCAATGGTCGTCGGGAGGACCATTGGGCCCGTGGCCGCCGCCAAATCGCTATCTGAATCGCCTTTGAACACCGCTTGCAGTGGGCCGGGCACTGGCCGCTATATATCCCGCAGACGAACCATGTGCTTGCACCGTATGTCTGTCCGTTGGTGTCGGTAGGTGCGCGGGGGTATGGCAATGTCGCTTGGTGTCATGAATGTCCTAGGCTTGCGCTTGTCGCTCGCTGCCTGCGTGCATGGCCCATGGGGTCGTCGTGTCAACGACGGGCAACGGGTTGCTCACCGCGTGCGGTGCCATAGTCCCCAACGACGGTGTATGCATTGGCAAAGTCGTGCATGAGCGGCGGCTTGCAAAGCCAATGGTCGTCGGGAGGACCATTGGTCCCGTCGGTCGCTCGCCAAACTATCATCCTGAATCGCCTTTGAACCATCCGCGCACAGGGGGGCCACTCGCCGCTATATATATCCCGCAGGCACGAACCATGTGCTTACAGCCTCGGTGCCCATGGGGCTGGTCCGTTTGTGTCGGTAGGTGCGGGGAGGGGGGGGTATGGCCATGTCGCTTGGTGTCATGAACGTCCTAGGCTTGTGCTTGTCGCTCGCTGCCTGCGTGCATGGCCCCATGGTGTCGTTGTGTCGACGACGGGCAACGGGTAGCTCACCGCGCGGCTTGTGCTCGCTCTTGGTGCTGCGCGCGTGGTTCCTATGGTCTCGCCGCTTCGATGTGCGTGCGTCCTAGGCTTGTGCTTGTCACATGCTGCCTGCGTGCGTGGTCCCTTGGCCTCCTTGCCGCTCAGTATCACGTGCGTCCTAGGCTTGCGCTTGTCGCCCGTTGCCTGTGTGCGTGGTCCCTTGGTGGCCTTGCTGCTCACTATCCGCACGTCCTAGGCTTGCGCTTGTCGCCTGCTGCCTGCGTGCATGGTCCCTTGGTGCCCTTGCCGCACACTATCCGCACGTCCTAGGCTTGCGCTTGTCGCCCGCTGCCTGCGTGCATGGGGCCCTTGGTGCCTTTGTCGCTCAGTATCCGCGCGTCCTAGGCTTGTGCTTGTCGCTTGCTGCCTGCGTGCGTTGTCCCTTGGTCTCCATGCCGCTCACTATCGCGTGCGTCCTAGGCTTGCGCTTGTCGCCCGCTGCCTGCGTGCGTGGTCCCTTGGTATCCTTGCCGCTCACTATCGCGTGCGTCCTAGGCTTGCGCTTGTCGCTCGCTGCCTACGTGCGTGGTCCCTGTTAGTGAAAGCCCTAGAGCCAATCATATGATGATTGTTGTATGGACTTTATTGTATCATATTCCTATTTATAAAGGCATGGTTATTATATTTACTTGTATTGGTGCCAAATAACTAAATATAATAATGTCCTTGAGTAGTAGGTTCTTATCTATATCAATCGATTGGTTGAATCGATAATGAGATGATATAGAGACCACTACTCTTAATCATTCCTAGTCGAGTATTAACATTCAGGGACAATGTTAATGCGTAGAGACTAGCATGTAGGTCAACAAGATGACTTGATCTCACAAGTCATGGATATGAGATATCAAGTTGACACATGGGTATGCATTGGAGAATGTATACTGAATGACCCGCCATGAGAAAGTATCATGGATCGTTATATGAGTGTCATATACTTTCTCATATGGCTATTAGTATGACTATTAGTCCTTAGACCTGAAGTCACCATGGTTCCCTACATAATGAGTTGCATACTTTGGCTTCGTCAAACGTCACCCGTAAATGGGTGGACTATAAAGGCGATTACTGGGTATGTAACGAATTATGCGGAGGGATGTGAGTGATGTAGATGGGATCTATCCCTCCTATATGACGGGGGTGACATCGATATTCTTGATAGAGTGAGACCACGAAGTGCATGGCCATGCCCAAATGAGTCAATATGAGATATTGAGCTCATTTGATTAGAGTGAGTCTACTTGGAGTTCAAGATTTAGATTGTACCGAGGATGACACGGTCTATGCCTCGATTGGTCAATCTAGATGTCAAGGATAGAGGGACATTGTCACATATTGTGAGAGTCACAATTAGTAGTCACAAAGGTGATGTTGGAGCTCAACATTCTTGTAACTTGGGTAGCAATGATGTGTTGCTAGATACCGCTCATTGCTTATGTTCCTAAATCGGTTTAGGGACATTGCCAACGTTACAAGAACCTATAGGGTCACACACATAAGAGTAATTAGATGGAGATTAGGTTCATATGATGAACCATGAGGATTAGGTTCATGGGATGAACCAAATTGGATTAAGAGTAATCCAAATTAGACTAATTGAGTTAGACTCAAGTTGATTCAAGTGTTGAATGAGTCTAATTGAGATTTGATTCATCAAATCAATTTAAATTAATGAATAGAGATTCATTATATTAAATTGACTTGAGTCAAGTGGTTAGATTTGATCAACCATGGGAGATTAGAGGTCAAGTTTGACTTGACTTGAGAGGGAAGATGAAAGGTCAAGTTTGACTTGACCAAATGCCATGTCATGATGATGACTAGGCATGGCCGCCAATGATGATGCTCCACATCATCATTGACTTGTCAATTGGTGCCACATCATGAGGGAGAAGGGTCATGGGAGTTACATGCATGCATGTAACCCTCCATGAAGTGGCGCCACTTTGGGGTTATGGGCAGAGAATTCATTTGGTGAGTTACACACTCTTAACTTCATCTTCTTCCTTGGGAATTTTTCTCTCAAGCTCTCCCTCTCCAACCTCATCTTGCCGAGACACCATAGAGGAGTGCTAGCACACTCAAGTGTCTTTTCTCCACCTATTGCTTGTGTGGATACCATAGAGGAGTGTGCACTTGACACTCTCGAGTTCCGGACTTTTGACGAGCGGGATAAGCGAAGGGCGTCGCTACGAGGGTAACGTTCTAACCTCTTAGATCTAAGGTAGATCTAGGATTTCTGTAAGCACATACATGTAATTATAATTGTATACTTTGCACGGATCCGTGGCCGGGGCTTCCGAGGTTTCCAACGCAAAGCGGTTTTGCGGCTCGGAAAAACCCAACTTGGGTATCGAGCCACGTCATGAAGCATGTATGTGTTTCATTTTTTAGTTTTTATATTAGATATAAAAATTACAGATTTATATGTTTCTGTAAATTTTCTTATTTTATAGAATTTTTGGGTATTTTTCTCGTAGAGTCGAAGCAACGAGTGTTGGGACACTCGTAGGCTTCAACCGTCGAGAAAAACTCTCCGAATCGGCGAGTTCTCGCTTTAGGTTTTTGGGACAGTGACTTAAGTCGCTGTAAGATCATTGTAGGGACACTCGTGAAGTTTATTTTGCGAGTAGGGGCGCTGCCCCTATCCCCGAAAGGGGTCATGTCCCGCGATCGCGCCCGGAAACCGCTTAGCGTGACCGTTACGGAGAGTTGACTCATAAATTCGAAATAAATTAGGAAAAATTATAGAAATTTCTGTAAAAATACATAATTTAGAATTATGTATAATTCTGTGATTGTCATGGCCCAATAACCCAATTGGATTGGATTAAGTGTGTTGTAATTCATAATACGGCCTGCGTGCCGTTTTGTGGTTGTGCGTGTTGTAAAGTGTTTGCGACCTGCGCGTCGCGCCTATTCTTTTAATATTCTAGTTGTAAATAGTTTTAGACTCGAATGTAACTCGAGTTTCGTATTTGTAATGTACAAAAATGGAGCGGTGGAAAGTCCACTTGAAGGCGAGCTTACGAGAAGGGTGACGACGACACATGGCGGTCAAAGGAAGCGCTTGGAGAAGCCGCTAGCCTTAGGTTGACCGTCCGATCTTCTCATTGGCTTGAGAAGATCGTAGTAGGGCCATGACTATATCACATTTAATGATATATATATATGTATATTTAATTGATTTTGTTTGTATGTATGTGATGCATGCTAGTAGAAACATGTTTGTATGTATATGATGCATGCTAGGTTAATTTTCTTGTATGTATATGATGCATGCTAGAATAATTAATGTATGTATATGATGCATGCTAATATAGGATAATAAAGGCCTAAATGCGTATAAGATACACATTACGATTAGATAAGATCATAATCGAATCAACTCGAAAATGCCTACCGAGCCTTGATACCCATCACTACCACGATCATTTGTTGTTGTTGAATCTGCCAAAGCAGAGCAACGCATATTATCTTGGTAGGGTGCGGAGGGACAATCTTGGTCCCGCCTATCACGACTCGGGTTAGAGTAAGCTCAATTAGATTGAGCAAAACTAGTTAACTCAATTGGATCGAGTAGAACTATAGGCATATTCCAATCGTTGGAAAGATAGGTTAAGATCGCATTTACACTAAATCTTGGGCGATTTAGCCAAAGCTAACTCAAGGTCTTTTGTAAATGTGGGTCTTAATCCTATAAACAAGAGTTGCATAGAGATGTAATCGGTAATGTGTTTCCCACCGATCGTACTAAGTCTTGGGCGATTTAGCCAAAGCTAACTCAAGGCTTAGTATGATGTGGATCTTGTCCCACAAGAATTATAGCTAGTTTGTATGAATCTAGTAAAAGTGGTTTGACCACATCCACAACTCGATTCTACAAAATTCCTATAATTTAGTGGGAGCATCATTTGATTAAAGGCCTAATTAAATGATAAAAGGAATATGATATTAATCCTCTACATTGTATGTTGTAGATTACTATGTCAACAAACACGAACACTCTCTCTCTGCGATCCGTCCTTGAGAAGGACAAGCTCAATGGAGCAAATTTCCTGGACTGGTACAGGAACTTGAGAATTGTTCTCACCCAAGAAAGGAAGCTGTACGTCCTGGAGCAGCCCATTCCGGAGGCACCTCCTGCCAATGCCTCGCGAGCTGACAAAGATGCTTACAAGAAGCATCAAGATGATGCATTAGATGTGTCATGTCTAATGCTCGCGACCATGAACTCTGAGCTTCAGAAGCAACACGAGTTCATGAATGCTTATGATATGGTTGGACATCTTCGTCAACTATATCAAGGACAAGCTAGGCATGAGAGATATGAAGTCTCTAAGGCATTATTTGGGTCCAAAATGCAAGAAGGGACTCCTGTAGGTACATATGTACTCAAGATGATTGGGTACGTAGAAAACCTACAAAGGCTGGGATTCCCACTTGGCCAAGAGCTGGCCACTGACCTAATCTTGCAATCTTTGCCAAGAGCCTTCGATCAATTTGTCATGAATTATAACATGAATGAAATTGATAAGCCATTACAAATGCTCAAAGATGTTGAGAATCGCAGAGCTTAACCTTAAGAAGGGTAAATCGACACCATTTTGATGGTGCAAAAGAAAGGCAAGGGCAAGCCTAAAGGTAAGGGAAAGTCCCAAGCCAAGGGCAAAGGCAAAGAACTTAAACCCAAAGGAGGGGTAGCCAAGGAAGGGGCTTGCTTCCATCGCAAGGAAGCAGACACCGGAAGCGAATCGCAAGGCATACCTGGAAGATCTTAAGAAGAAGAGAAGTGAGACTTCTACTTCAGGTATAAATGTTATAGAAGTCAATCTATCTATTTCTTCATCATGGGTATTAGATACCGGATGTGCATCTCACATTTGTACCAATGTGCAAGGGCTGAGAAATAGCAAGGCATTGACAAAGGGCGAGGTGGACCTACGAGTAGGCAATGGAGCAAGGGTCATGCCATTGTAGGAACTTATGATCTATCTCTGCCCTCTGGGCTTGTACTAGAATTAGAAGAATGTTGTTATGTGCCTGCTTTAACTAAGAACATCATTTCAGTTTCTTGTTTGGACAAGAAAGGGTTTTCATTTATAATAAAGAACAAATGTTGTTCAGTTTATTTAAATGATATGTTCTATTGTAGTGCACCTCTAATGAACGGACTCTACTTTCTAGACTTAGAGAACCCTATCTATAACATGAGTACCAAGAGGTTCAAGTCAAATGAGTTGAACCAAACCTATCTCTGGCATTGTCGCTTAGGTCACATAAATGAGAGTCGCTTATCTCAGCTCCATAAGGATGGGCTGCTAGACTCATTTGATTTTGAATCATATGAGACATGCGAGTCTTGCCTTTTAGGCAAGATGACCAAGACTCCCTTTAGTGGACATAGCGAAAGAGCAACAGATTTGTTAGGACTTATACATAGTGATGTATGTGGTCCTTTCAATGTTGCTGCTAGAGGTGGTTACAGGTACTTTATTACATTTACTGATGACTTTAGTAGATATGGTTATGTGTATCTTATGACACATAAATCTGAATCCTTTGAAAAGTTCAAAGAATTCAAGAATGAAGTACAAAACTAGCTTGGCAAGAGTATTAAGATACTTCGATCAGATCGAGGTGGTGAATACCTTAGCCATGAGTTTCGTGACTATCTAGCTGAGTGTGGGATTCTATCCCAACTCACTCCTCCTGGAACACCACAGTGGAATGGTGTATCCGAAAGGAGGAATCGTACCCTATTGGATATGGTAGGATCTATGATGAGTCACACAGATCTTCCTATATCCTTTTGGGGATATGCTCTGGACACAGCAGCCTTTACCCTTAACCGTGTACCATCCAAGGCTGTGGTAAAGACACCATATACGATATGGACAGGGAAAAATCCCAAGATGTCTTTTATGAGGATTTGGGGTTGTGAGGCTTACGTTCGACGTCAAGTCTCAGACAAACTGGGACCCAAATCTGATATGTGCTATTTTGTTGGATATCCCAAGGATACAAAGGGATATTACTTCTACATTCCCAGTCAGCACAAAGTGTTTGTGGCAAAGACTGGGGTTTTTCTAGAAAGAGATTTTGTTTCTAGAAAAACTAGTGGGAGTACCTTCGATCTTGAAGAAATTCAAGATAAGGACCATAGCACTGAGGCCTTGATGGAGGTTGAACAGGAACCACAAAGTGTTGTGGGTGATGAGGTTGTTGCACAAAGAGTTGTGGAACAATCACTGCTCAAGTAGACCTACCTCTTCGCAGGTCCGATAGGTACGTCACCGAGAGATACTCATTTCTCTTGTCGACCATGATGACGTTATGCTCATTGAGAATGAGCCTACCTCCTATCGAAGCCGTGATGAGCCCAGATTCGAGAAATGGCTAGACGCCATGAGATCCGAGATGGAATCCATGTACACTAACCAAGTATGGACTTTGGTTGATCCACCTGAAGGGGTCAAACCCATTGGGTGTAAGTGGGTCTTTAGGAGAAAGACCGACATGGATGGACTTACGATACCTATAAGGGCCGATTGGTGGCTAAAGGTTTCAAGCAAATTCATGGTATTGACTATGATGAAACCTTTTCTCGGGGCGATGTTTAAGTCCATTCGGATCTTGCTTGCTATTGCAAAGATACCACGATTATGAGATCCGCAGATGGATGTCAAAACTGCGCTTTACGAATGGAAACTTACTCGAGGATGTGTACATGACACAACGAGGGTTTTGTAGATCCACAAAGATACCGGGAAGGTATGCAAGCCGCAAAGGTCCATTTATGGGCCAAAGCAAGCTTCTGAGTCGAATCTTCGATTCGATGATGCGATCAAAGCTTTGGTTTCATCAAGAATGAAGATGAACCTCGTGGTTCTACAAGAGGGTTAATGGGAAAACATTTGTGTTCCTTGTATTGTATGTGGATGACATACTGCTGATTGGGAATGACATCACTTCGCTTCAGTCTATGAAGACTTGGCTGGGGACGTTCTTCTAAATGAAGGACTTTGGTGAAGCACGTATTCTAGGCATCAAGATCTATAGAGATAGATCTAAGAGATTGCTTGGCCTAAGTCGAGTACATACATTGACGATTACTTGGTTTGCCATGCATGCAGAATTCCAAGAAAGGACTTCTGCCGATGTCACATGGTGTGAGTCTTTCGAAGACTCAAAGTCCCTCTTCTAGAGAGGAGAGAGACCGCATGGATAATATCCCTTACGCATCTGCTATAGGATCTATCATGTACGCCATGCTGTGTACTCGTCCTGATGTCTCGTATGCTTTGAGCATGACGAGTAGATACCGATGATCCAGTGAGCGTCACTAGATAGTAAATAAGAATATTCTTAAGTACTTGAGAAGGACTAAAGAATATTTCTTGATATTTGGAGGCGATGAGGAGCTAGCTGTAAAGGGTTACAGCGATGCCAGCTTCCAAACTGACCAGGATGATTACAGATCGCAGTCAGGGTTCGTGTTTTGCTTGAATGGTGGTGCTGTGAGCTGGAAGAGTTCGAAGCAGGACACAGTTGCTGATTCTACAACAGAGGCCGAGTATATCGCATCCGAGGCAAAGAAAGGAGGCAGTTTGGATCCGCAAGTTCATTACTGAGCTTGGGGTGGTTCCTAGCATTGCAGATCCTATAGAGCTCTATTGTGACAACAATGGAGCGATTGCACAGGCTAAGGAACCTCGCTCACACCAGCAGACCAAACACATACTACGGCGCTTCCATCTCATTCGAGAGATCATCGATAGAGGAGATGTGAAAATTTGCAGAGTACCCACAGAGGCTAACATCGCAGATCCCTTGACCAAGGCTTTGGCACAGAAAAAGCATGATGGTCACACTAGGTCATTGGGTATTAGATACTACGGTGATTGGCACTAGTGCTAGTGGGAGATTGTTAGTGAAAGCCCTAGAGCCAATCATATGATGATTGTTGTATGGACTTTATTGTATCATATTCCTATTTATAAAGGCATGGTTATTATATTTACTTGTATTGGTGCCAAATAACTAAATATAATAATATCCTTGAGTAGTAGGTTCTTATCTATATCAATCGATTGGTTGAATCGATAATGAGATGATATAGAGAACACTACTCTTAATCATTCCTAGTCGAGTATTAACATTCAGGGACAATGTTAATGCGTAGAGACTAGCATGTAGGTCAACAAGATGACTTGATCTCACAAGTCATGGATATGAGATATCAAGTTGACACATGGGTATGCATTGGAGAATGTATACTGAATGACCCGCCATGAGAAAGTATCATGGATCGTTATATGAGTGTCATATACTTTCTCATATGGCTATTAGTATGACTATTAGTCCTTAGACCTGAAGTCACCATGGTTCCCTACATAATGAGTTGCATACTTTGGCTTCGTCAAACGTCACCCGTATATGGGTGGACTATAAAGGCGATTACTGGGTATGTAACGAATTATGCGGAGGGATGTGAGTGATGTAGATGAGATCTATCCCTCCTATATGACGGGGGTGACATCGATATTCTTGATAGAGTGAGACCACGAAGTGCATGGCCATGCCCAAATGAGTCAATATGAGATATTGAGCTCATTTGATTAGAGTGAGTCTACTTGGAGTTCAAGACTTAGATTGTACCGAGGATGACACTGTCTATGCCTCGATTGGTCAATCTAGATGTCAAGGATAGAGGGACATTGTCACATATTGTGAGAGTCACAATTAGTAGTCACAAAGGTGATGTTGGAGCTCAACATTCTTGTAACTTGTGTAGCAATGATGTGTTGCTAGATACCGCTCATTGCTTATGTTCCTAAATCGGTTTAGGGACATTGCCAACGTTACAAGAACCTATAGGGTCACACACATAAGAGCAATTAGATGGAGATTAGGTTCATATGATGAACCATGAGGATTAGGTTCATTGGATGAACCAAATTGGATTAAGAGTAATCCAAATTAGACTAATTGAGTTAGACTCAAGTTGATTCAAGTGTTGAATGAGTCTAATTGAGATTTGATTCATCAAATCAATTTAAATTAATGAATAGAGATTCATTATATTAAATTGACTTGAGTCAAGTGGTTAGATTTGATCAACCATGGGAGATTAGAGGTCAAGTTTGACTTGACTTGAGAGGGAAGATGAAAGGTCAAGTTTGACTTGACCAAATGCCATGTCATGATGATGACTAGGCATGGCCGGCCAATGATGATGCTCCACATCATCATTGACTTGGTCAATTGGTGCCACATCATGAGGGAGACCAAGGGTCATGGGAGTTACATGCATGCATGTAACCCCCCCTCCATGAAGTGGCCGGCCACTTTGGGGTTATGGGTAGAGAATTCATTTGGTGAGTTACACACTCTTAACTTCATCTTCTTCCTTGGGAATTTTTCTCTCAAGCTCTCCCTCTCCAACCTCATCTTGCCGAGACACCATAGAGGAGTGCTAGCACACTCAAGTGTCTTTTTCTCCACCTATTGCTTGTGTGGATACCATAGAGGAGTGTGCACTTGACACTCTCGAGTTCCGCGACTTTTGGACGAGCGATAAGCGAAGGGCGCCGCTCGAGGGTAACGTTTCTAACCTCTTAGATCTAAGGTAGATCTAGGATTTTTGTAAGCACATACATGTAATTATAATTTTTATACTCAGACGATCCGCGGTCTGGGCTTCCGAGGTTTCCGCGAACGCAAAGCGGTTTCGTGGCTCGAAACCCTAACAGCCTTCGCGTTCTTGCCGCCACTATCCGCACGCCCTAGGCTTGCGCTGTCGCCACGCCGCATGCGCGTGGTCCTTGGTGCCTCGTTGCTCACTATACGCACGCCCAAGCCTTGCGCTTGTCGCCGCTGTTCGCGCGTATGGGCCTCGTGCCCTTGTTGCTCAAGATAAGATCCGCTGGTCCTAGGCTTGTGCTTGTCGCCACGCCGCCATGCGGCGCTTGTCCTCGGTCTCCATGCCGCTTAGTATCATGTGCGCCCTAGGCTTTGGCGCTTGTCGCTCGGCCGCCGCGCGGCGTGGTCCTTCGCGTCTTGCTACCACTATGCGAGACATCCTAGTTTGGCGCTTGTCGCCGGCCGCAGATGCGCGTGGTCCTCGGTGCCCTCGCCGCCACTATACGCACGCCCTAGGCTTGGCGCTTTTGTCGCCGTTGCTCGCGGCATGGGCCCTTGTTGCTCAAGATTCGCGCTGCCCAGGCTTGTGCTTGTCGCGCCGCGGCGCGGTCCTTGGTCTCCATGCCGCCAAGATTACGTGCATCCTAGGCTGGCGCTGTCGCCGCCGCTCGCGCAAGGCGGGTCCTCGTGCCTCGCCGCTCACTATCCGCATGTCCTAGGCTTGCGCTTGTCGCCCGGTGCCTGCTTGCGTTGTCCCTTGGTGCCCCTGCCGCTCACTATATACACGTCCTAGGCTTGCGATTGTCGCTCGTTGCCTGCATGCATGGGGCCGTTGGTGCCCTTGTCGCTCAGTATCCACGTGTCCTAGGCTTGTGCTTGTCGCTTGCTGCTTGCGTGCGTTCTCCCTTGGTCTCCATGCCGCTCAATATCACGTGCTTCCCAGGCTGCCCGCTGTCTGCGTGCGTGGTCCCTTGGTCTCCTTGCCGCTCACTATCGCGTGCGTCCTAGGCTTGCGCTTGTCGCCCGCTGCCTGCGTGCGTGGTCCCTTGGTGCCCTTGCCGCTCACTATCCGCACGTCCTAGGCTTGCGCTTGTCGCCCGCTGCCTGCGTGCGTGGTCCCTTGGTGCCCCTGCTGCTCACTATACGCACGTCCTAGGCTTGCGCTTGTCGCTCGTTGCCTGCGTGCATGGGCCCTTGGTGCCCTTGTCGCTCAGTATCCGCGCGTCCTAGGCTTGTGCTTGTCGCTTGTTGCCTGCGTGCGTTGTCCCTTGGTCTCCATGCCGCTCAGTATCATGTGCGTCCTAGGCTTGCGCTTGTCGCCCGCTGCCTGCGTGCGTGGTCCCTTGGTCTCCATGCTGCTCAGTATCACATGCGTCCTAGGCTTGTGCTTGTCGCCCGCTGCCTGCGTGTGTGGTCCCTTGGTCTCCTTGCCGCTCACTATCGTGTGCGTCCTAGGCTTGCGCTTGTCGCCCGCTGCCTGCGTGCGTGGTCCCTTGGTGCCCCTGCCGCTCACTATCCGCACGTCTGATGTGTGTAAATCATGCTATGTTTTCAATACTCCATATAAATGCATTTTATCTCATTTCATATCCTAGGCATGTATTTTATCATGATTCAGTTAAGTTTAGCATATTTTGGGAAAAAGAGACTGCTTTTGGGTGTTTTTGTGTTAACAGGGCGAAGAAGAAGGGCGTATCAAAACAACACAGGCGTGTTGGGAATCGACACGCCTGTGTCATGAGAGCCAGCGGACAACACGCCCAGTTCAGCTCTGACACGCCCGAGTTCAAAGCGCAACACGCCCGTGTCGGTGATTCCAGCAGCCAACACGCCCTAGTGCAGCCGCGACACGCCCCAGTTCAAACCGTAACACGCCCTGTGGGAAACCCGCGACACGCCGGTGCCCTCATGTGGCACGGGCGTGTTGGCCTGATTTCAGCCTTCCTTTTCTGTGAGCAATCAGGATCTTCGTCTCAATTAAAAGGGAATCTATTGCCTTAAATTGAAGAGGAGGCAAGGCTATAAAAGAGAAGATATTCTAACCCTAAAGGAGAGGACGGCGGGTGGTCAGAGATCGACGACAGAAGAAGATAAAGAGAAGGAGTCGGCAGAAGAAGGATATGGCACCCAGTATCGTAATTTCTTTCTCTAGTAATTCTTGTCAGACTATGGAGTAGTATCCTGTAATCTTAGGATGGTGGAGTAGCCCTTGACAATCTATGACGGATGATATAATCTATACTACCTGAACTATTGTTTATTTTGATCTGGTTCTTTTGGATTCTTATTGATAAAACTAAGGAGCAGGGGAAGTACCTAACAGTGAACCCGAGTTCCCGAAAGCCAGAACCAACTAGGGAATAACTCCTACTAGTAGCGGTAGTGTATCTATGAGGGCTTGCGGGGGTCTCGTGACAGGTCTCCTTAGCTGATTATGGTCCCGTGTGCAAACCTACCGTGAAGAGGAAATTTGACTCTAGAGGAACTCTCATGAACTTAATGGATCTATCAAATCCAGTTTTTACCAAGTAACGAATGTAAGACATAGGGAGGTTTGCGGGGGTCTCGTGACAGGTCCTCTTAGCTGATTATGATCCCCTATGCTCGAACACCGTGACAGGTAAATTGAGTTTGATAGGTACAGTTAACGTAGACCTCGAAAGGGGCCGTTGATTTACCTTAGGATAGGTTCCATCAAAACAACTCTAATAAGGGTAGGAAAGAGTTAAATCACCTTATAAATCGTCGACGTGGTGAAACCCATATCCTGAGATTCTCCTCAACTCTTGACTTTCAGCTCGTTCTTCTCATTCGTCGTTCTTGACTTCTCAGGTTCTTTGCTTAAACCACAATTCGATTGACTAGATAACTTGGTATCACGACCACTTGTAATTGACCCAATCCTGTGGGATCGATATTTTTATTACTTGACGACAACCGCACTTGCGGAAAATAACACATCAAGTTTTTGGCGCCCGTTGCCGGGATCGCACTCAATATTGAATTGGCGTGATCTAGTTAATCTAGATTTACATTTACTTTTTTATCTTTCTTTTGTCTACTCAATTCTTGTTTTTGGAGCCTCTCTTTTCGTTTCATGAAAAGATTTAATAGGGAAATAATCGATATTGATCCAGAGATAGAGAGAACGTTACTTGCTAGAAGAAGATTTCAAAGAACGACAGAAGAAAATCGACCTCCAACATGGTGATCGGAATGAGAATAAACCTCTAAGGGATTATCGGACCTAGTACAAGGGGATTGAGATCGAGTATTAGAAGACCCCCTATTGAAGCGAACAATTTTGAATTAAAACTGGCTCTACTATCCATGGTCCAACAGCATCAATTCAGAGGAGCACTCACTGAAGATCCAAATCTACACTTGGAAGTATTTTTGGAATTTTGCGAAACTTTAAAATTGAATGGAGCCTCAGCTGATGCTATTAGACTGCGCTTGTTTCCTTTCTCATTGCGGGACAAAGCTAGAGCTTGGCTACACTCTCTTCCAGCAGATTGTATAACTACCTGGGATCAGCTGGAGCAAAGATTCTTAGACAAGTATTTTCCACCCAAAGAAACGCAAGTCTTCGTTATCAAATCATGAATTTTGCGCAAAGGATGGAGAAACATTATTTGAAGCCTGGGATAGATTTAAGGGATTACTACAGCAATGCCCTCATCATGGGCTGGAGAAGTGGCTCATTGTTCATACTTTCTACAATGGAATCTCGTATGCTACTAAAGTTTCTCTTGATTCTGCTGCAGGAGGAGCTCTTATGAACAAAACATTGGATGAAGCTTTTGAGATCATCGAGAATGTGGCAATGAATTCTCACCAATGGGCTACAGAACGAGGATATCAAACTAAAATGCCAGGTAAGTTTGAGGTAAGTACCATTGATCTACTCAGTGCAAAAGTCGATGCGTTAACTCAAAAGCTCGAACATTTTAATGTATCAGCTGTAAACTCATCTAATGTCACTTGCGAGATCTGTGGTGTAACAGGACATGTAGCGATGAATTGTCAAATCCTACACGCACCATCTGAAGGAGCTGGGGTTGAGCAAGTGGATGCGCTAAATAATTTTAATCAGAAGCCTAATGGTGGCAACCCTTACTCAAACACGTACAATCCCGGTTGGAGGAATCATCCCAACTTTTCGTATAGAGCAAATCAAAATTCTTCTGGACCGAACAATTTTGGAGTACCTTTGGGATTTCAGCCAGGACCCAAGTCGAGCTTAGAAAAGATGATGGAAAATTTTATCACGTGTCAGGGGAAGATAAATGATGAATTTCGGCAGCATATTGTAGAATCAAATAGGCAACATCAAAATAATACCGAGGCAATCAAGCAATTGGGAAGCAAGGTTGATAATTTGACTAATCACACAAGAATGCTGGAAAATCAAATTTCCCAAATTGCCAGCTCAGCATCAAGGACGCCCGGCAGATTTCTTGGAAATTCAGAAGTAAATCCAGCCGAGCATTGTAATTCTATAAGTTTGAGAAGTGGAAGGATTTTAGAAGGAGACAGAGCTAAACAAGCAGCCTCTGACACGAGCGTGTCAGAGTTGGAAGAAGACAGCACGCCTGGGTTGAATAGCAAAGGAAGCCGACAACACACCCTGACCCAGGGCGTGTTGCTCAACACGCCTGAGGGAAAGCAGACACGAAGCGTGTCACCGACACACCGTGTCGGGTAACTCCGGCGGTGACACGACCGGCTGTCGAGCGACCGCAGCGTGTCGAATAGGGAACCAAGAACATATAAGCCCCCTGTCCCATTCCCTCAAAGGCTGATTAAGGAAAAATTGGATGAACAATTTGGTAAGTTCCTTGAGGTAATTAGGAAGCTATATATCAATATACCTTTTACAGAAGCTCTTCAACAAATGCCCACATACTCTAAGTTCTTGAAGGACATCTTAACAAATAAAAGAAAAGTCGAGGAGCATGTAACAGTGGCTCTTACAGAGGAGGCAAACATTTAATTAAGAACATGGTACCTCCCAAACTAAATGATCCAGTAGCTTTTCTATACCTTGCATAATTAATGACTCAAATTTTGATAAGGCTTTTTGCGATTTGGCGCAAGTGTAAATCGATACCTCTTTCCATATGCAAGAAATTGGATTTGGGAGAAATGAAACTAACTACTATGGCCTTGCTTGCATTATGATCGCTCCATTAGATATCCTTTGGGAATCTTAGAAGATGTACTAGTGCAGGTGGGAAATTTTATTATTCCTGCAGATTTTGTAGTACTAGACATGGATGAAGACCCATGTATTCCACTCATTTTGGGGAGACCTTTCTTGGCTCTGCAGAGCAATGATAGATGTCAAGAACCACAAACTCTCACTTGCATTTGGAAACGACAAAATTGAATTTGACCTTTCAAAAGTCGTTAAACAACCTTCTGCTTTTGATGTTTGTTGTAGGATTGATATCTCGATAACAAAGACTAGAAGGAGCACCGTAATAAACTCATCTTAATAAGCTCGGAGGGGATGTTGAGGATAAAGAGTCGAGATTTGCGACAACCTCACACCTAGAACTTAAGCCTCTTCCATCCACACTCGTGTATGAATTCCTTGGCGAAAACTCTACTTATCCTGTGATCATTAACGCTAATCGAGCAATGCAGAAACCAAAAACTAATTGAGGTATTGAAAACACATAAGAATGTCATTGGATACAAGATTGATGATATTAGGGAATTAGTCCATCGGTTTGCATGCATGTAATTCTACTAGAAGACAATTTTAAAACCTCTATAGAGCATCAAAGAAGGTCAACCCGAATGAAAGAGATAAGAGATAGTCAAGAAAGAGGTCATGAAATTGCTAGATGCAGGAATTATCTATCCAATATCCGATAGCGAATGGGTAAGTCCAAACCATGTCGTACAAAGAAAGGGGGTAACGGTGATAAGGAATGCTACGAATGAGTTAATCCCCACTAGAATCAATTACGGGATGGAGAATGTGCATTGATTATAGGAAATTGAATAAAGAAACTAGAAAGGACCACTTCCCATCCCATTTATTGACCAAATGCTAGACCGATTGGCAAAACACTCGCATTTATACTTAGATGGATACTCTGGTTTCTATCAAATCCTATTTATCCTAATGACCAAGAGAAAACAACTTTCACTGCCCATATGGTACTTTTGCTTTCGGAAGAATGCCTTTTGGACTATGCAATGCAACACCACATTTAGGTGTATGACTTCAATTTTTACGACATGATCGAGAATATAATGGAAGTGTTCATGGATGATTTTTCTGTATATGGTGCGATTTTGATATGTGTTTGTCTAATTTGGTGAAGGTCTTGCGAGATGCGAGAAATGAATTTAATGCTTAATCGGGAGAAGTGCCACTTCATGGTGCGAGAAGGCATAGTACTTGGGCACCTAGTCTCACACCGTGGTATCGAGGTGGACATTGCAAAAAGAAGTGATCAAGAAGTTGCCTCCTCCAACCGATGTCGTGAGTGCGTAGTTTCCTAGGACATGCGAGGGTTCTACCGACGGTTCATCAAAGACTTCTCAAAAATTTCAAAACCATTAACTAATTTGCTTGCTAAGATCTGTGTTTCACTTTGATAATCCTTGTCTTGATGCATTTCGGGTTAAAGGAGCATTAACAACCGCCTAATAATGCAACCTCCAGATTGAGTCTCCTTTGAAATTATGTGTGATGCCTGATTTTCTTTGTGGGAGCAAAGTGTTAGGACAAAGGAAGGATCGCAAGGTGTATGCAATCTACGCCAAGAAACATTGGATGAAGCACAAATGAATTATGCTACCACGAGAAGGAACTCTTGGCTATAGTATTTGCTTTCGACAAGTTCAGATCTTATATCATAGGGACCAAGGTGATAGTTTACAGATCATGCACCATAAGATATTTCTTGAGTAAAAGGAATCTAAGCCAAGACTTATCCGGTGGATACTTCTCTTACAAGAGTTTGACTTAGAAATTCGAGACAAGCAAGGAACGGAGAACGAGTTGCGCACCATCTATCGAGGCTTCATCTAGAACCAAATGCGGAGGAGCCGATGATCTTGCTATAAATGACTTCTTTCCGGATGAGCACTACTAGCCTAGAACAATCAAAGCTCCGTGGTATGCCGATTTTGCCAACTACCTAGCTTATGGATAATACCTTCTCACATGAGTTATCATCGAGGAAGAAGTTCCTTTCTGGATGTAAAGCATTATGTGTGGGACGAACCATTCTGTTCAAGGGCGGATGCGATATATCGAAGATGCGATCCAAGAAGAAATTGAGGATATATTGTATCACCGCTATTCTTCTCGCAATATGGAGGTCACACGAGCATGTATAAGATCAAGGCAAAGGTTTTGCAAGGTGATTTTATTGGCCTCATATTTTTAGAGACTCTAATTATGTGACGACTTGTGACCGCCACAAAGGACCGAACATATCAAGGAGACATGAGATGCCTCAAAATTCGATATTGGAAGTCGAATTATTCGACGTCTGGGGAATTGACCATATGGGACCCTTCCCTACTTCCTATAAAAATACCTATATACTGGTAGCAGTGGACTATGTGTCTAAATGGGTTGAGGCTCTACCATCCCCCTCTTGTGATGCAAAACAGTCATTAAGCTCTTTAAGAGTATAATATTTCCAAGATTTGGAATACCGAGAGCAGTAATAAGTGATGGAGGCTCACACTTTATCGAAAGACAATTCGAAAGTCTTCTCAAGAAGTATGGAGTAACCCATAAACTAGCCTCACCCTATCATCCACAAACGAGTGGGCAAGTAGAAGTTTCGAATAGGGAAATCAAGACTATCTTGGAGAAAACAGTATCAAGATCAAGGAAGGATTGGTCTTTAAGACTTGATGATGCTCTATGGGCCTATCGAACTGCCTACAAGACACCCATTGGAATGACTCCGTTTCGATTAGTTTATGGAAAACCATGTCATCTTCCAGTTGAAATAGAGCACAGGGCATATTGGGCAATTAAATGGCTTAATTTTGACCTGAAGAAAGCCGGAGAGAAAAGAAAACTGCAGCTAAATGAACTTGAAGAACTACGCCTTGATGCTTATGAACATGCAAGGTCTTACAAGGAGAAAACGAAGAGGTGGCATGACAAGAACATCATGCGCAGAGAATTCCATCAAGGAGATTTGGTATTACTATTTAACTCTAGACTGAAACTCTTTCCTGGGAAGCTGAAATCCAGATGGTCGGGGCCATATCGAGTTGAAAAGGTTTATCCTCATGGAGCTATTGAAATATCTAGTGAGTCTACGGGAATTTTCAAAGTAAATGGTCAAAGACTTAAGAGATACTTCGCAAACAATTCTGTTGAGCTAATTAGAGATGAGGAGGGGCAGAGCATACTCCTCGAGCCATATCCCCAAAACTAGGGAGTAACCGAGGGGTCAAGCTAACGACCTTAAACAAGCGCTTCTTGGGAGGCAACCCATGCTATTTTCATTTTTTTTAGTCACTTTACTTTATTTTATTTTATTCTTTATTCTATTTTTATTTTTTCAGGTTTTATACGGTTGACACGGGCCGAAGCACAGCGTGTTGTTGGTACCAAGACAACATGCAGGGGCGTCGACTAGCACGCCTGTCGCACACTTCAAACTCAAGACGCTCGCTGCATCAGCGACGCTGGCCGGATCATGACGCTGGGAGCGACGGAGCACGCCTATGTCGCGCTTAAACGGGTCGGGTATTTGCGTAAGAGGAGCTCCGACACGCCTATGCTGCGGATAGCCTTCTAAAGCCGAACCGAGCACGCCCTAACTTTCCACTCACGATCCAAGGTTGAAGCAGCCGCCGTCGGTCTCTCTCTCAAGCGTGAGGAGCTAACCTGCTGTCTCTCCATCACCAACGCCATGAGCAAGCGGGTGAAGACTAGAGGAGGAGCTTCTTCCTCTTCGGCAAGGGACAAGGGGAAAAGAAAAGCTCAGGATTTGGGTAACGAACCTCCTCCTCCGACCTCTAGCCATCCATATGGAATTATTTTTAGAGATGATGTTATGAAGACTAAATTCAGTAAGCTTGAAAAAAGGAAGTTAATATCTACAAGAACTATAGACTTCTACACGTTGACCACCCTAGGGTTAAGAGATGACATAACTTGGTTAACTAATAGGATAGGATGGACCGAGTTTATCACGCACCATCATCTTACTTACCCGAGCATCACTCTTGAATTAGCTCCTGTCTCAAAACACTGCAAGGAAAGGATTGTGAGGAAGGAAAAATAAAATTTAGACTAATGAACCATGAGTTTACCCTTTCTTTAAGTGATTTTAATACGATATTTGATTTTCCTAGCGGAGGGGAGAGGCACATTCATAGACATTTTATTGATCATCAATTTTGGAGATTAATTTCTGATGACCCTCGCCCCTATGATGCATCTAGGTCCAAATCATTTAACATCCCTAATCCTACTTTTCGTTATCTCCTTAGATTCATGGCTAATACAATCTCGGGAAGATATGATAGTGTGGGTGGCTAGGCAGAGTGAGTTACAATTTTTATGGGCCATGTTAAATGAAGTTAATATTGATTCTGGAGCCCATATGGTGAGACATCTAGTTAAGGTTAGTAATAGCCCATCCGGAGTCATAGTCATAGGTGGTATTATCACTAGGATTGCCGTAGCCTTAGGATGTGATGTAGATGACCTTGAATATTGTCCTGCTAGCCCTAGATTGGATTTGGATGCTTGTATAAATATGAAGATGATTGAGGCATGTGACGAGGGATATCGTTTGGTGTTAAGAAATGGAATTAAAATCCCTCTTCCGAACCCTGAGCGGATAACTGTACGTAATTCATCCAATTGGCTTTTTAGAGATGTCCAGGAACCCTTTCCTACCCCCACTGCCCATGCTCCATCACCCCCTCCTAGGGAGCCATCTCACATAACCCCTGAGCCATCACATTCGACTCCTCGACCACGGTTTCCTCTCGACAATGTTTCGCGCAGGTACTCTTCTTTTGATTTTTCAGGATTCCGATCATCATTCGAAGCTTTCAGGGTCGAACATACCTCGCACATAGGTATGTGGGATCGGTATGCCCAAGCTACGGAGGAGCACCATCGTATAGTGACACAACATTTGGACAGGGCAGCTGATTTTTACAGGAGAGCTGATGAGTTTTTCACTGCTGAGTCCGCCCGGAGGGAAGATGATGATAGATTTCGACAGGAGTCCCGGGAATTTTACCAGGAGCAGCGACGAAGGTGGGCAGAGGAGGATGCTAGTAGTGAAGACGATGACCATTGACCACCTTGAACTATTTTGTGAGTTTCGATGCACATCCTTTATTGTTTGTTCTATCTCTACTTAGATTTTTAGTTTGGATACTGCCATTTTGTTTGCATCTTTTCATATATCATAACAGTGCATTTTTTATATCATCTAGCGTAATACAACTGAACATTGGTCGGATCATGATACTCCTTTTTGCCTATTTGATAAGAACCCTATTTCACTTCTAACACGGTCTATAGGTCTGAGGTATCCAATGAAAAGATTTAAATCCCCCATATCGGACGAGTACTCGATTTTCCATTGGAGACTTACTTGCGCAACTTGGTTACTGGAGAAACACTTTCACTAGAAGTTGATTTAAAAAAAAAAAAAAAAAAAAAAAAGGGTTATGGGAATTGTTTTCAAGCACCCCTTTGAGACCAAGTAGTTACTGGGGAAACACCAAAAAGGTGCCCCTTTGAGACTAACTAGTTCGGGAAATGCCCTATAATTCCTTTCCTTCTCTCTTCTTGGAAAGTGCTCCTTTGAGACCTTTTGATGATAGGTAAGAATGATCCATGCATTAAGGCAGGTAAGTGCCTCTATGCCGGAAATAAGAATATTCTACGATAGAAGGGATGTCAAGTCCAGATTGGTGTCCAATGACTTTAGTCCACCTTTTCACGTGCACTATATAGGGATCTTTCGAACTTGGCAACTAGGAATGATTTGAAAAGATTAAGATCAGACTGTATACCCCTAGATGATGCCTAGCATTCCCGCAAATAAGTTGTCTTTTGAGTTTTCTTTGCTTGAGGACAAGCAAAAGTTTAAGACTAGGGGATTTTGATGTGTGTAAATCATGCTATGTTTTCAATACTCCATATACATGCATTTTATCTCATTTCATATCCTAGGCATGTATTTTATCATGATTCAGTTAAGTTTAGCATATTTTGGGAAAAAGAGACTGCTTTTGGGTGTTTTTGTGTTAACAGGGCGAAGAAGAAGGGCGTATCAAAACAACACAGGCGTGTTGGGAATCGACACGCCTGTGTCATGAGAGCCAGCGGACAACACGCCCAGTTCAGCTCCGACACGCCCGAGTCCAAAGTGCAACACGCCCGTGTTGGTGATTCCAGCAGCCAACACGCCCTAGTGCAGCCGCGACACGCCCGATTCAACCGTAACCATGCCTGGAAACCACGACACCGGGTGCCCTCGTGGCAGGCGTGTTGGCCGATTCGACCTTCCTTTTTTGCGAGCAATCAGGATCTTCGTCTCAATTAAAAGGGAATCTATTGCCTTAAATTGAAGAGGAGGCAAGGCTATAAAAGAGAAGATATTCTAACCCTAAAGGAGAGGACGGCGGGTGGTCAGAGATCGACGACAGAAGAAGATAAAGAGAAGGAGTCGACAGAAGAAGGATATGGCACCCAGTATCGTAATTTCTTTCTCTAGTAATTCTTGTCAGACTATAGAGTAGTATCCTGTAATCTTAGGATGGGGGAGTAGCCCTTGACAATCTATGACGGATGATATAATCTATACTACCTGAACTATTGTTTATTTTGATCTGGTTCTTTTGGATTCTTATTGATAAAACTAAGGAGCAGGGGAAGTACCTAACAGTGAACCCGAGTTCCCGAAAGCCAGAACCAACTAGGGAATAACTCCTACTAGTAGCGGTAGTGTATCTATGAGGGCTTGCGGGGGTCTCGTGACAGGTCTCCTTAGCTGATTATGGTCCCGTGTGCAAACCTACCGTGAAGAGAAAATTTGACTCTAGAGGAACTCTCATGAACTTAATGGATCTATCAAATCCAGTTTTTACCAAGTAACGGAGGTAAGACATAGGGAGGTTTGCGGGGGTCTCGTGACAGGTACTCTTAGCTGATTATGATCCCCTATGCTCGAACACCGTGACAGGTAAATTGAGTTTGATAGGTACAGTTAACGTAGACCTCGAAAGGGGCCGTTGATTTACCTTAGGATAGGTTCCATCAAAACAACTCTAAAAAGGGTAGGAAAGAGTTAAATCACCTTATAAATCGTCGACATGGTGAAACCCATATCCTGAGATTCTCCTCAACTCTCGACTTTCAGCTCGTTCTTCTCATTCGTCGTTCTTGACTTCTCAGGTTCTTTGCTTAAACCACAATTCGATTGACTAGATAACTTGGTATCACGACCACTCGGTAATTGACCCAATCCCTGTGGGATCGATATTTTTATTACTTGACGACAACCGTGCACTTGCGGAAAATAACACATCAACATCCTAGGCTTGCGCTTGTCGCCCGCTGCCTGCGTGCGTGGTCCCTTGGTGCCCCTGCCGCTCACTATCCTCATGTCCTAGGCTTGCGCTTGTCGCCCGCTGCCTGCGTGCGTGGTCCCTTGGTCTCCTTGCCGCTCACTATACGCACGTCCTAGGCTTGCGCTTGTCGCTCGTTGCCTGCGTGCATGGGCCCTTGGTGCCCTTGTCGCTCAGTATCCGTGCGTCCTAGGCTTGTGCTTGTCGCTTGCTGCCTGCGTGCGTTGTCCCTTGGTCTCCATGTCGCTCAGTATCATGTGCGTCCTAGGCTTGCGCTTGTCGCCCGCTGCCTGCGTGCGTGGTCCCTTTGTCTACATGCCGCTCAGTATCACGTGCGTCCTAGGCTTGCGCTTGTTGCCCGCTGCCTGCGTGCGTGGTCCCTTGGTATCCTTGCTGCTCACTATTGCGTGCGTCCTAGGCTTGTGCTTGTCGCCCGCTGCCTGCGTGCGTGGTCCCTTCGTCCCCCTGCCGCTCACTATCTGCACGTCCTAGGCTTGCGCTTGTCGCCCGCTGCCTGCGTGCGTGGTCCCTTGGTGCCCCTGCTGCTCACTATACGCACGTCCTAGGCTTGCGCTTGTCGCTCGTTGCCTGCGTGCATGGGCCCTTGGTGCCCTTGTCGCTCAGTATCCGTGCGTCCTAGGCTTGTGCTTGTCGCTTGCTGCCTGCGTGCGTTGTCCCTTGGTCTCCATGTCGCTCAGTATCATGTGCGTCCTAGGCTTGCGCTTGTCGCCCGCTGCCTGCGTTCGTGGTCCCTTGGAGCCCCTGCCGCTCACTATCCGCACGTCCTAGGCTTGCGCTTGTTGCCCGCTGCCTGCGTGCGTGGTCCCTTGGAGCCCCTGCCGCTCACTATCCGCACGTCCTAGGCTTGCGCTTGTCGCCCGCTGCCTGCGTGCGTGGTCCCTTGGTGCCCCTGCTGCTCACTATCCGCACGTCCTAGGCTTGCGCTTGTCGCCCGTTGCCTGCGTGCGTGGTCCTTTGGTGCCCCTGACGCTCACTATCCGCACGTCCTAGGCTTGCGCTTGTCGCCCGCTGCCTGCGTGCGTGCTCCCTTGGTATCCTTGCCACTCACTATCGCGTGCGTCCTAGGCTTGCGCTTGTCGCCCGCTGCCTGCGTGCGTGGTCCCTTCGTGCCCCTGCCGCTCACTATCCGCACGTCCTAGGCTTGCGCTTGTCGCCCGCTGCCTGCGTGCGTGGTCCCTTGGTGCCCCTGCCGCTCACTATCCGCACGTCCTAGGCTTGCGCTTGTCGCCCGCTGCGTCGTGGGCCCTTGTTGCTCGATGTTCGCGTCCTAGGCTTGCGCATGCGCCCGTTACTGCGTCGCGTGGTCCCCAGTGCCTCTGCTCCTTCATCGTGCGTCCTAGGCTTGCGCTTGTCGCCCGCTGCCTGCGTGCGTGGTCCCTTGGTGGCCCTGCTGCTCACTATCCGCACATCCTAGGCTTGCGCTTGTCGCCTGTTGCCTGTGTGCGTGGTCCCTTGGTGGCCCTGCCGCTCACTATCCGCATGTCCTAGGCTTGCGCTTGTCGCCCGCTGCCTGCGTGCGTGGTCCCTTGGTGCCCCTGCCGCTCACTATCCGCACGTCCTAGGCTTGCGCTTGTCGCCCGCTGCCTGCGTGCGTGGTCCCTTGGTGCCCCTGTCGCTCACTATCCGCACGTCCTAGGCTTGCGCTTGTCGCCCGCTGCCTGCGTGCGTGGTCCCTTGGTGCCCTTGGTGCCCTTGTTGCTCAGTATCCGTGCATCCTAGGCTTGCGCTTGTCGCCCACTGCCTGCGTGCGTGGTCCCTTGGTGCCCCTGCCGCTCACTATCATGTGCGTCCTAGGCTTGCACTTGTCGCCCGCAGCCTGCGTGTGTGGTCCCTTGGTGCCGCTGCCGCTCCCTATCCGCACGTCCTAGGCTACGCTTGTCGCCCGCAGCCTGCGTGCGTGGTCCCTTGGTGCCCCTGCCGCTCAATATCTGCGCGTCCTAGGCTTCTGCTTGTCGCCCGTTGCCTCCGTGCGTGGTCCCTTGGTGCCCCTGCCGCTCACTATCCGCACGTCCTAGGCTTGCGCTTGTCGCCCGCTGCCTGCGCGCATGGTCGCTGGTGCCCCTTCCGCTCACTATTTGCACGTCCTAGGCTTGCGCTTGCCGCTCGTTGCTTGCGTGCATGGTCCCATGGTGTCGTCTCGTCGACGACGGGCAACGGGTTGCTCACCGTGTGCGGTGCCATAGTCCCCAACGACGGTGTATGCATTGGCAAAGTCGTGCACGAGCGGCGGCTTGCAATGCCAATGGTCGTCGGGAGGACCATTGGCCCCGTCGGTCGCTTCGTAAAGCATCATCCCTTTGTCCCCTTTGAACCATCGCGCCTTGCGGGGCACAGGCACTGCCGCTATATATCCATGAGCACGAACCATGTGCTTGCGGCCCGATGCCCATGGGGCTAGTCGCTGGTGCCGGCAGTGCGCGGCCATGTCGCGTCCCTTAGAATCGCCGACCTTGCATGGGCGTATGGCCATGTCGCTCGGTGTCATGCACGTCCTAGGCTTGCGCTTGCCGCTCGTTGCGTGCGTGCGTGGTCCAATGGTGTCGTCTCGTCGACGACGGGCAACGGCTTGCTCACCGCGTGTGGTGCCATAGTCCCCAACGACGGTGTATGCATTGGCAAAGTCGTGCACGAGCGGCTTGCAAGTCCAATGGTCGTCGGGAGGACCATTGGCCCCGTTGGCCGCCGCAAATCATCATCCCGAATCGCCTTTGAACCATATGCCTTGCAGGGGGGCACTGCCCGCTATATATCCCGCAGCACGAACCATGTGCTTGCAGCCCCAGTGTCATGGGGCTAGTCCGCTGGGTGCCTGCAGTGCGCGGGGCATGGCCATGTCGCTCTGTACACACCAAGTCACTTATAATCGCATACCTTGCATGTGGTTTTGGCCATGTCGCTGGGTGTCATCCATGTCCTAGGCTTGCGCTTGCCGCTCGGTGCTTGCGTGCGTGGACCCATGGTGTCGTCTAGTCGACGACGGGCAACGGGTAGCTCACCGTGTGCGGTGCCATAGTCCCCAACGACGGTGTATGCATTGGCAAAGTCGTGCACGATCGGCGGCTTGCAATGCCTATGGTCGTCGGGTGGACCATTGGCCCCGCTTGGCCGCCGCAAAATCACATCCTGAACAGCCCCTTTGAACCATATGCCTTGCACAGGGGGCTGGGCACCTGCCGCTATATATCCCGCAGGCACGAACCATGTGCTTGCAGCCCCAGTGCCCATTGGGCTAGTCCGTCGGTGCCTGCAGTGCGCGCCGGTATGGCCATGTCGCTCGGTGCACACCAAGTCCCTTAGAATCGCCAACCTTGCATGGGGGTATTGCCATGTCGCCTTGTCATGCACGTCCTAGGCTTGCCCTTGGCCGCTGTTTGCGCGCGTGGTCCCATGGTGTCTTCTCGTCGACGACGAGCAAAGGGTAGCTCACCGCGTGCGGTGCCATAGTCCCCAACGACGGCGGATGCATTGGCAAAGGCGTGCACGAGCGGCGGCTTGCAATGCCAATGGTCGTCGGGAGGACCATTGGCCCCGTCGGCCGCCGCAAATCGCTATCCCGAATCGCCCCTTTGAACCATATGCCTTGCACAGGGGGCTGGGCACCTGCCGCTATATATCCCGCAGGCACGAACCATGTGCTTGCAGCCCCAGTGCCCATTGGGCTAGTCCGTTAGTGTCGGAAGGTGCGCGGGGGGGTATGGCCATGTCGCTCGGTACACACCAAGTCCCTTAGAATCGCCTACCTTGCATGGGGGTATGGCCATGTCGCTCGGTGTCATGCACGTCCTAGGCTTGCGCTTGCCGCTCGTTGCTTGCGTGCGTTGTCCCATGGTGTCGTCTCGTCGACGACGGGCAATGGGTTGCTCGCCGCGTGTGGTGCCATAGTCCCCAACGACGGTGTATGCATTGGCAAAGTCGTGCACGAGCAGCGGCTTGCAATGCCAATGGTCGTCGGGAGGACCATTGGCCCCATCGGTCGCTCGCAAAACTGTCATCTTGAACTGCCCCTTTGAACCATATGCCTTGCACAGGGGGCTGGGCACCTGCCGCTATATATCCCGCAAGCACGAACCATGTGCTTGCAGCCCCAGTGCCCATGGGGCTAGTCCGTTGGTGTCGTCAGGTGCGCGGGGGGGTATGGCCATGTCGCTCGGTACACACCTAGTCCCTTAGAATCGCCTACCTTGCATGGGGGTATGGCCATGTCGCTCGGTGTCATGCACGTCCTAGGCTTGCGCTTGTCGCTCGTTGCTTGCGTGCGTGGTCCAATGGTGTCGTTTCGTCGACGACGAGCAACGGGTTGCTCACCGCGTGCGGTGCCATAGGCTTGCGCTTGTCCTAGGCTTGCGCTTGTCGCCCACTGCCTGCGTGCATGGTCTCTTCGTCCCCCTGCCACTCACTATCCGCACATCCTAGGCTTGCGCTTGTCGCCCGCTGCGTGCGTGCGTGGTCCCTTGGTTCCCCTGCCGCTCACTATACGCACGTCCTAGGCTTGCGCTTGTCGCTCGTTGCCTGCGTGCATTGTTAGGCCCGCCCTTTTCCCAGACCCTGAATGTCCGGAGGGGCGGCGCGTGACGCGACCGTACATACTTACATTATATACAGCAGAAGACTTTAGACATTTTTTTTTCTTTTTAAAACATAACCATGCATTGACATATATATATATATATATATATATATATATATATATATATATATATATATATATACTTCTTCTTCTTCACATAGAGCATGCATCATAGCATATATAGATACTTCTTCTTATTTCTTCTTTACTTCTTCTTATTAGCATAGAACATGCATCAAAACATAGATAGGTACTTAGTGTTTAGTTCAAGTTCTTAAACAACACCAACATAAGCAGGCATAATAAGGACATCCATAGACATCATCATCATAGGTAAACACATATATATGTAGACCTAACGGATCTTCTCCACCATGCCACTACCACACACATTTGGCCCCTCCTGCTGCTCCCATTAGTTTATCCATCCCTTAGTCTTATCTGCAGTACGAGGGAAAGATAACTATAAGCACATAGGCTTAGTAAGATCCTGTCCTACTCACAAAAACCATACATCGACATTAATCATGGCATGTACCATTCATAACATATAAGCAATATAATATGTAACATACATGGCATCATCAACTTAACATGTAGCATAAGTAACATAAGTAAATATAACATGTATCATCCATAACTTAGCGGCATAACATGAATATATGCTTAACCAACATAACATGCATCGTATGTAACTTAGTAACATAAACATCATAGCATATCCTCAAACATAACAGGTAACGTATATAACGTAAGCATGTAAACATTCCTAACATATCATCAAACATAGCATGTAAACATATATAACATAAGCATGTAATATTCCTAACATATCATCAAACATAACATGTAAACATATATAACATAAGCATGTAACATTCCTAACATATCATCAAACATAACATGTGAACATATATAACATAAGCATGTAACATTCCTAACATATCATCAAACATAACATGTAAACATATATAACATAAGCATGTAAACATAGACTTCATATCATATCATCAAACATAACATGTAACATAAACATCATATCACATCATCAAACATAACATGTAACGTATATAACATAAGCATGTAAACATAGACATCAGCAGGCAAACATATGCAGGATGCTTTCAAAACATATATTTTTAGGTACGTAAACATAAATCTCAACATATTTGGGCCCGACATTGTACCACTTCTTCATTATCATAGCGCGCATCCCTAAATAGGTCCGAGGTAGTAAGTCTCGAACCTAATAGGTTTCTAGGCCTGAGTCTTATTCCATCGACCTAGGGGCAATCGTCATAGCGTAGAAGCCCATCCTAGGCCCGAGTCTTACTCCATCGACCTAAGGCATCTTGGAGCCCATCCCGTACTAGGCCCGAGTCTTATTCCATCGACCTAGGGGCAATCACACATAGAAGCCCATCCTAGGCCCGAGTCTTATTCCATCGACCTAGGGCATCTTAGGAGCCCATCCCTTCTTGGACCTTGTTAAGGTCTTGGTACAAGCCATGCAGAAGGTAAAATACTTATATGCTTACTTTACAACATAGCTTATTTCATTAACATAGCATAGCATGCTTCATTTCATAACACATCATGCTTCATTTCATTAACATAGCATAGCATACTTCATTTCATAACACATCATGCTTCATTTCATTAACATAGCATAGCATGCTTCATTTCATAACACATCATGCTTCATTTCATTAACATAGCATGGCATACTTCATTTCATAACACATCATGCTTCATTTCATTAACATAGCATAGCATACTTCATTTCATAACACATCATGCTTCATTTCATTAACATAGCATGGCATACTTCATTTCATAACACATCATGCTTCATTTCATTAACATAGCATAGCATACTTCATTTCATAACACATCATGCTTCATTTCATTAACATAGCATAGCATAAAGCATGGCATCAAAAGTAAGTAAACACCTAAGCATTTAACTTAACGACAACTTCATATGCACATAAGACTTAAATTAAAACTTCATCTCGTTACCCAAAAACTAGGTTGGCCGAATGGTCCAAGTAGGGTTTTAGGGTTAACCTTTAACCTAATTCATTAAACATAACAATAACTTCATTTGCATATGAAACATGAGTTAAGACTTCACTTAGTCCCCCAAAACCTAGGTTGGCCGAATGGTCCAAGTAGGGTTTAGGGTTAACCTTCAACCTAATTCCTTAACACCACAATAACTTCACTTGCACATAAAGCATGGGTTAAGACTTCACTTAGTCCCCCAAAACCTAGGTTGGCCGAATGGTCCAAGTAGGGTTTAGGGTTAACCTTCAACCTAATTCCTTAACACAACAATAACTTCACTTGCACATAAAACATGGGTTAAGACTTCACTTAGTCCCCCAAAACCTAGGTTGGCCGAATGGTCCAAGTATGGTTTTTAGGGTTAGTCTTTTAACCTAATCCAATTAACATACTTATAACATCATATGCATACAAACATGGATTAAACTTCATTGGAACATCAATATAAGGGGGGGTGGCCGAATGGCCTATGTAGACTTTTAGGGTTAGATCTTTATCCTAATCCCTCTAACATGTTAACATCATTATTTGCAAGTAAAACAAGATGTAAAACTTCCATAAAACCCCAAAAATCCATGTTGGCCGAATGATTCATAGGGTTTCCTAGGGTTAACTTTTGACCTAATCCATGTTAAACCCTAACATCATCATATAGTGACAAAGGCATGGCATATAACTTCATGGAAACCCTAATTCATAGCTTGGCCGAATATAACAATATAGATTTCTTTTGTAAAACATTAAACGAAGCTACTCGTATGCAGGTGAGGGATACTTACATCCTTCGCTTTGCTTTGGGTGGGGAAGATAACCTATGGAAGATCAAAACCTAGCCTCCTCTTGCTTGGATGGGGTTCGGCCAAAAGAGGGAAATGGAGAGGGAGGGGCTCTAGGTTTCGGTGAGAAGGAGAAGAAGAGAGGAAGTGGTCAATTAGATCTTTCCCTCTTCTTTATAAAGGGAGGAAGAGAAGTTTCTCTTCTCTTCTTCCATGCCTCTTCCTTAGCCTTTATCACACTTATCTATAATCCCCCCCTTCCTCTAATGATAATATCCTATTGGGCTTCTGGTTAGTGGGTGCATCTATAGGGTTTGGCTATCTCTAGAGGTTTGGAGTTCAATTCCTAGGTCTTGCATCCATTTTTTTGGCTTATTTTCTTTTGTTTTGGAAAAAGGCCCACTCAAGGCCCATGATCATCAAGCCAAAAATTTCTGTAAAATTGCTAGGAATTTTACGGGCGTTACAATCCTTCATACCTTTAAAAAGTTTTATCCTCGAAACTTAGAACAATTGTGGGTACTTCTGCTTCATTTCCTCCTCGCTCCTGTAGCTTCCTCGCACTGCTGATTCTCGCTTACGTGACCTTTACTAAGGGCACCTCTTTGTTCCTTAGCCTCTTTATTTCTTGGTCTAGTATTTGGATAGGCCGACTTTCAATACTCAGGTCCTCTTGAACTTGTATCGCTTTGTGGCTCGATCACTTGGTCCGTCTCGGAAATGCATTTCTTGAGCAGAGACATGGAACACGTTGTGAATAGCCGACATCTCTTGAGGCGGCTCTAGCTTAAGGTTACGTTGCCAATCCTCTGCGATATCGGATATGGTCCCACGTAACGTGGACTCAGTTTACCCTTCCTTCCGAACCTCATTACTCCCTTCATGGGAGCCACTTTGAGGAATACTAGGTCCCCAACTTCGAATTCTAACGGTCTACGTCGCTTATCCGCATAGCTCTTTTGTCGGCTCTTAGCAGTTTCAATTCTCTGGCGGATGTTCCGTATAGCTCGGGTGGTATCGTCGATGAAATCCGTCTGGAGTCCCATCCTCTTCTTTTCACCACCCTCGTACCAGCATATGGGAGATCTACATTTCCTCCCGTATAGAGCCTCGTAGGGTGCCATTCCAATAGTAGCTTGGTAGCTATTATTGTAGGCGAATTCTGCCAAACATAAGTATCGACACCAGCTACCTTTGAAATCCAGGGCGCAGGCTCGTAACATATCCTCCAGTACTTGATTTACTCTTTCGGTCTGTCCGTCCGTCTGGGGATGGAAGTCAGTACTGAACAATAGCTTCGTGCCTAAGGCCTTCTGAACGCATTCCCAGAAATGGGAGATAAAGCGACCATCACTGTCAGAAATGATGGTCTTAGGAATTCCATGTAGTCTGATAATTTCCCTAGCATATAATCAACCATGGTTCGTAATAGGTCATCTTGATTGCTAAGAAATGGGCGGACTTTCGTCAATCATTCCACAATTACCCATATAGCATCATAACCGCTTGTCGCCTTGGGCAATCCCGAGATGAAATCCATAGAAATGTCCTCCCATTTCCATTCGAATCTGGATCGGCCGCAGTGTTCCTCCGTGTCTTTGGTGCTCGCTTAACCTCTCGCAGTCGGCAAATCTTGACATCTTGAGCCACATCTCTTTTCATTCGAACCACGTAACTTTCGCTTAGGTCTTGGTACATCTTGGTGGTTCCAGGATGCATCGCATAAGGAGTTCGTGAGCTTCCTCAAATATCTCCTTCCGCACGGATCGTCGGGAATACACAAGCGATCCTCGAGGTAGAGTACTCCACTATCGTAGAGATGCGAAACCGTCCCTTTCCTTCTAGGACCTCTTGCTTGATCCTCCAAGGCTTGGGTCACGAGCTTGCTTTTTCCAAAGATATCATCAAACAGCGGTGTTATCGCCATGGTCGAGAGCTGTCAGGAGATGATTTCAACCAGAACGCATAATCTCTTTTTCTAAGGGTCGAGATAGCATGAGAGGGACATCAAGGTGGCGCAGGACTTCGCTGAGTGTATCGACCACCTTGTTAGCTTTCCTGGATGGTAAAGAATCTCACACCATAATCCTTGACGAGCCTCGAGCCATCCGTATCTCTCATGTTCAGGTCCTTTTGTGTGAAGAAATATTTCAGACTCTGGTGGTCTGTATAGATCCTACACTGAGCTCCATAGAGATAATGCCTCCATGTTTTGAGAGCAAAGACCACGGCCGCTAGCTCTAAATCGTGGGTGGATAATTCCTTCGTGTTCCTTGAGTTGCCTAGAGGCGAGGCAATGACCTTGCCATTCTCGCATAAGTACACCCCGAGTCCCAACATGGAAGCTGCCATCAGACATGTCGGCTTTTATTATCCGGAAGAGCAAGAATTGAGCGCTGTCGGGCTTCCTTTTCAATTCTGTGAAACTCTCTCGCAGTGTCCGCCCACTCATATTTCTTGTCCTTTCCGTGAGGATCGTCATAGGGCGGCAATCCCGAGAAGTTCTCTACAAACTTCCTAGAGTAGCTTGCTAGCCCAAGAAAGCTTCGATTTGGCATTCTTGGCCCAAGCTCACAACTTCAATCTTTATTGGGTCTACCATCACTCCGTGCTTGGATATCACGTGACCTAAAAATGATACTTGTTCAAGCCAGAACTCGCATTTGGAGAATTTTGCGAATAGCTGTTTTTCCTGAAGAATCTGCAATACCACACTCAGGTGTTCTGCATGCTCCTCGGGGGTTCTCGAATATATTAGTATGTCTTCTATGAAGACGATCACAAACTTGTCGAGGAATGCCGAGAATACCCGATTCATCAAATCCATGAACAGGGCAGGTGCATTTGTTACTCCGAAGGGCATAACTATGAACTCGTAATGTCCATACCTTGTCCGGAAGGCTGTTTTAGGTATATCATCTGGTTTTACTTTTACTTGATGATAGTCGGACCTCAGGTCAATCTTTGAGAAGATGGCGGCACCTTTTAGTTGGTCGAATAGGTCATCAATCCGCGGTAAAGGATACTGGTTCTTGATCGTCACATTGTTCAGCGCTCGGTAGTCTATGCACATTCGCATAGACCCATCTTTCTTCTTCACCAACAGCACTGGAGCTCCCCATGGAGAGCGACTTGGGCGAATAAGTCCCTTGTCGAGTAACTCCTGTAGCTGTCCCTGAAGTTCCTTTAATTCAGCCGGCGCCATACGGTAAGGTGCTTTAGAGATCGGGTTAGTACCAGGAATCAACTCGATCTCAAATTCTACTTCTCTATCGGGGCTAACCTCGTAGTTCATCCGAAATACCTGGGTAGTCGATACAACTCGACATTCTCTAGCTTCGGTCCTCATCTTGACTTGTATCAACTACGTGTGCCGTAAACCCAAAGCACCCACCGCCTAACATCTTACGGCTCGTAGGGATGATAAAATCTTATTGACTCTTCTCCTCGGTTCTCCGATAAATTCGAACTTAGGCTCCGCCTCTACAAATGAATACCACTTTCCTTTTCGGCACTCAATCAAGCACCGACTTGCTTAGGAAATCCATGCCCAAGATAATGTCATAATCCGCATGTCGAGCACCATCGATCACAGAGAGTTCTCTGTCTCGCAATTACGATGGGTGCGGCTCGCAAAGATATGAGTGGAGGGCATTACCTCCCCGAGGGTAGAGTGGTTAAGAACTTGTGATCTAGAGCTTGTGGTGGTATGTCTATCTTTCGAAAGTGCGAAATAAACGAATGTGTTAGCCTGTGTCAAATAATGCAAGAGTAGCATCTTGTGAAAATAAATATCCGACAGGATACAACTGTGAGTGGCATTTGCCACATCTTCTTGGGTGAGAGAGAATATCCTAGCCCGGTGGGGCTTCTAGTCTCCTTGGTGGATTGGGTTCCCTCGATTGCGGCCTCGATCTGATGTAAGCGTGGAGGAGCACTCTGGCCGGGCATACTACCGAGGAGGTGCTCGAACTCGGATAGGACAGCCTTGATTCTATGCCCTGTCTGGCCCACGGTTGTAACATCGATTTGTGCCTTGGTAGCATACTCCAGATGTATCTTCCCAGTAGCACATGAGGGACCACGGGTCGCTTGCTCAGAACCTCCTTAGGATTCTCCCATTGTCTTCTCTTGCCTGGGGGTTCCCTTCCAAGCACTCGTTCCTCTCGACCTCCCGATTGGGCCTATCCTGCCTTCACTCGCTTTCTTTGTCGACTAATGTTGTTCGTAATGCTCGGTGAATTAAGGCACCATCAACCTCCTCCGCGATCATGCGGTCTATGAACTCCGCCGGCCACATTCAGAGCTACTTCTGGTCGAAGCATCTTCAGCATGAGTCTGACCCTTTCTCTTTCCGTGCTGACCAACTCTGGGCACAGGCGTGCAAGTCGGTTGAATATCTTCACGGCTTCGTTGACCGATAGGTCACCTTGTCGGAAACCAGTGAACTCGTCGTAATGCTTGTTGGTCACCCTCATGTGGAAGAATTCTTCGAAGAATTCGTACTCGAAGTCTGTCCATCTCATCTGATTTACTTGTCTCTTGGTTTTAACCCGTTCCCACCACATCCGAGCATCTCCCGACAGGCAGAATGATACACACTTAATCTTCTCGCATTCGGGCCAGTCCAGTAGCTCCACGATGCTTTCCACTGTCTTGAACCAGGCTTGGGCATCCCATGGTTCACCAAGATGCAGAAATTTTTCGCTTTAGTCTCTCGGATCGATCGTAAGCTTCCTGTCGAACCATTGGGCCGGGGCCCGTTGGTGGGGCAGTAGGGTTTCCTCGCTGATTCATTAGGGTAGTTATTACTTGTTGTTGTTCGGTAACTTGTCGTTGGAGTTCTGTGACTATGGGTGTAAGGTCATGCGGGGTTGCTAGCTCATCAGCTCTACTACTGCGTCTTCCAGACATGTTTATCTTCATATATCAAGGTAAAACTAGTATAAGTTTTCGTTCGTTGTCCTACGCATACTTAGACTAAAGCTAACATAAAGTCATTCTAAGCTTAAGGCATCATTCATGTTCTCATGCATAATTTAAGTTTAAGGTATTTTATATCATACATGAACAAGCATATGGGTATCATACCTATTTTCATGCATATTTAAGCTAGAAGCATTTCCTATCATACATGGAAAACAAATTCACAAAATTAGAGAAGACGTGGAATTCTTACTTGGGGCAGCAGGATTTGGAGCTTGATGTGTGTGTAGTGGAAGGGCAGATCCGCTCTGATACCACCTGTCAGTCCCGCCTTTTCCTGGACTGAATGTCCGGAGGGGCGGCGCGTGACGCGACCGTACATACTTACATTACATACAGCGGAAGACTTTAGACATTTTTTTTTCTTTTTAAAACATAACCATGCATTGACATATATATATATATATATATATATATATATATATATATATATATATACTTCTTCTTCTTCACATAGAGCATGCATCATAGCATATATAGATACTTCTTCTTACTTCTTCTTTACTTCTTCTTATTAGCATAGAACATGCATCATAACATAGATAGGTACTTAGTGTTTAGTTCAAGTTCTTAAACAACACCAACATAAGCAGGCATAATAAGGACATCCATAGACATCATCATCATAGGTAAACACATATATATGTAGACCTAACAGATCTTCTCCACCATGCCACTACCACACACATTTGGCCCCTCCTGCTGCTCCCATTAGTTTATCCATCCCTTAGCCTTATCTGCAGTACGAGGGAAAGATAACTATAAGCACATAGGCTTAGTAAGATCCTGTCCTACTCACAAAAACCATACATCGACATTAATCATGGCATGTAGCATTCATGACATATAAGCAATATAATATGTAACATACATGGCATCATCAACTTAACATGTAGCATAAGTAACATAAGTAAATATAACATGTATCATCCATAACTTAGCGGCATAACATGAATATATGCTTAACCAACATAACATGCATCGTATGTAACTTAGTAACATAAACATCATAGCATATCCTCAAACATAACAGGTAACGTATATAACGTAAGCATGTAAACATTCCTAACATATCATCAAACATAGCATGTAAACATATATAACATAAGCATGTAACATTCCTAACATATCATCAAACATAACATGTAAACATATATAACATAAGCATGTAACATTCCTAACATATCATCAAACATAACATGTGAACATATATAACATAAGCATGTAACATTCCTAACATATCATCAAACATAACATGTAAACATATATAACATAAGCATGTAAACATAGACTTCATATCATATCATCAAGCATAACATGTAACATAAACATCATATCACATCATCAAACATAACATGTAACGTATATAACATAAGCATGTAAACATAGACATCAGCAGGCAAACATATGCAGGATGCTTTGAAAACATATATTTTTAGGTACGTAAACATAAATATCAACATATTTGGGCCCGGCATTGTACCACTTCTTCATTATCATAGCGCACATCCCTAAATAGGCCCGAGGTAGCAAGTCTCGAACCTAATAGGTTTCTAGGCCTGAGTCTTATTACATCGACCTAGGGGCAATCGTCATAGCGTAGAAGCCCATCCTAGGCCCGAGTCTTACTCTATCGACCTAAGGCATCTTGGAGCCCATCCCGTACTAGGCCCGAGTCTTATTCCATCGACCTAGGGGCAATCACACATAGAAGCCCATCCTAGGCCCGAGTCTTATTCCATCGACCTAGGGCATCTTAGGAGCCCATCCCTTCTTGGACCTTGTTAAGGTCTTGGTACAAGCCATGCAGAAGGTAAAATACTTATATGCTTACTTTACAACATAGCTTATTTCATTAACATAGCATAGCATGCTTCATTTCATAACACATCATGCTTCATTTCATTAACATAGCATAGCATACTTCATTTCATAACACATCATGCTTCATTTCATTAACATAGCATAGCATGCTTCATTTCATAACACATCATGCTTCATTTCATTAACATAGCATGGCATACTTCATTTCATAACACATCATGCTTCATTTCATTAACATAGCATAGCATACTTCATTTCATAACACATCATGCTTCATTTCATTAACATAGCATAGCATAAAGCATGGCATCAAATGTAAGTAAACACCTATGCATTTAACTTAACGACAACTTCATATGCACATAAGACTTAAATTAAAACTTCATCTCGTTACCCAAAAACTAGGTTGGCCGAATGGTCCAAGTAGGGTTTTAGGGTTAACCTTTAACCTAATTCATTAAACATAACAATAACTTCATTTGCATATGAAACATGAGTTAAGACTTCACTTAGTCCCCCAAAACCTAGGTTGGCCGAATGGTCCAAGTAGGGTTTAGGGTTAACCTTCAACCTAATTCCTTAACACAACAATAACTTCACTTGCACATAAAGCATGGGTTAAGACTTCACTTAGTCCCCCAAAACCTAGGTTGGCCGAATGGTCCAAGTAGGGTTTAGGGTTAACCTTCAACCTAATTCCTTAACACAACAATAACTTCACTTGCACATAAAACATGGGTTAAGACTTCACTTAGTCCCCCAAAACCTAGGTTGGCCGAATGGTCCAAGTAGGGTTTTTAGGGTTAGTCTTTTAACCTAATCCAATTAACATACTTATAACATCATATGCATACAAACATGGATTAAACTTCATTGGAACATCAATATAAGGGGGGGTGGCCGAATGGCCTATGTAGACTTTTAGGGTTAGATCTTTATCCTAATCCCTCTAACATGTTAACATCATTATTTGCAAGTAAAACAAGATGTAAAACTTCGATAAATCCCCAAAAATCCATGTTGGCCGAATGATTCATAGGGTTTCCTAGGGTTAACTTTTGACCTAATCCATGTTAAACCCTAACATCATCATATAGTGACAAAGGCATGGCATATAACTTCATGGAAACCCTAATTCATAGCTTGGCCGAATATAACAATATAGATTTCTTTTGTAAAACATTAAACGAAGCTACTCGTATGCAGGTGAGGGATACTTACATCCTTCGCTTTACTTTGGGTGGGGAAGATAACCTATGGAAGATCAAAACCTAGCCTCCTCTTGCTTGGATGGGGTTCGGCCAAAAGAGGGAAATGGAGAGGGAGGGGCTCTAGGTTTCAGTGAGAAGGAGAAGAAGAGAGGA
>CM046009.1:37209768-37249768 GCA_025175895.1 Wurfbainia villosa | reverse complement strand
GGTTTTTGGGCAGCCCCTTGGAAGAAGTCATACACCTTAGCCACCCCTTTCTTTTCCATAACAAACCAATCCATAAACATCATGTTCGCTTCCCCCAGTCCTCTTGTTTATTGCTTTATTTCTTCTTTTATTTCCAGCAGCCTTTTGATCAATGGTGGATCCGAAACTTTTGCCGTCCAATCCCAAAATTCAGCCCGCCCTTCATAGTGTTGCTTGACCCATTTGACCCACAGCGTCTCCGTACCGGCTTTAATGTCCCATAACACTTTAGTAAGCAAAGCCTTGTTTCATATAAGCAAATTCCTAAGTCCATACCCTCCATTCTCCTTTGGCATGCATATAGTGTCCCAAGCTATTGGCGGATACTTTGAATCCCAAACAAACTCCCGACATATGCCTTTTATCTTGTCAATTACTCCAACCGGTATTGAAAGCATTGATAACCAAAAACCTTCCATACCTTGGAGAACCGTCTTCACAAGCTCCAACCTTCCCGCATAAGACAATGATCTCTTTGGCCATACGCTCATTCTCCTTGTTATTGCATCCAAGAGAGGGCCATAATTAGCAATTCGCAGTTTCTCCGCCGCCATAGGAATACCCAAATATCTAAAAGGAAACACCCCTTCTTGGAAGCCCATAATTCTCAACAGATCCCCTCTTGTTCGGTCATCTACACCTGCCATATAGAGCTGTGATTTTATTGGATTGGCTCTCAAACCCGCCTCCTTCCCAAACCGCTCCAAGCAGCCCGCTAACATCTTCAACGAAGTCTCATCCGCCCTTGCAAATAACATTAGATCATCCGCATATATAAGATGGGTGATGCCCACTTCCTTGCACCGCGGATGATGATGATACGATGGGAGCACCGAAATGTCCTTCAACCTTCTTGATAGCACCTCAACACATAGCCCAAATAGAAGCGGCGATAAAGGGTCTCCTTGCCTCAATCCTCTTCTTCCACCAAAAAACCCATAGACACCCCCATTAAGCGATATGGAATATGTCGTTGTAGTTACACATTGCTTTATCCAAGTACAGTATTGTTGGGGAAAACCATAACCAACAAGTGCTTCCATTAAGAAATCCCAATTTAACATATCGAATGCCTTCTTTAAATCCACCTTTGCCATACACCTTGGGGAAACCCTTTTTCGAGCATATCTCCGGAGAAGGTCCTGGGTGAGGAAGATGTTGTCCCCAATGCTCCTTCCTTGTACAAAAGCCACCTGAGCCGGGTCTATTAAGAAATCCATAACTCTAGAAAGCCTTGCCGCCAATATCTTTGCAATCACCTTATAGAAAACATTGCAACATGCAATAGGCCGATAGTCCATGACCCCCTCCGCATGATCACTCTTGGGCACCAGATATATAAGTGAGTGGTTCCACTGTTTCAATAATTCACCCATCCCAAAAAACTCCTTTATCGCAGCAACAAAATCATCCCCCACAATATCCCATGCCGATGTAAAGAACTTAGCTCCATAGCCATCCGGTCCCGGTGCTTTCTCACTCCCAATATCATGTAGCGCCCCCTTGATCTCCTCCAGCCTAATCGGCCCCACAAGACCCCCCGCTTGCCCACTATTAAGTTTCCTCCCCGTAAGGGCAGCACCATCCAAGGGTTCACATCCCTCCGGTTGCCCAAGCACTTTATGAAAATAATCCACAAACTCCTCCGCCACTTGCTTTATGGTTGTTGTTCTTTCTCCATTCCTCTTTGTAAGCATAATAACCGCATGTCTCTTGTTGTTTCTTTTGACCACATCATGGAAAAACTTTGTGCACTTGTCCGCACTTTGCAAATATGTGTGCTTTGCCCTTTGTTGATAGTACATCCTTTCCGCCTCCGATAAAAGAATTTCCCTCCTCCTCTTTTCTCCATAGTCCGGTGATATGGGGCCGCCCTCCAAAATCGCTCTTTGTGCTTCCTCCAACTCCCCATTTGCCCTCTTTGCCTTTTCCGATATGTGTCCAAATTCCTTCTTGTTCAGCTCCTTCAAAACTCCTTTTAACCTTTGTAGCTTGCTCTTTAACCGGAATTGTGCATTGCCTTGGACCGGCGCCTCCCATGATTTCTGCACTAGCCTTTTATAATCTTGATGCAATGTCCACATATTCAAGAACTTGAATGGTCTTGTCGCTGCCCTTTCCTTATCAAGTATGCAAACCATAACACAAGAGTGATCCGATAAGCACCCCGGAGGCAAGAACTCTGCATACGCATCAAACTCCCCCATCAACCAAGCCGGGTTCACCATTGCTCTGTCCAACTTGCAAGCCACCTCCCCATTGGACCAAGTTAACCTACACCCTATGGATCTCAAGTCTACCATTCCACATACATGTATAAATCTTTGCAAATCCCTCAACTCATAGTTTGTGATTGGATTGCCTCCTTGCCTTTCGTGCATATCTCTTATTGCATTGAAGTCTCCCATAATCATCCACGGCCCCTCCATATCTTCCCCCATTTCTGAAAGCTTCTCCCATAATATCCTTCTGGTGGTGACTGAGTGAAGCCCATATATGAATGTGACATAGAAACCCCTTCCAGAAACCCGGCATCGGATATATGTATGAATAAACTGCTCCGTGGTATCAAGAACCTCCAAATCAGCCTGCTGCTCATCCCACAAAAGCAATATTCGTCCATGGTTAGAAGTATCAAAATTATGCACATACTTCATACTTGAAAACCTCTTTTCCATGATCGACCCAATATTCTGCTCATCAAGCTTTGTCTCTAATAGCGCCATTACTTGTATATTCTTGCTTCGCAAGAGGTGTTGCACCCCCCTTGCTTTAGGGCCTTGTGTAAGCCCTCACGCTTCCATGCACAATCTTCATTGTCCACCTCCCTGACCGTCAAGCCACCGTAGTTGTCGCCCGCCTGATCGCCCTCCTTTCTCCCTTCATTTCCTCCTCCTCCATTATTACTTGAGCTTGCCACCGAGTTGGAGCCCGATGTCGACGCTACCGATGATGATGTCCCCGGCACTGAAGTGGAGTAAGATGATCCTCTAGCCGGCAGCAGCCTTTGGACAGGCCTTGATGTTGCTCTTGCCGCTGTCCCTTGCCCCCCTTGGCCTTGAGGAGCCATTTGAGCCACTCCCCTTTGCTGTGCCGGCTCCTTCCCCCGAGCTACCTGCTGCCCCCCTCGCTCCAAACTTTGCCAATCATCATTTATCACCGCATCCGGCCTTACCACCTCGTCTTGCCTCACGCCCGATTGCCCCACCTCTTGATCCCCTTCCGGCCGTCTCTCCTCTTCCTCCTCCTCCGAGCCTCCATCCTCCCCTTCCCTATCTTCCTCCTCCTCCTCCGTAGCAACTCCTCGGGGCGAAGGGGGCACCACCGCAACCGGAATCGGACTAGTTGCTGTCACCATTGCCAATGGATTCTGTTCTCCTCCATTCTCCGCATTGCCTCCTTGATTGGACTGATTGGTCTGGTTTTCTTCCCTCACTTGCTGCCTTGGCCTTGGCCTATATTGTCTCCTTGGTCCCCCTTGCCTGTTGACCGATTGTGAATGTCTTCGAGGCGGCCTTCGTCCATTCCCAGCTCCCCCATTCGCAGCTACACCATTCTGTCCAGATTCTGCCCCTTCCGTCGTTCCTTGACAAACTGTTGTTCCGTGCCCAATCCGACGACACTTTTCACAAAATTCCGACAATGCCTCATATACTATTCGTAAATTCACCTGCGCTCCAGTTGGTAATGTGATTGGCACCTCCAATACCCGCTGTCCAAAGACCAGAACTGTTGGATCGAAAGTGTCGCTAGAGGGGGGGGGTGAATAGCGATACGATGTCGTTAAAAAACTTTTGCAATAAGTAAAAAGCAAGTAGAGAGTGCACAGCGGAAATATAAAGTAGACAAGATATTTTTACGTGGTTCACAATCTTTCGATTGCTAATCCACGGCCCTAGTGATCCTTGATCACGTACGGAGGGCAATTCACTAAAACCACTCCTCCTCGTTGGAGGTAGGAGCAACGATTACAAAAAGAAATCAAGGCAAAGGGACACTCCCCCTTTCCTTGTTACGATTAAAGCACAAAGACAATTTAAAGAAGTAGAACTTAAATAAATATACCGACAACTCTTATAAGTAGAAGATGTAGCTTTCGTTGTCGGCGGCACTTCGTCGTAGCAAATGTGAGTAGTAGTAGCGGAGTTACGACGGCGTGTTGAGAGCTCTTGAATTCTTGTGATTTGCTTGGCTTGAACATGTCTATTTATGGATATTGAACTATGAATTTAGACATAGGTAGTGTCCAAGGTGAGGTTCTTATCCCAACTCAAGGATGAGGTGTTTCATCCAACCACCTTGTGCCACCTCAAGGAAGCCTTCACGCCAAGAAGAAGAAGCCATCCAACTTGTGCCACATCATGGGAGCCAACCATCTTGTGCCACCTCAAGGAGGCCTTCACGCCAAGAAGAAGAAGCCATCCAACTTGTGCCACATCAAGGGAGCCAACCATCTTGTGCCACCTCAAGGAGGCCTTCACGCCAAGAAGAAGAAGCCATCCAACTTGTGCCACATCATGGGAGCCAACCATCTTGTGCCACCTCAAGGAGGCCTTCACGCCAACTCAAGGATGAGGTCCAAGCTTGGTGATGGTTTGGATGTCCACCTTGATGCCACATCACCCTTTGTACCAAAACACGAGTCAAGTCCAAATTCACCCCCTGTCCAAATGATTCTCGAGGTCGAACTAGACTAGCAGCTTGATGTAGTAGACGGTAGTCAAAGGGTTTTGGACTGCAGTACAAGTTAGCTTAAAATATAAAGTACGATGGTTCTAACCATCTGATCTCGACCTAGACCTTCCATTGGAGGTATTGGGTCGGATCTACGCTTAACGACCTTGCTTCGCTTTCACACGAGCTTACCTTGTAGCCTCGCTTCCGGTCTTCACCCGAGTACCTCGGCTTCCTCCGAAGTCCCTCTGGCGTTGCCCGACCACCTCGGTTCCCACCGGGTGTCGCAGACCTTCCGCTCAACTTTAGCATTTCTGCACACTTAATTGAGCTCGTAAGATAACAAATATACCCTTAACTATTGAGCCTTTTGCCATAATCAAAATACCGGTTCGACTTTGGTGCCCACTGCACCAACAAGAACCTCCACCATCATACGTGCGTAAACCAACCTTTCCCGTGTCCGCGTCAATTTGTCCGTATACAATGGCTTCCCAATCTCTGAACCCACCATACTTAGTACTTTTTGCGACCAACAATCCGGTGGAAGTCCATGAATTTGAATCCATGCCGGCACATGTCTCCCATCCTCATCAAACAAGAAGCATCTCGGCATAATCTTCAAGAAGACCGGTACTCTGAAAGCAAAATACAGTCCCCCTTGCAACACGCTGTCCATGTCCTCCTGTGTATCAAATCGGAACACCACCCAACCACTCTTGTGCATGAAGAACTTATACACCACCTTCCATTGTTCCGCCACCGCAATAACCCCCCTTCGACCCGGATGCAGCCCCATGAAACAGCCCACCAAACAAAATCCCATGGTGTCTTCGATGCTATCCAAGTCTTCGTATGAGAACGCCAACCTTTCCCCCTTCGCCTCGTACTGGTCTAGCTTCATATCTTGTTTTACTTTGCGATTATCTTTGAATAGGCCCGCCCACGACTTTTGTTGGGTTTCCGGCACCGCGGCGTGTATGTGTTCGATCATGTTTCGTAAACATGAGCACAGCGGAAGCAATTAAAAATAATAAATCTATATTTATTACAACACACACAACACACGCATGCATATTACAACAAGTGTAGACATAACCGTAAATTAAAATTTGCAATAAAAGAAAATTATCTACGTTATACCTTTCGTATGACGTGTAGCGGGAACGACATCAACCGGAACGATCCTCGTAAGAATCGTCTCTATCCGTATCCACGCCGAGCTCCTCGGGATGACTTCGCTAAGCCACGAACTTCGTCTTCGTACGGGTTATTAGCCTCGTGTTGAAGACAACGTGATCGAGAGATGATCATGATCCGAATCCAAATTCGGATCCAAAACCGAGTCCTCAAAACTCGATTCTCTGGAGAGGTATTCGTCAACCGTTTGACGAATCCTTCGTCCTCCACCTCAGAGGATTACCAGAGATCAAATCCCCAGTAAGTTAGCCGCTGTCGGAACACTAACTGTCGTCCAAACGACGCTCCGACAACAAAGAAACAAGCTGTCCAGAAAAACTGGACAGCTTTTGGTGGAGGAATAGAGGCCGGCCAAAGGAGATGTGGAGCTCACCTTATCACCGAACCCACAAGAGATCACCGGAGGGTCGCCGGAGCATCGCCGGCTGAAGCTTGGATGCCGGCGGCAAGGAGGTGGCAGCAGCTCCATGAAGTTGGCGGCAACACCATGTTGGGCGGCAACAACAAAAGGAGGCTAGGGTTGGGCGGCCAAAACTTCATTCGGGTTTTAGGGTTAGGGTTTAACCCCTATTTTATAGAGAACTAATTCTCTTAATGGTTAATGGATCATATCCATAAAGCCCGTTAACCCGCTCCATTAAGATAAGTTAAAATAAATCAAACCATGATGGTTTATTTTAAGTTAAAACGAATCGAACCAACTTTTGGTTCATTCGTTTAAAATAAACCAAACCCTTTGGTTTATTCTCATCCATTGGATTAGAACCAAACTATTTTGGTCCATCCATTATGTCTTCATAAGACACGGCCCATCCATGCTTCCATTGCGACTGAAACAATTTCATGCTCGCTTTATGTTTGGTCCAACCAAAAATAGTTTCTCTCGGTCTGAGAATCCCATTCTCAAGCTCGTTTTAAATCCTTTGGATTACACTCGTTGTGCGTGTGACCAAATAGGTTCTCGATTTATGTTGGCCATCTATAATTAACCATTAATTATAGAACGATCATGAGTGGCACCTAGTAGTACATCATGATCCCCAATTAACCGAAAAGATCAACGATTGATCCAGAACTATTTCTGAAACCCTTCAGTAGCTCGAATTAATCGTGCCCCATTCCCTTCACTCATCTTATACCCACTTGGTTCAGGACATGGTCTATAGTGTCAGTCCCCACTAGGCTGACTACGTCACACCTAGCCCAAGTATCATTTCCTCGTCCTATGGATTCTAGTTACTCCACATGTATCGAAGAGTACCTTACTCTAAACATGTAATGCTTTGGCCAAAGACTTTAGTAACAATCCGACGAGAGGCCATGGGTATACATCTCCTCGCAAGGAGTGGTGAATCCTTTATAGGCTATTCAAACACCTTCGATCACTTCGACTTATACCCAATCATCGCGGGTCCACATCTCCTTAGAGATGTTTGCTTAAGATGTCAAAGCATAAGTCTCCATGATCAAGATGACTTGAATACCGCAAGTCAAAGGAACATCGCACTTAAGCCACAGTAAGAACTTCATTGACATATCTATATATGCAGAGAACCATATGAAGTCTTACGGCTGGTCACTCCAATGAACTAGTTACCATAACTAGCATCCATGATTAACTCCGGACATCACTATGTCTCCAGCCAGTGAGAATCAACTGCTTGGATACACCAAGGAGTATACCTCGTGCTAGTCTCAACAGAATTGATGGTGTCCAAATCCATCAATTCATCGACTAGGGATAATTCTGATACATCACAATTACACATGTAGAGATACTCACTAGTTGTGATCCAATCACAAATTCTCTCATGTTGTGAATCGCATCGTGGATATTCAGTAAATGAGTTTAAGATCCAATCAAATACATTAAACATGTATACTCAAATAGTGAATCTTCATTTATCATATAAATGGTTCATACATAAGGCGATTGCCTTAGGACATCTCTCATATATTACTAACAGACTCCCACTTGACCTAATGCTAATCGCTATGGTATCCAATACCATAAGCTCGAACATGACCCTCAAACTTATTTTGAGGTAATGCCTTAGTCAAGGGATCCGCTAAGTTCCTTTCAGTGGGAATTTTCTCGATTTGTATTTCGTTCCTACTGATGATCTCTCTGATAAGATGATAGCGGCGAAGCACATGTTTGGATCATTGATGAGACCACATCAAGTTCAAAGATGAACTTCTTGATCCAAACCGCTTCCTTTGCTGCTTCCAAAGCTGCAATGTATTCTGCCTTAGTGGCAGAATCCGCTATAGTGTCAAGCTTGGAACCTTTCCAGCTTATTGCGCCTCCATTCCAGGTTAATACATACCCAGACAAAGACATGGAATCATCCTTGTCTGTCTGGAGCTGGCATCCGTATACCCACGTATCACCATGTACCCTTCTCCATATATTAGGAACACATCCTTAGTTCTTCTTGTTAGGGCAATCTCTTGCCGTAATATGGTTTTGATGGTGTGGCAAAGGGTTTAAGTTAGTTTGATATGTTGATGTGATATGTGCGTTGAAGTCGTGCAGGACTTAGTAATTCGCACATGGAGCCGTGGCGAGTTTCACATCTCATGACTCGTGCCTTGAGTCGGTGAAGGATAGCTTTGCGGAAGCCGTGCGCTTGGAGCATCCGAGGGACCGCCGGACGAGAAGCTTGGAGTGAAGCCGGAGGAAGTAGACTTCGAGGCAAGAGACGCAAAGGAGCATTGCAGAGCCGTGCGCCTGATGCTGCCGAGGGACGTGGCCGAGAACGAAGAGAACTTCGAAGGCGAGGGACTCCGAGAAATGAGAGTGAGCGATTGTAACCCGGGGAAGGGTAGCTCTTAGGTGAAACTTGGCCATTTGGCCAAGTGTCGGATGGGTTTTCCCGACACCAGTCGACTGCCATGTCATGGCAGTCGATCGCCCGAGTCGAGTGAGTTCGACCGTATACGATCGATCGATTAGCCCAGCAATGATCGCCATACGCGGGCGCGATCCAAGACCATCGATCGTCAAGGCGTGTGACCGATCAATAGGGTTTCACCAGAACCATTCGTAGCCGATCGGCGTCGACTACGGAGATCACGATCGATGATGAGGTCCATCAGTCGACTGCCAAGAGTTCCGTTGGACTACAACGGTCGGGATCCGACGTGTTCGGAGGCCGTTGTAGTGACGGCAGTCGACTGCCAAGGGCGGCAGTCGACTGGTGGCGGCCCACGGGAAGAAAACAACCCTCTCTATAAAAAGAGAGGGTGTAAGCCTTTGAGAGGCTAATGCTCATACTCCAAACGATCTTCCTAGTGCCTCACAAGCTTTAAACTCTTCTTACTTGTCTTTACTTCAATCCTATTGTAAGAAGAGTGATCTTGGTTGTAAAGGTTACCTCCACCTAGCTTGGTGCAAAGGAGAGACCATTTAGTGGATTGGTTTAACGGAGTGATTCACCGAGGACGAATCGGGGACCGTGGATTAGCGGCGTAGCCGTGAACCACGTTATACCATCGTGTTAGCGGTTGTTTTATTGTTTGTCTTTTGCTTTGTATTTGTATATTCCGCTTGCGCTAATCTTTTATAGACGAGCAATTTACGACGTCAAACGTACGAGGGCTATTCACCCCCCTCTAGCCGGCCATACCGATCATCAACAAGTGGTATCAGAGCCGAGGAAAGCTTGTCGAGGACTAACCGCCACAACAAGCAATTTTCAAAATGGCCGGCTCCAACATTCATCCTCCGAAGTTTGAAGGAGAATTCGCTTGGTGGAAGAAGCGAATGGAGGTATTTTTCGAAATGGATTTTGATATAATAATTACAATGGAATCCGGTTTCGTTTTGCCTAGGGATGAAGAAGGGAAACCAATCGAAAAATCACGATGGACTAAGAAGCAAAGAGAGGAGCACCTTGCGAACTCAAAGGCAAAACATCATCTTTTCAATGTGCTCCCCCAACAAGAAATCAACCGAATAGGAGAATGCCTAAGCGCCAAGGAGATGTGGGAGAAGCTAATTGAGCTTCATGAAGGCACATCTGAGGCAAAGCTAGCAAGGAGAGATCTCCTCCGCTCCCAACTATCCAACATCAAATTAGAAAAGGGAGAAAAGGTAATTTCTTTGCATTCTAGATTCAAAGAAATTTTAAATGGACTAACAAGTGTAGGTGAGAAGCTATCAAACCGGGATATGGTAATGAAGGCCATAGATGCCTTTCCCCGGTCCTCAAAGTGGAGCTCCATGGTGGACTCATTCTATATCTCAAAGAATTTAGAAGTGAGCACCTTGGAGGAGTTCTTCTCAACAATGGAACTCCACAAAACTAGGCTTGAGGGAATACAAGAGGAGCCTAAAATTCAACCCTCAAGAGGAGTAGCATTATTGGCAAATAAGGGGAAGAAGAAGATGGAAATCACCTCCTCCTCCGATGATGAAGCATCTTTCTCCTCCTCCATGGATAGCACTGAAGAAGCCTATATGGTAAGGAGGGTAAGACGTGCATTTAAGAATTTTAGATTTGATAAATCTAATGATAGGAATAGAAGACCAAGGGGGAAAGTCATATGCTACAATTGCCAAGGAGAAGGGCACATAAGGGACAATTGTCCTCTCCTAAACAAGAGCAAGGAAGAAAGGAAAAAGAAAGAAGAAAAGAAGAAGAAAAAGGGGAGCAAGAAAAAGAAGGAAGAGGAGAAGAAGCCAAAGGAGAAGGGAAAGGCTAAGGCTCTCAAGGCAAGGACTTGGGATGATCCATCCTCATCCTCCTCCTCATCATCGGATGAGGAGAATGCCTTTGTCACCAATTTGGCCTTGATGGCCTTTGATGACTTGGATTGCTCTTCATCCGAAAATGAAGGATCAAGCTCAAATGGGGAGAGCTCAAATGAAGGGGGAGCTTCCACATCCTCCTCATCCGAAGAAGAGGACATGGAAACTATGGTAACAAATCTAACCCCTAAGAAAATAGTTTCCATGGTTTCTAGCTTAACTAGAGATTTATTTAGAGCTAAGAAGAAAAACAAAAGCATGCTAGATCAAATTAAGGACCTAGAAAATAAACTAGAAAATGCATGCTTAAATGATAGTATTTCTTCTAGCTCAAATGAAGCATGCTCACATGATTATATGCCTTTGGATGTTAATGATGCATGCATAGAGGAAAATAGGGCATTAAGGGAAAAGGTAGATTATTTAACCAAAGCCCTAGAGAAATTCACTATTGGCTCCAACACATTGAACATGATCTTAGGGAGCCAAAGAGCTAGTTTCAACAAGAAAGGCCTAGGATACAAAGAAAAGAAAAATGAAAAGGCCTATAAATGCCTAATAGCTAGGGGACAAGATAAAAAGAAAGTAATTGCTAGGAAATGGATCCCCAAGGAGTATTTAGTGAACCCAATAGGAAAGAATCTATTTTGGGTTCCAAAATCCATCCTTAAGGGTTAGAAAACCCCTAGGGTAGTCAACCACATGGTCCTAACCTATATCATATTTTGGACTTAGGATGACGGGACAACATTTTTTAGATAGTGTTGGGTGATGATAACGTGCCCATAAATAGGTAATAATGCCTAAATCATGATGATTGATGTAATTCCTATGTATGTTTTAAATCATGATTTATGATTTTGATATTTGGCATGTTATCATGAGAAATAGGGTTAAATCATGCTTTAGGTGATAATTTGTTTATTATCATCGATAATACCTAATGCATGACTATTATTTGATGGATACATGAGTTTCATGATCATAATGTAGAATTGATTGATATATGTCATTATGATCATGTAGAATGTTAGGTTGATACTTAACCATGATAGAATTGCATGAATATATGGGTTAAGTATATACAAATACCCCCCTAGGATACATCTCACACTCACTATAGGCTAACTTGATTGCAAACTTAGCATGGGTGAGATATTAGGATGATACAAATGTCCACTAATGCCTATGGCATTTAGATGGTCATTTAAAGTATCAAAATAGCAATAATAGACCAATCATGGGGAAGGCTTATGTTTAATTCATAGACATATTGCCCAAAGATCATGGTTGGATATTTCATATGTTTTCAAAACAATTTCTTACCTTAAAATACATGTATTCATGTTTTGAAACAATTGGATGCAAAACTAGGTAGCTAACTTGATACTAGAATGATCAAAAACCTAGTGGTTTTTAGAGCTTTTGGATTTTTGGCAAAAACAAGAAAATATAATGAGTTTTCATGAAAAACTATTTTTCCTTGATAGATATACTTAATAGAAATATGTTACACAAATTTCATGATTTTTGAATTTTCTGAATTTATAATGCATTTCAAATTGGCCCGTAAAATTAAAAATTGATTCTTTGTGCGATCATTGCCATCGCCATATGAAGCAATGACCGTGGCCTGTAAATCAGAATATTGAAGGCCGAATTCAGTTTGTAAACCTACAACAAGTGGTAGAAATATACTTGATGCCATCAACAAGTGGTACCCAATTTTAAATCAACTTGTCATATTTTCCCTCCATTATACTTGATGCCATGAGCTTATAACTTAGTGTTAATCTTTTTGATAGTGTCAAAAGGGGAGAAATAAGTATGTTTAAGTTAATCACTTTAGGGGGAGAAATATATTTTAGGGGGAGAAATATATGATAGGGGGAGAAAATTTGCATAGAGAGTTTCATGGATTAAGGGGGAATTGCATGTTGTTATATCATGTTTATCTTTACATGCTTTCTTACCTTAGAATTTATATCAAATATTTTTACCTAACATAAACGGATTGCCACACATCAAAAAGGGGGAGATTGTTAGGGCAATCTCTTGCCGTAATATGGTTTTGATGGTGTGGCAAAGGGTTTAAGTTAGTTTGATATGTTGATGTGATATGTGCGTTGAAGTCGTGCAGGACTTAGTAATTCGCACATGGAGCCGTGGTGAGTTTCACATCTCATGACTCGTGCCTTGAGTCGGTGAAGGATAGCTTTGTGGAAGCCGTGCGCTTGGAGTATCCGAGGGACCGCCGGACGAGAAGCTTGGAGTGAAGCCGGAGGAAGTAGACTTCGAGGCAAGAGACGCGAAGGAGCATTGCAGCCGCGCGCCGATGTCGCGAGGACGTGGCCGAGAACGAAGAGAACTTCGAAGGCGAGGGACTCCGAGAAATGAGAGTGAGCGATTGTAACCCGGGGACGGGTAGCTCTTAGGTGAAACTTGGCCATTTGGCCAAGTGTCGGATGGGTTTTCCCGACACCGGGCCGATCGCCATGTCATGGCGCGATCGCTTCCGAGTCGAGTGAGTTCGACCGTATACGACCGATTGGATGGCCAGCAATGATCGCTATAATCGTCAGAGCCGACGGCCGACTACGGAGAGCATCGATCGATGAGGTCCATCACCGATCCGCCAAGAGTTCCGTTGGACTACAACGGTCGGGATCCGACGTGTTCGGAGGCCGTTGTAGTGACGGCAGTCGACTGCCAAGGGCGGCAGTCGACTGGTGGCGGCCAACGGGAAGAAAACAGCCCTCTCTATAAAAAGAGAGGGTGTAAGCCTTTGAGAGGCTAATGCTCATACTCCAAACGATCTTCCTAGTGCCTCACAAGATTTAAACTCTTCTTACTTGTCTTTACTTCAATCCTATTGTAAGAAGAGTGATCTTGGTTGTAAAGGTTACCTCCACCTAGCTTGGTGCAAAGGAGAGACCATTTAGTGGATTGGTTTAACGGAGTGATTCACCGAGGACGAATCGGGGACCGTGGATTAGCGGCGTAGCCGTGAACCACGTTATACCATCGTGTTAGCGGTTGTTTTATTGTTTGTCTTTTGCTTTGTATTTGTATATTCCGCTTGCGCTAATCTTTTGTAGACGAGCAATTTACGACGTCAAATGTACGAGGGCTATTCACCCCCCTCTAGCCGGCCATACCGATCATCAACACTTCTCAAGTACTTAAGGATCGTCTTAACAGCCGCCCAATGATCCATTCCTGGATCGGACTGGTATCTGCTCGTGATACTCAGAGCATACGATACATCGGGCCTCGTACATAACATAGCATACATGATAGATCCTATCGCGGATGCATAGGGAATCCTACTCATGCAAATCCTCTCGTCTTCTGTGCGCGGACACATAGACTTCGAAAGGTGTACCCCATGCCTGATGGGTAGGAAACCTTTCTTGGATTCTGACATGCTAAACCTCTTTAGCACTCGGTCTATATATGTAGACTGCGAAAGACCAAGCAACCGTTTCGATCTATCTCTATAGATCTTAATCCCGAGGATGTAGGTTGCTTCTCCCAGGTCTTTCATGGAGAATGTCTTGGATAACCAAACCTTCACTGACTGTAAGATTGAAACATCGTTTCCTATATGTAGTATGTCATCGACATACAATACTAGGAATACGACTGCACTCCCACTAACCTTCTTGTACACACAAGGTTCGTCTGGATTTTGTGAGAAATCAAACTTTTTGATTGTCTCATCAAAATGGATATTCCAGCTCTTGGATGCTTGCTTTAATCCATAAATGGACCGTCGCAATTTGCATACCTTGGTTTTATCAACCGATGTGAAACTCTCAGGTTGTATCATATACACGTCCTCGAGCAGGTTTCCATTAAGGGAAGCTGTTTTCACATCCATCTGCCATATCTCATAATCATAATGAGCCGCTATGGCCAGGAGCATCTGACTAGATTTAAGCATAGCTACAGGCGAATAGGTTTCATCATAATCAACACCTTGCTTTTGACGATATCCTTTCGCCACCAATCTAGCTTTATAGGTAATCACATTACCATCCATGTCGGTTTTCTTCTTGAAAACCCACTTGCACCCTATAGGCTTTATGCCTTCAGGTGGGTCAACCAAGTTCCAAACTTGGTTTTCATACATGGAATCCATTTCCGACTTCATGGCACCAAGCCACTTATCCCTTTCTCGAACTTGTCAAGACTTCTTCATAACTGTAGGCTCTCATCATCAATGAGTAACACGTCGCTCGATTCACTTACGAGAAATCCATATCTCTCGTGAATATTGCGTGGTTCTACCGGATCTACGAAGATGTGGTGTTACAATAGGTCCAAATTGATTGCTCATCACTATGAGTTGTCGGCTGTTGTGCTTCACCAGGTATCTCATCAATGTCTATTTGAGTCTCTCGAGCCTCCTCAAGCTCGACGACACTCCCACTGTTTTCTTGCAAGAGAAACTCTTTATCTAGAAATACAGCATGCCTTGAAACGAACACCTTTTGTTCCACAGGATGATAAAATTGGTAACCCCTTGTTTCCTTAGGGTATCCAATAAATAGACATTTATCAGACTTAGCATCCAATTTGTCTGATATAGTCCGCTTCACATAAGCAGGACAACCCCATATCTTCAAGTAAGATACATGAGGTTTCTTACTATTCCATATCTCATATGGAGTAGTTGAGACTACCTTGGTAGGCATTCTGTTTAACAAGTAAACAGTTGTCTGAAGTGCATAGCCCCAAAAGGACTTGGGAAGAGTTGCATGATTCATCATTGACCTGACCATGTCCAACAAGGTCCGGTTACGCCTCTCAGATACACCATTATGCTGTGGTGTATAGGGCGGAGTCCATTGAGACAATATACCATTGTCTCTTAGATAATCAAGAAACTCTTGACTTAAGTATTCACCACCTCGATCCGATCGAAGTATTTTAATACTCTTGTCATGTTGTTTCTCTACTTCATTTCTGAATTCTTTGAACCTTTCAAAGGCTTCAGACTTGTGTTTCATCAAGAACACATACCCAAACCGTGAGTGATCATCGGTGAAGGTAATGAAGTAGCTATAGCCTCCTAATGCTTGAGTTGACATAGGTCCACATACATCAGTATGTATTAGACCTAGTAACTCTCCCACTCGTTCACCTTTTCCAGTAAAAGGTAACTTAGTCATCTTGTCTTTTAAGCATGATTCGCATGTATCGTATGAATCCAATTCAAACGATTCCAGAATTCCACATCGGTGTAATTCGGACATGCGTTTCTTGCTTATATGGCCAAGACGACAATGCCACATATAGGAGTCTATTTGATTATCCTTTCGAGCACGCGTGTTGCTCGCTTCGATATTGAAAATGTCACTGGATATGTCCAACGTATAAATGCCATTACTCAAGGTTCCAGTTCCATAAAGTACGCCATTTAAAGTTATATAACAACAATTGTTACTAAATGTCAAATGGAAACCATTTCTATTTAAACAAGAAATAGAAATGATGTTCTTTATCAACGAAGGAACATAAAAACAATTGTCCAGTTCTAAGACAAGTCCTACAGGGAGTTCCAACAAGTACATTCCGATGGCGAGTGCAGCAACCGTTGCTCCATTCCCAACACGTAAATTTGACTCTCCCCTTGACGAGTCTTCTTCTATTCCTTAGCCCATGTATGTCATTACATATATGTGAGCTACACCCAGTATCGAATACCCAAGTGTCTGAGGAAATAGAATGATAATCAATAAAGAAGATTTCTGAAGAAGATGGGGCATCCGATGCCTTATCCTTCTTCACGGACTCAAGATAAATCTTGCACTTTCTTCACAAATGGCTCTCCTTGCCATAATGATGGCAAGTTTCCTTTTGTGCTAGTTCTACCTTCTTAGCCTTTCTCTTCTTTCCCTTCTGCTATTCCTTTGACTTCCTCTTAGAACCTTTCTTCGAGGAATCAACTAACAAAGACCGTCCCTCGCCATGCTTCTCAAGACTCCACAGCCTTCAAAGATATTGAGCAAGACCACTACGATGAACCTCCTAGCATCTCAGAGGTGAAGAGGAGCTTTGAGACTTCGAACCTTTCGAATCTCACTTGCTCATCAACCAACTCACAAAGATGAAGGACTACGATATGAGCATCCATATGCTCATGCTGCTTTCGTAGCTTGGGTTCCATCGTGGCTAGCATGATGCAACTCATTTGTTCAGAATCACTCACATGTTTTTGATAGGCCAACAATTGGTCTAGAGTTGCATCGTCACTAGGACGGGCGGGAAGAGGCGCTTCGAGGACATTTGCAAGCTTTTCAACCTTGAGAACAATTCTCAAGCTTCTAAGCCAGTCCATGAAGCTCGGCCCAGTCAATTTATTCATATCCAAAATGGAACGCAATTCAAAGACATCATGATCAATCTTAGAAATACAAAACGAGCATATATGAGAAAGATGATTTTAAAATGCATCAATATACATTTATAAATCCCATTCATTTTTCGAATTTCAAAAACTCCAAAATCACTTCGGGAGATCGTAGGTCCATCTCCGAATGGGCTGATATCCATCATAGTTATGAACAACCTTGGAGAGAGTCCAACAAGTCATTCATAACTACGATGGTAGGTATCAACTATACCGATTGCATATCATGTATATGCAACTATCACAATGTGCTATCAACTAATTGAATGTTCACACATACATCGGGTTGTTAACACATTAACAAGTATGCATCATATGCATAGCACCCAACTTCACCTCCCTTTACATCGACCTTGGAGAGAGTCCAACAAGCCGATGCTCCAGGTTAAAGCCAACCCATTAATCGGGACATAGTTTTAATATGGTTAGATCGCATTCAAACAATTAGCCCAGCTTGGAGAGAGTCCAACAACCAAAGCTAACGATTGACCTCTGACTCTTACCATATTAGTATTAAACTATTCCATGGTTTGAACATATTCAGGTTCGAGCCGGGCTTGGAGAGAGTCCAACAACCCAAACAAGAAACAGAACTCTGGTTCTAACCATATTAATGGAAGGTGTGGGCTTTAATATTGATTAAGGGTTTTTATGTCTCATCCTCTTTGCATGCAAATAACTATTATCTACATGGCATGACATACATCTACATGTCACGACACGCATGGCATAATGTTATGCATCTAATGCAATTACATGGCATACAATTATGTCATGTTTATAATTTCCTTATATGTCATAACTATTTATGGAAATAAAATATGTTTAAGATTTGATTCTCCAAATCAAATCATAATTAAATTAGGAAACAAATTTCCAAATCTAATCACATATTTTATTCATGGAATTATTTGATTAAGGAAAATCTATTTAGGAAACCAATTTCCTAAATCATTAAAACTACTTATGGAAATAAAATATTTTAAGATTTAATTTCCCAAATCAAATCATGATTAAATTAGGAAACAAATTTCCAGAATCTAATCAAATATTTTATTTATAGAAAATATCAATTTCCATAAATACTTCCAACTTTCCAAAAGTGGAAGATTTCCATAAATACTTCTAGACTTTCCAAAATTGAAAAATTTCCATAAATACTTCTAAGTTTCCAAAATTTAGAAAATTTCCAGAAATACATTATGACTATCGCAAAACCATTTTTACGATTATGTCGAAATACAACCTGGGCTCTGATACCACTGTTGGGTTTCCGACACCGCGGCGTGTGTGTGTTCGATCATGTTTCGTAAACATGAGCACAGCGGAAGCAATTAAAAATAATAAATCTATATTTATTACAACACACACAACACACGCATGCATATTACAACAAGTGTAGACATAACCGTAAATTAAAATTTGCAATAAAAGAAAATTATCTACGTTATACCTTTCGTATGACGTGTAGCGGGAACGGCATCAATCGGAACGATCCTCGTAAGAATCGTCTCTATCCGTATCCACGCCGAGCTCCTCGGGATGACTTCGCTAAGCCACGAGCTTCGTCTTCGTACGGGTTACTAGCCTCATGTTGAAGACAACGTGATCGAGAGATGATCACGATCCGAATCCAAATTCGGATCCAAAACCGAGTCCTCAAAACTCGATTCTCCGGAGAGGTATTCGTCAACCGTTTGACGAATCCTTCGTCCTCCACCTCAGAGGATTATCGGAGATCAAATCCCCGGTAAGTTAGCCACTGTCGGAGCACTAACTGTCATCCAAATGACGCTCCGACAACAAAGAAACAAGCTGTCCAGAAAAATTGGACAGCTTTTGGTGGAGGAATAGAGGCCGGCCAAAGGAGATGTGGAGCTCACCTTATCACCGAACCCACAAGAGATCACCGGAGGGTCGCCGGAGCATCGCTGGCTGAAGCTTGGATGCCGGCGGCAAGGAGGTGGCAGCAGCTCCATGAAGTTGGCGGCAACAACAAAAGGAGGCTAGGGTTGGGCGGCCAAAACTTCATTCGGGTTTTAGGGTTAGGGTTTAACCCCTATTTTATAGAGAACTAATTCTCTTAATGGTTAATGGATCATATCCATAAAGCCCGTTAACCCGCTCCATTAAGATAAGTTAAAATAAACCAAACCATGATGGTTTATTTTAAGTTAAAATGAACCGAACCAACTTTTGGTTCATTCGTTTAAAATAAACCAAACCCTTTGGTTTATTCTCATCCATTGGATTAGAACCAAACTATTTTGGTCCATCCATTATGTCTTCATAAGACACGGCCCATCCATGCTTCCATTGCGACTGAAACAATTTCATGCTCGCTTTATGTTTGGTCCAACCAAACATAGTTTCTCTCGGTCTGAGAATCCCATTTTCAAGCTCGTTTTAAATCCTTTGGATTACACTCGTTGTGCGTGTGACCAAATAGGTTCTCGGTTTATGTTGGCCGTCTATAATTAACCATTAATTATAGAACGATCATGAGTGGCACCTAGTAGTACATCATGATCCCCAATTAATCGAAAAGATCAACGGTTGATCCAGAACTATTTCTGAAACCCTTCAGTAGCTCGAATTAATTGTGCCCCATTCCCTTCACTCATCTTATACCCACTTGGTTCAGGACATGGTCTATAGTGTCAGTCCCCACTAGGCTGACTACGTCACACCTAGCCCAAGTATCATTTCCTCGTCCTATGGATTCTAGTTACTCCACATGTATCGAAGAGTACCTTACTCTAAACATGTAATGCTTTGGCCAAAGACTTTAGTAACAATCCGACGAGAGGCCATGGGTATACATCTCCTCGCAAGGAGTGGTGAATCCTTTATAGGCTATTCAAACACCTTGATCACTCGACTTATACCCAATCATCCCGGGTCCACATCTCCTTAGAGATGTTTGCTTAAGATGTCAAAGCATAAGTCTCCATGATCAAGATGACTTGAATACCGCAAGTCAAAGGAACATCGCACTTAAGCCACAGTAAGAACTTCATTGACATATCTATATATGCAGAGAACCATATGAAGTCTTACGGCTGATCACTCCAATGAACTAGTTACCATAACTAGCATCCACGATTAACTCCGGACATCACTATGTCTCCAGCCAGTGAGAATCAGCTGCTTGGATACACCAAGGAGTATACCTCGTGCTAGTCTCAACAGAATTGATGGTGTCCAAATCCATCAATTCATCGACTAGGGATAATTCCGATACATCACAATTACACATGTAGAGATACTCACTAGTTGTGATCCAATCACAAATTCTCTCATGCTGTGAATCGCATCGTGGACATTCAGTAAATGAGTTTAAGATCCAATCAAATACATTAAACATGTATACTCAAATAGTGAATCTTCATTTATCATATAAATGGTTCATACATAAGGCGATTGCCTTAGGACATCTCTCATATATTACTAACAACTTTGGCCCCCACGCTCCACCACCTGCCTCTCCCTCAGCTTCTTTCTCCGGCAATCCCCCTTCAGCCCGCTGTTCAAGTTCCGGCGAACTCCTTTCCTCCGACGAACCACCATCCCCTCCGGCCACTTGAGATCCTTCTTCATCCTCTCCACGAGCAGGAGCCTCTTCCCCCTCCCTCCCATCCACGCCAACAGCAATCTCTTCCCCAGCTTCTCCCTCCAAGCTTTCCACGTCAACCTGTTTTTCCAGCTCAGCATCCGTCCGTTGGTCCACCTGTCCTTCTTCCCTTGCCACTTGGTCTTCCTCACTTGCCACATCAGCTTGACTTGCCACATCCTTGGGCACTTTTTGACCTGATTGGCCCTTGTCTTTCCCTCTTCTTCTAGCCATTATCGTTCAATCTTCCAGCTAAGCCTTGGAAATGTAATCTGCCGCCCAATCAGCCAATGGTTGCCAAGCCCACATTGACTTTGAACAGCCCCCAAGTTAGTGGATTGCCGCCCACCCCTTCACGTGCCACGTGTGCTCCACCCACTGGCCGGCGTGGCCAGCCCTTGGCTGGAGCTGGTCGCCGGAAAATGCCCAAACTCGCCGGAAACCTCCAAAGCTTGCCGAAAGCTTCTCCCACCTTCTACTCCTACCTAATGAGAAAAACCCAACAACAAACAACCCTCTTACCTTCTTGTTCTCCCCGGAAACCACCCTCTCCAGCCCTCCCTTGGCCGCCAAGACCCCGAACGCCGGCCACCCAAGCCTTCTCCTCCTTCGGAATGGATGAAGAAGTCCTCCAGCCGGCCTTGGTCTTGTTCGCAGCCCCTTGCAGCACCCAAAATGCCAAGAATCCTTCACGATTCTATGGGTGGTGGTGCATGGCCGTTCTTAGTTGGTGGAGCGATTTGTCTGGTTAATTCTCTTTCACTTTTTGATGAAATGTAAATATATATCATCAAGTAAAGCACGATCATACAAAAACCTGGGTTGCACACTCATGTCATGTCTGACGATGTGTCAGATCTGAGGTGCCTCCAGAAGGGTGTACATGTGCTCTCATGGTTACCTTAACTCTCATGCATACCAACCGTCTCGTGTTTAGATAGCCATTGTTTATCCACACTCATACACACACTCATACATACGATCCCTCTGCATCCCTTACTCCCGGTGTACCTCCTCGCACCGTCCTTCCGTCCTTCCATGTCTCTCTTCTGCTAGTCCCGTGCGGCAATCCTCCATCGTTCGTCACTTTTGGTAAGTGACCAACCATCAACGGATTTTCCTTGTCTTTACCGTAGCCGTTTGCTACGGACTAGATAGGCCATTCGGGTGGGCCTATTCACCTCTAGTAGGCTTATTGGTCAAGCCTCAACCATAAACGGATTTAACATGTCTTTACTGCAGCCGTTTGCTACGGACTAGATAGGCCATTCGGGTGGGCCTATTCACCTGAGTTTTTTTTTTTTTTTTTTTTTTAATGCCCTAGACAGGGACCAAAATTGATCTGCCAAACCACCCTGAGGAACATAAAACTGCCCTGAAGAGGAGATGGCTAACCACCCTTACAGGACCAACCTTTCAAAACCACCCTGGTGGAAACCGACCACCCTGCTAGGACCGGTTGCTCAAGCCACTCTGCAAAAACCGCCCTGGGCACAGTCCAAAACCACCCTGTAGGAATTGAGAGCGCCACAATCTTGGTGCATATACCGCCCTGCTGCCTCCCTGGAATTACTATGGAAGCAACTCTGGACTGAAACCACCCTGAAAGATCGCCCTGGAAAACCGCCCTGGAAGACCGCCCTGGAAAACCGCCCTGGAAGAAGCTTCTTGTACGCAATCACTCCAGAAGCAAACCACTCTGGAAATAAAACTACCCTGGAAAACCACCCTGGAAAACCACCCTGGAAGTCACTTTCGGCACAAAACCGCTCTGAGGGAACTGCCCTTGAAGAAATCGCTCTGGAAAACTTCTCTGGAAAAGCACTCCTTCTACCAAACCACTCTGTAAATCCACCCTGGAGGAGCGCTTCTTCTACCAAACCGCTCTAGAAAACAACCCTGAAAAACTGCCCTGGGAAACCGCTCTACAGCCAACTCTTATTCCCAAAACCACTCTGGATGAAACCACCCTGGAAAGCCGCCCTGGAAAACCGCCCTACAGCCAACCCATCTCCCCGAAACCACTCTGGATGAAACCACCCTAGACGTCCTAGAAAATTGCCCTGGAAAACCGTCCTGGTACACCACCCTGCAGCCAACCTACCTTCCCGAAACTGCCCTGGGATTGAGCATGGAGAAGTATTACCCTGGGATTGGAATCAAAGGGGATAGCCCTGTGTTGACTTGGCCTAGAGAGGTAAAACGGGGCAATCATGGGGTTGATTAAGGAGGATGATTGCCCTAGAATTGGGGTAGAATAGGGGACTGCCCTGGGATTAGTGTCGACGGTTATGGATTGGGGTGTTTCGGAGTTAAAGGGGGGGGGGGTAAATATGGATGGAGTGCAGTGTGGATGTACTGCAAAGGTTGAAGGTTATAAAGGCCAAGGAATCCATGCGAGTTCCATTGGAGTAAGAGGGATAGAGGGGAGGGAGGAGAGAGAGGGCAGGGGGGGGCGGTGGACAGGGTCTTACCATGGATTTATGTGAGCTGTACTGGCAGTGGCATGTTGCTGTGCTCCATCGCTCTGTAGACATGAATCTGCACCTTGTGGAATATTGGGTCTCCATTAAACTTCGCGTCTTCAAACCTGCTCGAATTTCTTTGCCTCCACACTATGTGGACTAGGGCTGACATCGCTAAGTGCCGGGCTCGATTCATAGGCGTATCTTTTTTGTACCGTGATCTGAAAATTCTGAACATACTCCGGTGGGTTATCATTTCTTCTGTCATCCGTAGCCATCCTCGATACTTGCTCCATAGTTGGCGTATTTGTTCACATTTGAAGAAGATGTGTTCCATGGTTTCCTCCTCCTGTTTACAGAAAATGCATTGTTTATCTTCCATATATTCTCGCCTCGCTCATTAGTTTGCCAATGGCCAACATCCACAGTGTGAATCTATGGCTTGGTTGTATATCCTTCTGCCAAACTGTTACCGTCCAAGATTTCTTAGTTCCAGTTTGCCAGAAGTAGTCATATGCCTTTCTAACTCCATCTTTGTCCTGCCCAAACCATGCTGACAGGTATTGGCTTGCTGCCACTGCATTATTTGTGGTCCCTAGGATGCTGTTCTTAATCAGAATTAATTTCTTCATGAGTGGAGAGTATGTGTGTTTACTTTGCTAGCCCCAGACGTCTCCTCCTTGTATTTATGCATGATGGACCCACCGTATCCACAGGGTGTCTTGTTTCTCTTGTATCCGCCATAAGACCTTAGCTAATAGTGCCATGTTCCATGCCTTCAGGTCTCGCAGCCCTAATCCTCCTTCATTCTTGGGTTTGCACATTGTTTTCCATGCTACCAGAGGATTTTTTGTGTTCCACATAAGTGATCGGCATATACCATATATCCTTTCTATTACTCCTGTTGGAATTGGCAAGATCGACATCCAGTAGCATTCTATTCCTTGCAATACTGACGCTATTATCTGGCTTTTCCCTGCATATGATAGTGTAGCTTTTGGCCATGAGTTAACTTTCTTCAAGAGACTGTCCAGTAGCGTGCAATAATCAGCAACTTTCAGCTTCTGGGATGCAATTGGTATCCCTAAGTATCTAAATGGCATCTCCCCTACTTTGAAACCAGTTATATCAATCAGTCTTTCACGGGTATTGGAATCCACTCCTGCCATATAGATACTTGACTTATCCAGATTAGCATTCAGGCCTGCCATCCTAGCAAATTGCTTTAGACAGTCTTTCAAAACAGCCACCGATGGTATATCCCCACGACTAAGGAGTAGGAGGTCATCAGCATACATCAGATGTGAAATCCTGAGTTCCTTACACTTGGGGTGAAACTGAAAATCAGATCTACTGGTGTACTTGGTTAGCATACGTGAGAAATATTCCATGCATAATCCAAACAGATATGGGGAGAGGGGGTCCCCCTGTCTAAGTCCCCTACGCCCTTTAAAGAAACCATGCATGTACCCATTGATTGTAACCGAGTATGTTGGACTGGTGATGCTTTCTTTAATCCAAGCTGTGAATTTATCTGGAAACTGCAGCGCTGAGAGGATATCTTGAAGGAAACCCCAGTGTACTGAGTCAAAAGCTTTCTGCATATCAACTTTAAGCATACATCATGGAGAGATTCTTTTATTGGTGTAATTACGCATAAGCTCTTGAGCTAAGTGTATGTTATCTGCAATGCCTTGCCCCTGCACGAAAGCGGTTTGTTCTTTGTGCAGCAAATAATCCATCACTTCTGACAATCTGCCTGCTAAGAGCTTAGCAATAATCTTGTAAACCACTGTGCAGCAGGATATCGGTCTATACTCTTGCACCTTGTGTGCCTGGGGGAATTTCGGGATCAATGCAATCACTGTGTGGTTCCAGGATTTCAGAAGTTGACCATTGATAAAGAATTCCAGGACTGCTACTACAACGTCAGTTTTGACTAGATCCCATGAGTGCTTGAAAAATTTTGAGTTGTATCCATCTGGTCCTGGGGCTTTGAGGTCCCCAATGTCAAATAAGGCTTTCCGGATTTCTTCTTCCGTTGGTAATCTGGTTATCTGCCTCTGCTGCCCTTCAGTGAGTTTCGTTCCAAACTGCATGCGCTCCTTTGAAATCGCCTCGCTTCTCTACCCCTAGTTGATTCTGAAAGTATGTTAGGAATTCCTTCGCTATTTCTTCTGCTGAGTTTGTGTGCTCCCCATTTGACTTTTCTATTGCTACTATTTCTCTTTTCTTATTGTTTCTCTTCACCAGTGCATGAAAAAAGGATGTGTTCCTGTCTGTTTTCCAGAGGTATTCATGTTTTGCTCTCTGTAAGTAGAATAGATATTCTGCCCTCTCAAGCAATTCCACTTTCCTTCTTGTGGAGTTATATTCCTCATCCATATGTCCTCGCGTGAGTCCTTGCTGCTGCATTGTTTCCAATTGTTGTCGTGCCAGTTTGACTCTCTCTTGAATGTGTTGGTAGTGGAGGTGATTGAACTGCCTGAAGTGCGGTTTGAGGAGCTTAAGTTTCTGTTTTAGCTTATACTGCATTGTGCCATTCACAGTGCTGGGGAGGACTGTTTGCCACTTTCCTTGCAGTATTTCCCCATAGTCAGGATGGGTTGTCCACATGTTATAAAATCTGAACGGTTTGGGTTTTTGTTGCTCTACGTTTCCAAGGATAGAAACTACGCATGCTGCATGATCCGAAATTGTCCCTGGCATTCTAAAATCTGCATAGCTGCTTCTGTTCTGTTCCATCCATCTTCTATTGCCCATTGCACGGTCCAATTTGCTCACTATGTGCCCATTTGTCCATGTGAATTTACACCCTACGGAGTGTAAATCTTCAATACCAGCCTCCATTATGAAGTCTTGGAAATCAGCAGTAGCATATGTAGTGACCGGCCTACCTCCTTGCTTATCTGCCTGGGAAAGAGGTGAGTTGAAATCACCTAATATTAACCAAGGTGTCGCATGCATCAGCACTGTGAAAGTGCTGCCCACATGCTTTTCCTGCTTGTTATCGACAGTTGACCGTATATGAACGTGACTGCATAAACACACCCTGTGGTCTTACATTTTATCCTGGTGTGTATCAATTGCTCTTCCCACCTTTCAACATTAAGCTCAATGAGTTGCGTTTCCCACATAAGTAGCATTCTGCTTCTTGAAGAGTTCCTCAGTCTCTGTTCGATCTCCCATTTCTGAAACCTTCCATTCTTTAAATTCAGATAACACTGTTGTGTTAACTTTGTCTCTAGTACACTTAGGATGCCTAACTTTTGTTGCAGAAGGAGATCTTCCACCGCCTTCTGTTTGAGGCCTTTATTGAGACCTCTTATATTCCATGATCCAATCTTCATTGTTTCGCAGCCGGCTTCCGCCGTCTAGCATTGGTGCTTTTCCCTTGCTTTTCTGCTTCGCTCCCGCTCAATCTTGCCTTTTTCTATCTCGCTTGTGTGTCTTGTAGATCTTCCTCCTGTGTTTCTTTGTCTCCATTTGTTTTTTTTGGATGCTTCTTTCTTGTCCCATCGGGTAGCTGGTAACCCTAGGATGATCACCGGGAAGTTGCTGACTTGGCCATCTTGTGAATCTGCTTGCCAACTATTCACCTCCCCATCAGTATAATGTTTGTGCTCCTGTATTATGCTGCTGCTGGATATTAACTTTTGTTCTTCCACTTTTTCACTTGGATCTGAGATTTCTGCATCATGTTCTCCCGACAGTTTTGTTGTTATGTTTTTTCCACTTGTCTCTGAGCACTCTTTTCCCCCATTATCCGCTTGCCATGCTTCTGATCCCATCATTTGTAGTGTTTCCGTCGATATCCTTATTGCTCTGTGCTCGTGATGTATAGGTAACTGTTCTGTTCTTATACTGTTTATATGCCTGTTATTATTGCCCATTTCTTCCTGTTCATCATTCTGCTTGTCATTATTCCCTTCTTTTCCCCTGATACTCCGTCTGAGACTGACCAGTTTTCCTGCATTCATTGTTGATCTATCCTTTACTGTGTTGTCTCCATCCCCTGCTGTATGCTCAATTTGTTCTTGTACACCAAGCCCCGTTCTGATACTCATTATATTTCCCGTGTTAGTCCTGGCCAATGCCTCAGGCTTCTGCATGATTTCCCCATCCCTGTTTGATTCTTGCTGCCTGAATGTCCTCTCTTTTGCCTGTATTTCACTGTTGCCATGCGTGCCAGTTTTGGTGCCAGTCTGAACACATGTGCCTTTATCTGATATTATTGTTCCCAAAATTATTTCTCGATCTGATTTTTCCTTGGAGGTTATCAACAGCTTTCCCCTCGGATTTCTTCCCCCATCCTGTGTTCTATGCACAGGATTCAGCTGATCCCCTGATATTGATCTAACTATTCTATGCACTTCTGCATTCCCATTTTGCCCATTCTGCTCTTGCTGCTCTGCTATTGCTGGACTTGCTTGCTCATTTCTTTTATTTGTTTGTTGGCCGTTTTTCCTTTGTCCTCCTTGGCTGCATGTGTTGCCTTCCTGACTGCATGTGATCCCTGTTACATCTATTCTCGCCTGTCTCATTTGCATATCTTCGCGGTGTTGTTTCTTCCTCTTTCCTTTATATTGCCACTCTCCTTTACTGTTATTACTGCGTTCCCGTTCTGGTGTGCTTTCCTTTGTATCTCCCCCCGCAGCTGTTTCCTCCCCTGTCGCCATTTCCTTTGTTGCAGCATCCATATATACTATCATTTGTTGGTCCAATACCTCCATTGGCGCTGCTGGTTGTTGTCCCCTCACAGTCGTTGGACAGCCCCAATGGTAGTGCCCCATTAGCTTGCAAGATTTACAGAGTTTCAAGTTGGATTCAAATTTGACCTCTAAGTCAGTATCTGTACCATCAAGTAGCGTGATGGCTATGATTGTGGGCAGTTCCTTGGAGATATCCACTTCTACTAAAACTCTAGCATAATTAACTCGCTCTCTTACTTTGGTGTACCTGTCTGTATTGTAGGGAAATCTCGTATGCCAAATGGCATATGCGCAACGGAAAATAGGATCCCTTCCAAGTGATCCATGCAAAAGCAAACTCGTATAAAATAAATTTCTCTAAACCAATCCTATCTTATAGGAGAGGATTACCTTTGTTGCGTGCCCTTGCTAATCCCGCTTTTCCTTTCGGTTTGTTGGATCTTTAGCACGTTCAAGTGTCCGTGCCTCTATACGTATCCACACGAGCACGCTCTTGTCTCACAAAAGGAAAACTAGAAGAGCTCTCCTTTACTTCTTGCTAGAGAAGTCCCTAAAGGAGAGGAAGAGAGGGAAAAGGAGAAAGGAAGAAGAAGACTCCTCTTCTTGCTAGCCTACACTCACAAACCCACACAACTAAAGCTTCCACCAAGCTCTCTCACAACCACAACACCAAAAACTCACTATGGCCGGCCACTCCATGGAGCCTTTTATAGGGTTGGAAAAACCCTTCCACCTCCTTCACATTCAATGCAATCCATTGCATTGAGACACACTCAAAAAGGATTTGGCTTCCTTGTTTGGCCGGCCACTTAAGGAGACAAAACCATTTTGTTTCCTTCCACCTTAACTAGCTTTGGTGGATGCTTAGGTGGCATGCTTATGTGGCATGCTTATGTGGCATTCTTATGTGGCATTCATGCATGTTGAATTAATCTTATTAATTCAATTAAGCTTATGTTATCATATTGAATTAATCTTATTAATTCAATTAAGCTTATGTTATCATATTGAATTAATCTTATTAAATCAATAAGGTAACATATTGAATTAATCTCATTAAATCAATTAGCTAAAATTCTCATTAAGCTTAAAGTCCAAAAACCATTTTGTACTTAAGCTTATTCCCATATTATTCTAGTCAAACTAGAATACTCTAATTCCTCGAATTATCATGCTCTTTGTGTGTGACCCTATAGGCTCTCATAACGCGTTGGCGGTGGATCTAAACTCTTTTAGATACACAAGCAATGAGCGCATCTAGCAATGCATCATTGCTACCCAAGTTATGAGATAAGTCAAGATCCGACTAACCTTTCCGTGACTACTATAATATATGACCGTGTCCTTCTATCCTTGATATCAGATTGATCAATGAGGCATAGACCGTGTCATCCTCGATCAATCTATGTGTTTCTTGATCCCTGAGTAAACTAACTCAAACAAATGAGCTCAATATCTCATATTGACTCATTCGAGCATGGCCCTGCGTTTTAGTAGTTCTACTCAATCAAGGGGCCCACCGATATCACTCCCGTCATATGGAAGGGATAGATCCCATCTACATCACTCACATCCCTCCGCATAATTTGTTACATACCCAGTAATCTCCTTTATGGTCCACCCTGTTACGGGTGACGTTTGACGATACCAAAGTACATAACTCCTTATGTAGGGAACCATAGTGACTTCAGGTCTAAGGACTATTCATACCAATAGTCACATGAGAAAATTTATGACACTCATATAACGATCCATGAAACTTTCTCATGGCGGGTCAGTTCAGTATATATTCTCCAATATATACCCATGTGTCAACTTGATATCATATATCCATGACTTGTGAGATCAAGTCATCAATTGACCTACATGCTAGTCTTTATGTATTAATATTGCCCTTGCATATTAATACTCGACTAGGAACATTTAGGAAAGTGTTCTCTACAGCCTCTCATAATCAATTCTGCCAATTGATGTGCTGTAGATAAGAACCTACTTTTCTAGGGCATTATTATATTAAAATTAGCTGGCACAAGCAAGATGTAAATATAATAACCAATCCTTTGCCTTTATAGAATATGATACAAAATGTTCCCTATTCAACCATCACATGATTGGTTCTAGGGCTTTAACTAACAATCTCCCACTAGCACTAGTACCAATCACTATGATATCTAATACCTAGTGACCTAGTGTGACCATCATGCTTCCTCTGTACAAAGCCTTCACAATGGATCTGCGATGTTAGCTTCGCTAGATTTCGCAGATATCCTCACATCTCCTCTATCGATGATCTCTCGAATGAGATGGAAGCGCCGCAGTATGTGTTTGGTCCGCTGATGTGATCGAGGTTCCTTAGCCTGTGCAATAGCCCCATTGTTGTCACAATAGAGGTCTATTGGATCTGCAATGCTAGGAACTTCCCCAAGTTCACTGATGAACTTGCGCCAAACAGCCTCCTTTCTTTGCATCGGATCTTTTAATATACTCAATACTTTGTTGTAGAATCAAGAATCGTGTGTCTGCTTGAACTCTTCCACTCACAGGCTCCACCATTCGAGGCAAAACACGTACTCGATTGCGATCTATAGTCATCCTTGTCTGCTTTGTAAGCTTGCATCAACGTAACCCTTTACGCTTAGCTCTCATTGCCTCCAATATCGTGAAATATTCTTTCGTTCTTCGTAAGTACTTAAGAATATTTTTGATCGCTATCCAAGACTTTCACCGGATCCGATCGTATCTACTCGTCATGCTCAAAGCATACGAGACGTCAGGACGAGTACAAAGCATGGTGTACATGATAGACCCTATAGCTGATACATAAGGGATCTTATCCATGCGATCTCTCTCCTCCTTAAAAGAGGGACATTGAGTCTTCGAAAGACTCACACCATGTGATAAAGGCAGAAACCCTTTCTTAGAATTTTGCATAGCAAAACGATCTAGCACTTTATCAATGTATGTACTCTGACTTAGGCCAAGTAATCTTCTAGATCTATCTCTATAGATCTTGATGCCTAGAATATAGGCAGCTTCACCTAAGTCCTTCATCGAGAAACAATTACCTAACCACATCTTCACAGACTGGAGTGAGGGAATATCATTTCCGATGAGAAGTATGTCATCTACATACAAGACAAGAAATACAACTGTGCTCCCACTATTTCTCTTGTAGACACAAGGCTCATCTTCATTTTTGATGAAACCAAACTCTTTGATTGCATCATCGAATCGAAGATTCCAGCTTCGAGAGGCTTGCTTTAGTCCATAAATGGACCTTTGCAGTTTGCATACCTTTCCAGGATGCTTTGGATCTTCAAAACCCTCAGGTTGTGTCATGTACACATCCTCGAGTAGCTTTCCATTCAGAAAAGCGGTTTTGACATCCATCTGCCAGATCTCATAATCGTGGTAGACTGCAATAGCAAGTATGATCCGAATGGATTTAAGCATCGCAACTGGTGAAAAAGTTTCATCATAGTCAATACCATGAATTTGTTTGAATCCTTTAGCCACCAATCTACCTTTATAGGTACGCTTATTACCATCCATGTCAGCCTTTACTTTAAAGACCCACTTACACCCAATGGGTTTTACCCCTTCAGGTGGATCAACCAAAGTCCATACTTGGTTAGTGTACATGGATTCCATTTCGGATCTCATGGCCTCTAGCCATTTCTCGGAATCTGGGCTCATCATAGCTTCTTTATAGGATGTAGGCTCGTCAAGATTGATAAGCAATACATCACCGTTGTCAGTCAAGAGAAAAGAATATCTCTCGGGTTGACGACGGATCCTATTAGATCTACGAAGAGGTTGGTCTACTTGAACAGGTGTTTGCTCCACAACTCTTTGGGCAACAAACTCCTCATCCACAACACTTTGTGGTTCCTGTTCATTTTCCACCGAAGCCTTAGTGTTATCATCATCTTGAACTTCTTCAAGATGAATTTTACTCCCACTAGTTTTTCTAGAAATAAATTCTCTTTCTAGAAAGACAGCATTTCTGGCAACAAACACCTTGCCAAGTGTGGGATTGTAAAAGTAATATCCCTTAGTTTCCTTGGGATATCCGACAAAATAACACTTATCTGATTTGGGTCCTAGTTTATCTGAGACTTGACGTCTAACGTAAGCTTCACAACCCCAAATCTTTATAAAAGACATTTTGGGACTCTTCCCGGTCCATATCGTATATGGTGTCTTTTCTACGACTTTTGATGGAACGCGATTAAGTGTGAAAGCGGCTGTCTCTAGAGCTAAACCCCAAAAGGAAGTAGGTAGATCAGTCTGGCTCATCATTGATCGTACCATATCTAATAGAGTACGATTTCTCCTCTCAGATACACCATTCCATTGTGGTGTTCGGTGGAGTGAGTTGGGATATTATCCCACACTCATCCAGTGATCACGAAACTCTTGACTAAGGTATTCACCACCTCGATCCGATCAAGTAGCTTAACACGCTTACCAAGTTGGTTTTGTACTTCATTCTTGAATTCTTTGAACTTTTCAAAGGATTCGACTTATGTCTCATCAAATATAAGTAGCCAAATCTACTCATATCATCAGTGAAAGTAATAAAGTACTTATAGCCTCCTCTGGCTTCGACATTGAAAGGGCCACATACATCAGTATGTATGAGTCCTAACAAATCCGTCGCTCTCTCGCCATGTCCACTAAATGGAGTTTTAGTCATCTTTCCTAAAGACAAGACTGATACCTCATATGATTCAAAATCAAATGAGTCCAATAATCCATCTTTATGGAGTTGGGATATCGTTTTTCATTTATGTGACCTAGCGTGATGCGAAGATATGTGCAGTTCAAATCATTCGATTTGAACCGTTGGTATTTACGTTATAAATTGGGTTATCTAAATCTAGAACATAGAGACCATTCATAAGTGGTGCATTACAATAGAACATTTCATTTAAATAAATGGAACAACATTTGTCCTTTATTATAAAAGAAAAGTTTTTCTTGTCTAAACAAGATACAGAAATTATGTTCTTTGTTAATGCGGGTACATAGAAGCACTCCTCTAGTTCTAAGATAAGCCCAGTGGGCAAAGACAAAGAATATGTTCCTACAGCTACAGCAGCAACTTTTGCGCCATTGCCTACTCGTAGGTCCACTTCACCCTTTGCCATTATTCTTCTATTTCTCAGTCCCTGCACATTAGTACAAATGTGAGATGCACATCCGGTATCTAATACCCATGTAGAAGAAATAGATAGATTAACTTCTATAACGTGTATACCTGAGGCAGAAGTCCCACTTCTCTTGTTCTTTACTTCCTCAAGGTAGACTTTGCAGTTCCGCTTCCAGTGTCCAGTCTCACCGCAATGGAAGCAGTCCCCTTCCTTAGGTACTTTACCTTTACCCTTTGAAGTGGATGAATTGGCCTTGCCTTTGGCTTGGGTCTTACCCTTGCCTTTGCGCTTACCTTTGTCCTTCTTGACCATTAGTACATTACTAACTTTCTTCTTGAGATTTGGTTCAGCAGTTCTCAACATGCTGAGAATCTCAGGCAAAGGTTTATCAATTTCATTCATGTTATAATTCATGATGAATTGATTGTATGCTTCCGGCAACGATTGCAGGATAACATCGGTTGCCAATTCTTGGCTCAGTGGAAAACCTAGTCTTTCAAGGTTCTCAACGTACCCAATCATTTTGAGTACGTGAGTTCCTACAGGTGTTCCTTCTTGCATCTTGCATGCAAAAAGAGCCTTAGACACTTCAAAACGCTCGTGCCTAGCTTGTCCTTGATATAGTTGTTTCAAATGCTCAACCATATCATAGGCATCCATGTTCTCATGTTGCTCAAGCTCGAGTTCATGGTGGCAAGCATAAGGCATGACACATCTAATCGTCATCTTGATGCTTCTTATAAGCATCCTTTCAAAGACGAGTGGCCGTAGGGGCGGGTATTTCAGGGGTAGCCTGCTCTAGGACATATAGTTTGCGTTCTTTCTTGAGGATAATCCTCAAGTTCCTATACCAGTCAAGAAAGTTTGCTCCATTGAGCTTGTCCTTCTCAAGGACAGATCGCAAGTTGAGTTGGTGTGTCGTGTTAGATGACATGGTGATCTACAACATTAAAATGCAAAGTTAAGTATCATACCTAAATCATTTAATTAGGCCTTTAATTAAATGAGGCTCCCACTAAATTCTCATAGCTACTATTTAGCTATAAATTTATATGGGATAAAGATCCACATCATAATTGCCTTGAGTTAGCTTTGGCTAATCGCCCAAGACGTAGTATAATTAGGTAGGCAATCTTTTGCCAATTACATCTGATGTAACTCTTTAATAGCTTTGGTTAAGTTTTAGATTAGTTTAGTGTTTATTCCTAAACCAACTTCCAGGCTGTGGCGAGGCACAGGGGCCTTCTTGGATATCGGAGCAACGACCACTTCTAAGACAAAGCTGATGTTCGGAAATCACACAAAACTAATGTTAACACTTATGTTCAAAGCTAATATATGCCTCTACTTTCTTAACCAATTAAGAAAACACTTAATTAAGTCTTAACAAAGACTGATAGCGGGACATCACGATTGTCCACTCGCACCCCTCCAAGATAAAATGCATTGCTTTGCTTTGGCAAACCCAATAACAAATGATCGAGGAAGTAGTGAGTACCAACTTTGGTAGGCATATCGTTTAGACTTATTAAGAAATAAACATGTATCATATACATATTAGCATACATCACATATAAGCTAAACTAATCATGCATCACATACAAGCTAAACTAACATGCATCACATACATATTAAACTAACGTGTCATGGTTATGGCCCTTATTCTACAATCTTCTCAAGCCAATGAAAAGATTGATTGGTCAACCTAGGGATAGCATCTTCTCCTAAGTGCTTCCTTTTGGTTGTCTTGTGTGTTGACTTCCTCCTTGTAACCTCATCTTCCAATGGACCCTCCATCCTTGTTTTGTACATTACAAAAGGAGAAATACTCGAGTTACATTCGAGTCTAAAACTAATTTTACAACAAGAATATTAGGAGAAAGGCACGACACGCAGGCCGTATTAAGAATTACAACACACAATCACAAACTATTTGGGACTAGGCCATAACCATGCACAATGTCATTTTAACTTTTAAAAGACATTGGATATTTTATTATGTTTGAAAATTTGCTAATGCAATTATCAACTCATAATAAAATTTATCCTACTTCTATATCACATATAAAATAGAGAAAACCTATTTTTATACGATCTTTCGCAAGTGGCTCTGATACCACTGTAGGGAAATCTCGTATGCCAAATGGCATATGCGCAACGGAAAATAGGATCCCTTCCAAGTGATCCATGCGAAAGCAAACTCGTATAAAATAAATTTCTCTAAACCAATCCTATCTTATAGGAGAGGATTACCTTTGTTGCGTGCCCTTGCTAATCCCGCTTTTCCTTTCGGTTTGTTGGATCTTTAGCACGTTCAAGTGTCCGTGCCTCTATACGTATCCACACGAGCACGCTCTTGTCTCACAAAAGGAAAACTAGAAGAGCTCTCCTTTACTTCTTGCTAGAGAAGTCCCTAAAGGAGAGGAAGAGAGGGAAAAGGAGAAAGGAAGAAGAAGACTCCTCTTCTTGCTAGCCTACACTCACAAACCCACACAACTAAAGCTTCCACCAAGCTCTCTCACAACCACAACACCAAAAACTCACTATGGCCGGCCACTCCATGGAGCCTTTTATAGGGTTGGAAAAACCCTTCCACCTCCTTCACATTCAATGCAATCCATTGCATTGAGACACACTCAAAAAGGATTTGGCTTCCTTGTTTGGCCGGCCACTTAAGGAGACAAAACCATTTTGTTTCCTTCCACCTTAACTAGCTTAGGTGGATGCTTAGGTGGCATGCTTATGTGGCATGCTTATGTGGCATTCTTATGTGGCATTCATGCATGTTGAATTAATCTTATTAATTCAATTAAGCTTATGTTATCATATTGAATTAATCTTATTAATTCAATTAAGCTTATGTTATCATATTGAATTAATCTTATTAAATCAATAAGGTAACATATTGAATTAATCTCATTAAATCAATTAGCTAAAATTATCATTAAGCTTAAAGTCCAAAAACCATTTTGTACTTAAGCTTATTCCCATATTATTCTAGTCAAACTAGAATACTCTAATTCCTCTAATTATCATGCTCTTTGTGTGTGACCCTATAGGCTCTCATAACGCGTTGGCGGTGGATCTAAACTCTTTTAGATACACAAGCAATGAGCGGACATCTAGCAATGCATCATTGCTACCCAAGTTCTGAGATAAGTCAAGATCCGACTAACCTTCCGTGACTACTATAATATATGACCGTGTCCTTCTATCCTTGATATCGATTGATCAATGAGGCATAGACCGTGTCATCCTCGATCAATCTATGTGTTTCTTGATCCCTGAGTAAACTAACTCAAACAAATGAGCTCAATATCTCATATTGACTCATTCGAGCATGGCCATGCGTTTTAGTAGTTCTACTCAATCAAGGGGCCCACCGATATCACTCCCGTCATATGGAAGGGATAGATCCCATCTACATCACTCACATCCCTCCGCATAATTTGTTACATACCCAGTAATCGCCTTTATGGTCCACCCTGTTACGGGTGACGTTTGACGATACCAAAGTACATAACTCCTTATGTAGGGAACCATAGTGACTTCAAGTCTAAGGACTATTCATACCAATAGTCACATGAGAAAGTTTATGACACTCATATAACGATCCATGAAACTTTCTCATGGCGGGTCAGTTCAGTATATATTCTCCAATATATACCCATGTGTCAACTTGATATCATATATCCATGACTTGTGAGATCAAGTCATCAATTGACCTACATGCTAGTCTTTATGTATTAATATTGCCCTTGCATATTAATACTCGACTAGGAACATTTAGGAAAGTGTTCTCTACAGCCTCTCATAATCAATTCTGCCAATTGATGTGCTGTAGATAAGAACCTACTTTTCTAGGGCATTATTATATTTAAATTAGCTGGCACAAGCAAGATGTAAATATAATAACCAATCCTTTGCCTTTATAGAATATGATACAAAATGTTCCCTATTCAACCATCACATGATTGGTTCTAGGGCTTTAACTAACATGTATATAGTGGCGTGCCAACTTGTGAGGCTACTTTGCTTAGCCCTGAGATGGACCAGCAGTCCAAAGGCAGTCCGCGTATTTGCATCCACACTGGAATCTGAGCTTGAGATTCCTCCCCGAAGGAGAAACACGTCGATAATGTTTTGAGGTATAGGGGACTCCCGTATGCAATGTATGTCCCTCCTTCTAAGACTGCATCCCGCAACTCTTTATTTGCAAATTTAAACACCATCCATAAGGAATTATGCGTAAGGAGCTTATGCGGTGCTCGCCATCTTGCTGTGATCCCTTTTAGTGCCCTCCATCCTGGAAACCTCCCTAGGAACCTGCCAATTAGACAAAATTCCACTGATTCTTCTAATGCTTCTAGATCCTCAGCACCTAATCTCGCTCTTCCTTCTTGCTTCTGGAATTGTTTCAGGGTTGTATCTGAACTATACACTCTATTTTCTCTGAAAAGATCAGACCATTTGTGTGTCTTACTCGTTTCTGATGGTTTCGTGGGCTCCGACGCCAATGGTGCTTGATGTCCTTCTTCATTTTCCCCAGTCGCATGCCTGCCAGTTACCTCCCCTTGTTGAGTGTTCATGGTTTCCTTTCCAGGTCCATTTCCTTCCGATGTTTGATTATCCAGCCTCTGCAGTCTCTCTGTTGAGCTTCCAGTAGTGTCCCAGTGCAAAGGCTTCCATCCTCGTCGAGGAATTTTCCCCCCTCCTCGCATACCTTTTCCCTATGTTATACAAGCTATCGGGCTATCGGGTTGTCTTGGAGTAAGTTAAACGGATTTGGGTATCTAGTGTAAGTTAAACGGGTTGTTGATTTCGGAGTCCTTGAGATTGCGGGCCCCCCTGAAGCTTTAGGCTAGCGGTTTTAAGGGGAGTAGCTTAAGTTAAATGGGTTGTGGGTTTTCGGAGAATACTAGGAAGAGTGGTCCCGGGCAAACTTTCGCTAGATCCGAAAATTTGAAAAGCAACCGTTCCTTTTGTCTTCTCGTTGACCATGCCTTCCGTACTGTACGCCTTCTGCTGCTCACCTACCACCGTCCTTGCCTACCGTCTTCCTCCCATCTCCGGTAAACTCTGGGTGGTGACCCCTTAGTCCATCCGAAGAACTGCTGTGCGCTGGGTTCTCCCTGAAAGCTTTAGGAGTAGCCGGTGGGTTCTCCTTGAGAGCCTTGGGCGCTGCCTGCTCGCTGAACTTGGGTTCCGTTGCTCCCGGTTGCTCCACCACCCTATTTCCCCACTGCTGCCTTGTGCCTCCGCAGCTTGTTCCCTTGTCCTCAGCACCCTCTGATCTCTGACGCCCTCCTTGGTTTCCTTGGCTTGTTGTATCTTCCCATGCGTGAGTGTTCCTTACCAGCTCCTTGAGTTCAGGGGATGCCGCCACTGCTGTCCCAGTAGCCGAGATCCCACAGTCCCGGCAGCCACAGCCTCAGCCTTCACCGCCTCCTACGGCACAGGAGGTGCCATCGCTGTTGTCCTAGCTTTTTCGAAACCAGCCTCCACACGCCGTCACTGCTGCTCCGCCTTTCAAAACGCCAGCCGCTACCACCGAGATCCTAGGGAATGAGAGCTCAACTAACTGAGAGCTCTTTCGGTTAATTCTCTTTCACGATTCTATGGGTGGTGGTGCATGGTCGTTCTTAGTTGGTGGAGCGATTTGTCTGGTTAATTCTGTTAACGAACGAGACCTCAGCCTGCTAACTAGCTACGCGGATGTATCCTTTCGTGGCCAGCTTCTTAGAGGGACTATGGCCGTGTAGGTCACGGAAGTTTGAGGCAATAACAGGTCTGTGATGCCCTCAGATGTTCTGGGCCACACGCGCGCTACACTGATGTATTCAACGAGTCTGTTGCCTTGGCCGACATGCTTGGGTAATCTTAACAAATTTCATCGTGATGGGGATAGATCATTGCAATTGTTGGTCTTCAACGAGGAATTCCTAGTAAGCGCGAGTCATCAGCTCGCGTTGACTATGTCCCTGCCCTTTGTACACACCGCCCGTCGCTCCTACCGATTGAATGGTCCGGTGAAGTGTTCGGATCGGGGGGACGGGGGTGGTTTGCCACTCGCGACGTCTTGAGAAGTCCATTGAACCTTATCATTTAGAGGAAGGAGAAGTCGTAACAAGGTTTCCGTAGGTGAACCTGCAGAAGGATCATTGTTGGGAGAGCACTGAACAATGGATGATTGTGAACGTGTCAACATGCCCCTCTACTTGGCCCCATTTTAGTGGCCGACTGACCATAGCTCGGTGCGATCGGCACCAAGGAACAATGAACTCAGAAGCAGAGGGCCCTCGATGTGCCCGGGGAGCCCACTGCGTCAGATACGGTCGGAATCGAATGACTCTCGGCAATGGATATCTCGGCTCTTGCATCGATGAAGAACGTAGTGAAATGCGATACTTGGTGTGAATTGCAGAATCTCGTGAACCATTGAGTCTTTGAATGCAAGTTGTGCCCAAGGCTTTGTGGCCGAGGGCACGCCTGCTTGGGCATCATGGCAACATCGCCTTTGCTCCTTGCTTTGCTGGTGCGAAGAGCGGAAATTGGCCTCGTGTGCCCTCGGGCACAGTCGGTCGAAGAGCGGGTAGTCGGCAGTCGTCGGGCGCGATGGGTGCTGGTCACCCTGCGCGTGAATAGAACGTCGCCCCGACGTGTTGGGATGTTTCCTCAAAGAGACCCTGTGCGATTGCGGCATCATGTCAAAGTGACGTGCCCATCGGATTGTGGCCCCAAGTCAGGCGAGGCCCACCCGCCGAGTTTAAGCATATAAATAAGCGGAGGAAGAGAAACTTACGAGGATTCCCCTAGTAACGGTGAGTGAACCGGGATCGGCCCAGCTTGAGAATTTGACGGTTGAATCCGTTCGAGTTGTAGTCTGGAGAGGTGTCCTCAGCGACGGATCGGGCCCAAGTCCCTTGGAATGGGGTGCCGGGGAGGGTGAGAGCCCCGTCTGGCTCGG
>CM046009.1:37167268-37199768 GCA_025175895.1 Wurfbainia villosa | reverse complement strand
GCTCAAAGAAAAACCGCCCTGGCAACGATCCATTCTGCAGATTGGGACCCCCCTGGCCTTGGAGGAAAACCACTCTGCTCCGCCCTCCTGTGTAGAAACCACCCTGATCTTAAGCACAAAACTGCCCTGGCGTTGCGAGGCCGAGAGCCACGGTCACGGTCCTTACGCAAACCGGCAGGCGTAACCACCCTGGAAAACCGCCCTGGGCATCACTCTTTTTTTCAAGGATACTGCCCTGTAAAACCGCCCTGCCAGGCATTTCCTTGCGCCAAAACCACTCTAAACTAAAACCGCCCTGGGAAACCACCCTGAACTAAAACCGCCCTGCCAGCCATTCCTTTTGTGCCAAAACCACCCTGAACTAAAACCACCCTGCCAGCCACTCCTTATGCGCCATAAACCACCCTGAGCTAAAACTGCCCTGCTAGCCGCTCCTTTTGCGCCGTAAACCACCCTGAATTAAACCGTCCTGAATTAAACCGCCCTGCCATCCATTCCTTTTGCGCCAAAACCACTCTGAACTCAAACAACTCTGAGAAACCACCCTGCCAGCCATTCCATTTGCGCCAAAACCACTCTGAAACTAAAACTACTCTGGGAAACCACCCTGCCAGCCACTCCTTTTGTGCCAAAACCGCTCTGAACTAAAACCACCCTGGGAAAACCGCCCTGCCAGCCACTCCTTTTGCGCCATAAACCACCCTGACTAAAACCGCCCTTTTGTGCCATAAACCACCCTGGACCAAAACCACCCTGCCAGCCACTCCTTTTGCGCCATAAGCCACCCTGAACTAAAACCACCCTGCCTCAAACCACTCTGATTTTTTTTTTATTTTATTTTTTTTTTTGACTGAGAGCTCTTTCACTTTTTTTGATGAAGGTAAATATATATCATCAAGAAAAAGCACAATCATACAAAATCCTTAAGTGCACACTCATGTCATGTCTGACGATGTGTCAGATCTGAGGTGTATCAAGGGGCGTACATGTGCTCACGTGGGTACCTGACCTCTCATGTGTACTAATTCTCTCATGAATACATACACTCATACATGCATACATAGTCCACCTTTCCCTCTTGCAGAGTGCAAGTCCATCTCACATTTCCTTTCTCACATCCGTGTTATCTCCTTGTCTTCACCATTCCATGTGTTCCTTTATGTGTTGTCCATCCATGTCCTTCGTTGTCGTCACTCTTGTGTGATACCCATCCAATATTCGCCACTTTTGGTAAGTGGCCAACCTTCAATGGATTTGCCTTGTCTTTACCGCAGCCGTTTGCTACGGACTAGATAGGCCATTCAGGTGGGCCTATTCACCTCTACTAGGCTTATTGGCCAAGCCTCAGCCATAAACGGATTTAAAGTGTCTTTACCGCAACCGTTTGCTCCGGACTAGAGAGGCTATTATTGGCTGCCCCTAGAACCTTTTTTTTTTTTTTTTTGAAGTTGACCAAGCCTTGGATTTGCCCTGGAATTGAGCCAACCATTCTGAAGTGGGCATATCGCTCTGGAGTTGATCGAACTGCCCTGAAACAACCCTGCCTTGGCATTTTAATCGCCCTGGAATTGACCTGATATTGCCCTTGGATTGGCCTGGAATTGAGCCAATCACTCTGGGGTGGAAATGTCGCTCTGGAGTTGACCAAACCGCCCTGTCCAAGACACTGAATCTTTGCTCTGAGTCTTTATATTACCCTGGACTTGGCCAGGCCACCCCTATAGTAGACCAAAAACCAGCTCAAAGAAAACCGCCCTGGCAACGATCCATTCTACAGATTGGGACCCCCCTGGCCTTGGAGGAAAACCACTCTGCTCCGCCCTCCTGTGTAGAAACCGCCCTGATCTTGAGCACAAAACTGCCCTGGCGTTGCGAGACCGAGAGCCACGGTCACGGTCCTTGCGCAAACCGGCAGGCGTAACCACCCTGGAAAACCGCCCTGGGCATCACTCTTTTGTTCAAGGAAAACTGCCCTGGCAGGCATTTCCTTGCGCCAAAACCACTCTGAACTAAAACCGCCCTCGGAAACCACCCTGCCAGCTACTCCTTTGCGCCATAATCCACCCTGAACTAAAAAACCGCCCTTCCAGCCATTCCTTTTGTGCCAAAACCACTCTGAACTAAAACCACCCTGGGAAACCACCCTGCCAGCCACTCCTTATGTGCCATAAACCACCCTGAGCTAAAACCGCCCTGCCTGCCACTCCTTTTGTGCCGTAAACCACCCTGAATTAAACCGCCCTGCCATCCATTCCTTTTGCGCCAAAACCACTCTGAACTCAAACCACTCTGAGAAAACCACCCTGCCAGCCATTCCATTTGCGCCAAAACTACTCTGGGAAACCACCGTGCCAGCCACTCCTTTTGCGCCAAACCGCTCTGAACTAAAACCACCCTGGGAAAACCGCCCTGCCAGCCACTCCTTTTGCGCCATAAACCACCCTGACTAAAAACCGCCCTGCCAGCCACTCCTTTTGCGCCATAAACCACCCTGAACCAAAACCGCCCTGCCAGCCACTCCTTTTGCACCATAAACCACCCTGAACTAACACCACCCTGCCTCAAACCACCCTGCCTCAAACCACTCTGATTTTTTTTTTTTTTTTTTTTACAGGGATATCCAGAGCAACCAACGCTCTAGTGTAAGGATTTCCAGGGCAAGGAGTGCCCTGTACAAACACAAACCCGAAGAAATAAACAAATAAACAGAAACAAGGAAAGAGAGATCAACCAAAAGGAAAAAAGAAAAAATATAAAAGAACTTAAATACTCTCATGTTATTCCCGGTGGGTATTGAATCCTTTTGTTCTCCGCTATTCTGAAAACATGTATCTGGATCTTCCTGTAGAGAAAGTCTCCATCAAATCTTTCTCCTTCAAACCTGCTTGCATTTCGAGCTCTCCATACTAGGTGGATCATTCCTGCCATGCCAAGGTGCCTAAGTCGATTCATGTCAGTAGCCCTTTTGTATCTTGTTCTGAAAATTCTGAGCATGTGGCGGCATGTGTTCATTTCCGTTCTCATCTTCAGCCATCGCCGGACTCGCCCCCATACTTGCTTGATCGGTGCACATTGAAAAAACAGATGGTCCATTGTCTCTTTCTCCTGGCCACAGAAAATGCATTGCCTATCCTCCAAAAATTCCTGTCTTGCTCGCACAGGGAGTTTACCTTTGGCCAGCATCCATAGGGTGAAAGCATGACTTGGTTGTATGTCTTTATGCCATATCGTTGCAGCCCATGGCTTCTTTTCCCCTCTTTCCCGAAAAAAATCATATGCACTTCGTGTTCCTTTATTCCTTTTCCTGAACCATGATGTAAGTAACTGTGCTGCTTGCTCCTTATCTCCCACAGAAACTAGTATTTTATCCTTGATGTAGATTAGTGTCTTGATAAGGGGTGAGTCCTTGTGTTTGCTTCGCCATTCCCATATTTCTCCTCCATCTATGTATGTGTGATGTACCCATCTAATCCATAATGTGTCCTCCTTGCATTGTATCCGCCACAGTAACTTTGCTAGGAGGGCTAGATTCGTGCTTTCTTCTTGCAGTCCCATGCCTCCCTCCTCCTTCGGTTTACACATTTCTGCCCATGCTATTGGAGGGTTCTTGGTTGTCCACATGAACGCTCTGCAGCTGCTATAAATTTTTTCAATGACTCTTATCGGCAGTGGCAATATGGACATCCAGTAGCTTTCGACACCCTGAAGGACCGAGGTAATGAGCTGACTTTTCCCTACATATGAGAGCGTGTTTCTTGGCCAGATTTTTATCTGCCTGTCCAGTGTGTCTGTGAGCGCACTATAGTCTGAGATTATCAGTTTTTTTGATGCAATCGGGACCCCCAGATATCTGTAAGGCATGCGCCCTTCCTGGAACCCAGTGATAGCCAGCAGTCTCTCCTTGATTGTCGTATGGACTCCTGCCAGGAAGATGTTAGATTTTGCCATGTTCGCATTCAAACCTGCCATTCCAGCAAACTGTGATAGGCACTCCATTAGCACTTTGATCGTCGATTCATCCCCACGCCCCAGAAGCAGCAAATCATCATCATATACTAAATGCGCTATCCTTAGTTCCTCGCACTTAGGATGGAAGTGAAAATCTGACCTGCAGGTTTGTTTGGCTAGTAGCCTGGATAAATATTCCATACACATGCCAAAGAGATATGGGGATAGGGGGTCCCCTTGCCTGAGTCCTCTGCCTCCTGCAAAGTAGCCATGCATGTTCCCGTTGATAATTACTGAGAAAGAAGTGGTGGTGACACATTCCTTAATCCATTCTATAAATCTATCCAGAAACTGCAGCGACCGGAGGACATCCTGCAAAAATTCCCAGTTCACAGAATCAAAGGCCTTTTGTAGATCAACCTTCAGTATACATCTCGGAGAAATTCTTTTCCTTGTGTAACTTCGCATCAATTCCTGGGCAAGGTGGATGTTATCCGATATGCAACGGCCTTGAACAAAAGCGATACGGATTCAAGAGGTGATCGACAATTACGCAATTCTACGGCTAAGATTTTGACATTACTTTGTAGATCAGCGACGACATGAGATTGGTCTGTAATCTTGCACTTTACTCGAGTGCTGAGACTTCGGCACCAGGGCAATTAGGGTGTGGTTCCATGTTTTAAGTAGCTGGCCATTCTCAAAGAATTCCGTGATAGCAGCTACCACATCTTGCTTGACAGTATCCCACGAGTGCTTGAAGAATTTTGAGTTATACCCGTCTGGTCCTGGAGCTTTGAGATCCCCTATCCCATATAATGCATCTTTGATCTCTGCTTCTGTTGGAATCCTGACCATTCGCAATTGCTGTGTCTCCGTTAGCTTCCTACCAAACTCCATGTAGGCACCTTGATATTGACTTCTGCTTCCATGCTCTCCCAGCTGTCCCTGAAAATATTGTAGGAACTCTCTCACTACTTCCTCATGCGAGCTCGTGTGCTCCCCATTACTCTTTTCAACCGCTGTTACTTCCCTCCTCTTATTGTTTCTTTTAACTAGTGCATGAAAATAGGAGTTATTTCTGTCAACATCCCGCATATATTCATGTTTGGCACGCTGCAGATAGAATAAGTATTCTGCTTGTTCCAATGCTTCCACCCTCTTCCTCATGAGTAGGTACTCATCATCCATCTGACCCTCTGAAAGTCCTTGTTGTTGCATCCCTTCTAATTGCTCCCGACCAAGTTTAATCCTCTCCTGAATGTGTTGGTAGTGCAGTTTATTGAGCTATCTGAGTTGCAGTTTTAGTTTAGTGAGCTTGTGCCGGAGTCTGTATTGCGCTGTCCCCTCCACTGCGTTGGCTCCTTGGCTGCTCCAATTCTCTTCTACTAGCTGTCCATAGTTGGGGTGCATTGTCCACATGTTGAAAATTTTGAATGGCCTTTTCTGCTTTCCTGCTGCTTCTAACACTGATACAATGCATGTCGTATGATCTGAGACTGTCCCGGGGGTCTGAAAATCGGCAAAGCTGCTACGTTCTTATTCTATCCATTCTTTATTCACCATTGCCCTGTCTAATTTGCTTACCACCTTGCCATTTGTCCACGTGTACCTGCATCCTATAGAACGAAGGTCTTCAATTTCAGCTTCCAGGGCAAATTTCCGAAAATCTGCGGTGGCATATTCTGTCACCGGGAGGCCTCCACATTTATCCATTGAGGATAAGTGAGAATTAAAATCTCCTAGGATTAACCACGGCATTTTGATGCTTCCTGCAATTTGTTGGAGTGTAGTCCACATTGTTTTCCTACTCACATTGGACAGTTGACCATAGACAAATGTTGCTGCATATTCTAGTTTTGTCACCTTGCACTTGATTGTTACATGTATCAGTTGCTCCTCCCATCTTCCAATGTCCAGCATGATGTTTTGGGGGTCCCATATCAGCAGCATTCTACTCCTGGAGAGGTTTCCTAATTTCTGTTCCGTCTCCCACTGGTTGAATTTTTTGACTTTCAGCGTTTGGTAGTTTTCATCAGTTAACTTGGTCTCAAGGACGCAGAGTATACTCAACTTCTGTTTCTGAAAGATGTCTATCACCGCTTTCTGCTTGAGGCCTTTGTTTAGGCCCCTTATGTTCTAAGCACCAATCTTCATGGCTGCACAACCGGCTTCCGCCGTCTAGCAGTTGTATATTCGCCTTTCTTTTCTTGTGCCCTATCTTGCTCCTTTCCTTCTCTTCCTGTGTTTGTTTTCCCCTTCCATAGTGCATCCCCTGTTCCTTCTCCTTCACCCCCAATGCCTGACTCTATCTCTTCCTCTTCACACCCAGCAGCATCACCCACTTGGCCCTTATTTACTTGTCCACTGAGTTCAGTATTTGCCTCTTCCATCCTTCTACTCCAACCAGTTGCTGGGAGCGCTAGTATGATCATTGGTGTACTATACTTCTATATCTCGCCAGTGTTTTGCTCATGGTTTGTGCTACCACCCTCTTCCTGTATTGTCTCGGTCACTTGTATCTCTTGCATTGCTCTTTCTGCATCTTCCCCTGATTCTTGCTTGTCGCTGTCCTTATGCATCTTCCCTCCGGTACCTCCCTGCCCTAGTATACCTTCTTCCATATCCCCTTCCTTATCAGATCGCATCCATCTACCTGCCTTCCTTTGATAATCCTGTTTCCATTTCCCTTTCGCTTGTTTCTGTCCCTCTTGCTCCTCCATTAATGTCCCATGTTGTTCTCGTTCCCTCCTCATTTTGTTTTCCATGGGATTATCTTGGCCTCTTTGTTTCCTCTGCCGTTGGTTCTGCCTTGCCTGCTCTGGCGCGACTTCTGCCTCCTCAGACTCTTGGTTTACCTCTTGCATTGTCAGCAGTAAGATTTCATCCTGAGCATTCCCCCCCTATCATCCGGAGCTACCTCAATATGGCTTAGTTCCTTCTTCTGCAGTAACTGCCATGTTGTCTCTGGCATGGTGACTTCTGATGCCCTAATATTGGTTCTTGCATTTGTTCTTTGGTTTTTGAAATTCTCCTGCTGACATTCCAGGCTTGAGTCACTGTGATCTAATTCCCCTACTTTCCCTTCGCATGGCTTATCAGATTCTAAGCGGATGGGGGTTTGGTGTTGTAGTTGCTGCTCCTGAGATTCTATTACTTCTGCTTCCTCAATCTCCGGTAGTGCCATTTGTTGGTGACTTACCTTATGTCCATGCTTCCCCTTCTGTCTTAGTTGTGTTATAAGACTCTGCCCTTCTGCCTGCTCCTCATCCTTATCCCTTCCCTGTTCTTGCGTCCCCATTTCCACCATTTCATTTATGACATTCCTTGCTTGCTCACCTGGTACTATATCTGATACTGCATCCAGGTCACCCCTCCCTATCCCTTTGTGTGTTCCTTTTCCCCCCAGCTTGTTCTCATGCATGTTGTCATCAGTTATTCGGCCACTTCCTTCCCCCTGCCATCTTTGTTTCCTTGGAGTTAGCCTGTCTTCTGCCCTTCCCAATAGTTGATCCTTACACCTTGCCTCCGCCGCCAATTTCCTTGATTCCTTCGATACCCTGAATATTGCGTTTGGCTCACGTGACTTCCCAGGCTCCTTGGTAACCTTGTTCCTGCCTTCCTTATCTGAGTGTGGTCTGTTTGTTGCATCTTCCTTTTACCTTTGGTTTCCCATCGACCTTTATTGTCCATTGCAGGTTCCCATTCATTTCCTCCATCCCCTACCATGCTTCCTTTAACTCTTGTACCTGTATCTATATTAATTTGCGCATCCTCCTCCATTCCCATGCCTGTGTTGTTAATGTCTATTATGGATACTGTTATTTGGCACTCTTTTGCATCTGTAGCTCCACTGGCCGGACAACTTCCTTGGTGATGGCCCATTTGCTTGCAGCCACCACAGTATTTTAAGCTGGATTCAAACTTGATCTCCAAGTCCACTTCAGTGCCATCCGGTAGGGTTATAGCAATTGTTGTAGGTAGCTCTTTGGATATATCCATTTCCACTAGTACTCTAGCATAGTTAACCCGATCCCTTACTTTGGTATATCTGTCTGTATACAACGGTGTGCCAACCTGGGAGGCTACCTTGCTTAGCCCTGAGATAGACCAACAGTCTAGCGGTAGTCCATGGATTTGCATCCATACTGGGATCTGGGCTTGTACCTCTACCGTGAAGGAAAAACATGGCGGTAACAGCTTGAGGTATAGAGGGCTTCCATATATGACATATGGTCCCCCTGTTACTACTGCATCCCTTAGGTATTTACTTGCAAATTTAAATACCATCCATAGCGAGTTGTGCGTTAGGAGCTTGTGTGGCGCCTTCCACCTTGCTGTGAGATCTTTCAGTGCTCTCCATCCTGGGAATCGCCCTATGAATCGGCCAAATCGAGGCAAAGCCTCAGACTCCTCCAATCCCTCCACATCAATTGCATCTAGCTTTGCACGCCCTTCCTGTCTCTGAACTGGTTTCAGCATAGTATCTGCCGCACATACTCTGTTTCCCTTGAAGAGATCTGCCCATGCTCCTTTCCTTTCTGCACTCAATGGAGGTGTTGGTGCCGCCGCCTGTGGCTCCTGCTCTGCTGCTTTCGTCTCCCCCCTTCCTTCTCCTTCCTTGGTTTCTTGCACTCCATCTGGTTGCAGCTGTCTTCCCGTCATTTGTGGATCTTCTGAACTTCCTTCCAGAGGAATGGGATGGTGGAGATCCTTCCTGCTTTCCAATGATTGTGCCATTCCCAGCTGTAAAACCTCCAAGTCCGGCGAGCATTCTTCCCCATTCCTCACAGGCAGTGTATCATAGGTTTATCGGGTTAATGGTTTAAAGGGAAGTAGCTTAAGTTAAACAGGTTGCCGGTTTTCGGAGAGATCTAGGAAAATGATTCCGGGCAAACCCGCTTGATGTAAGTTAAGCGGGTTTGGATCTTTGGCTTAAGTTAAACGGGTTATTGGTTTCAGAGACTTTGAGATCATGTGGTCCCCACCGATGATTCTGTCGAGTTTGACTTTAGTATTTGAAATCCAACGTTCCCTTTTGTCTCCTCATTCGCTGGGCCAGCCCGTACAGTACGAACTCCTGCTCCTCACCTACCCCTGTCCTTGCTTTCTTCTTCCTCCCACTGCCGGAGAAGGAAACCTAGCTTGTTCTCTGATTACTGGAGAAGAGACCCAACTGTTGGCTGATCTCGTGCTGTTCTCCTCCCTTGTTTCGCCCTTATCATGCTCCACACCTTTTCCTTCCCTCTATAGCGTGATGCTTGTTTTCCAAACCACCCGCTCCTTACCCGTATTGCCTGTTCACCTGCAAAACTACCATTCGTTACAAGCACATACCTTCCATTTATCACACTGGTTGCACTCCGCGATGTTCACTTCTGCCGATCTTCCAGCTTTCCACCTCTCGCCTTGTTGAAAGTCGCCCTCCCGTGTCTTCCAGATTTCCTTCCCTGATCTTAGCAGTTACGTTGCGTTGACCTTCCAAGACCTGGGATTGTTTCCCAGCTCCTCCGATGTACTCGCCTCGTCCCGTCCTCTCTTCCAGTTATCTACCTCCTTCCGCCTCCTGTGCTTGGAGAAGAAACTAGAGAGAAGCCAGACTGAGAGCTCTTTCACTGAAAAGGTACATATATAAATAACGGCGCTTCATGGGGGGAATGCCCCAATCCACGTATCTCAAAACAGGACTCCATACCACCTTCCATATGTCTTTCCCGCCACACATCCTAACCAGCCAACCCCACGCAGGAGGTTCACATCATGACCTGCCAAAGTGCCTCTACTAATCAAACCCCCCCCCCCCCATCCTTCGTACAATCACAAACACCACTATCACAAGCATTACATATTCAAGAACCAAACTAAGTCAATCAAACAAGACATTACACCGCCCAAGCCAGCTCCTAGCTTTGCCGATGTCCCTCTCCTCTTTGCTCCAATAGGTCTACAAACCTATGGACATGAATTTGGACCTTCCGGAATGCTCCTTCAACATTGTATCGCACCCCATCATGCTTGCATTTGTTCCGTGCTGCCCATATATGATAAATCCCACATGAAATGCCAAGGTATCTCGCCTTCACCTTCCTTCCCATCCCTTTGTATCTTCTCTTTGCACCGGCCAATAAGTCTTCCACCTTCTCAAATCTGAATTTGATAGCCAACCATTCCTTTATACGCTCCCATAAACCATATGCAAACGGACATTTAAAGAATAAGTGATCCATGGTTTCCTCCTCACTTTTGCACACCGGGCACATCTTGTTTGCTTCATACTCCATTCTATCCGCCGTGCGAAGTTTCCTTTGTGCAAGAAGCCACATAATAAAACGGTGCTTTGGCATAATTTCCTTTCTCCATATCTCCGGCGCCCATGTAGGCTTTTGAGCAGGCCCTTGGAAGAAGTCATACGCCTTAGCCACCCCTTTCTTTTCCATAACGAACCAGTCCATAAACATCATGTTTGCTTCCCCCACTCCTCTTGATTTTTGCTTTATTTCTTCTTTTATTTCCAGAAACCTCTTGATCAATGGTGGATCCGAAACTTTTGCCTTCCATTCCCAAAATTCAGCCCGCCCCCCATAATGGTGTTTAACCCATTTGACCCAAAGCGTATCCGCACCGGCTTTAATTTCCCATAAAACTTTAGCAAGCAAAGCCTTGTTCCATACAAGCAAATTCCGAATCCCATAACCTCCCTTCTCCTTTGGCGTGCATATTGTATCCCATGCAATTGGCGGATATTTTGAATCCCAAACAAACTCCCGACATAGACCTTTTATCTTATCAATCACACCAACCGGTATTGAGAGCATTGATAACCAAAAACATTCCATACCTTGAAGCACCGTCTTCACTAGCTCCAACCTTCCCGCATAAGACAACGATTTCTTTGGCCATACACTCATTCTCCTTGCTATTGAGTTCAAAAGAGGCCCATAATTAGCAATTCGCAGCTTCTCCGCCGCCATAGGAATGCCCAAATATCTAAAGGGAAACACCCCTTCTTGAAAGCCCAATATTCTCAACAAGTCCCCTTTTGTTCGGTCATCAACCCCTGCCATATAGAGCTGTGATTTTATCGGATTGGCTCTTAAACCCGCTTCCTTCCCAAACCTCTCCAAGCAGCCCGCAAGCATCCTCAACGAAGTCTCATCCGCCCTTGCAAATAGCATAAGATCATCCGCATATATAAGATGTGTGATGCCCACCTCCTTGCACCGCGGATGATGATGATATGATGGGAGCACCGAGATGTCCTTGAGCCTTCTTGACAGCACCTCCACACATAACCCAAAAAGGAGTGGCGATAAAGGGTCTCCTTGCCTCAATCCCCTTTGTCCACCAAAAAAACCATAGACTCCCCCATTGAGCGATATAGAATATGTCGTTGTCGTCACACATTGCTTTATCCATGCACAATATTGTTGGGGAAAGCCAAAACCAACAAGTGCTTCCATTAAGAATTCCCAATTTAACATATCGAACGCCTTCTTTAGATCCACCTTTGCCATGCACCTTGGAGAAACCCTCTTGCGAGCATACCTTCTTAAAAGATCCTGGGTGAGGAAGATGTTGTCCCCGATACTCCTTCCTTGCACGAAAGCCGCTTGAGCCGGGTCTATCAAGAAATCCATTACTTTAGAGAGCCTTCCCGCCAATATCTTAGCAATTACCTTATAGAAGACGTTGCAACATGCAATAGGTCGATAGTCCGTGACTCCTTCCGCATGATCCCCTTTGGGCACAAGATATATAAGTGAGTGATTCCACTATTTCAATAGCTTTCCCGTCCCAAAGAACTCCCTTATCGCAGCAATAAAGTCCTCCCCCACAATCTCCCACGCCGAAGTAAAGAACCTAGCTCCATATCCATCCGGTCCCGGTGCTTTCTCACTCCCAATGTCGTGTAGTGCCCCCTTGATCTCTTCCACCCCCACCGGCCTCTCAAGACCCCCCGCTTGTCCACTATTAAGCTTCCTTCCTGTAAGGGCAGCGCCATCCAAGGGATCACACCCCTCCGGTTGGCCAAGCACCCCATGAAAATAGTCAAGAAACTCCTCCGCCACTTGCTTGATCGATGTCGTTCTTTCCCCATTCCTCTTTGTGAGCACCACTATCGCATGCCGCTTGTTATTCCTCTTGACCACATCATGAAAGAACTTTGTACACTTGTCCGCACTTTGCAAATATGTGTGCTTTGCTCTTTGTTGATAATACATCTTTTCCGCTTCCGATAATAGAATTGCCCTTCTCCTCTTTTCCCCATAGTCCAATGGAATGCCTTGGCCGGCCAATACCTCCTTTTGTGCCTCCTCTAACTCGTAGTTTGCTCTCTTTGCCTTCTCCGATATGTGATCAAACTCCTTCTTGTTCAGATCCTTTAATGCCGCCTTTAGTCTTCCCAATTTGGTCTTCAATCGAAACTGTGCATTACCTTGCACCGGTGCCTCCCATGACTTCTGCACTACACTTTTGTAATCTTGATGCAACGTCCACATGTTCAAGAATTTAAAAGGCTTTGCCGCTGCCCTTTCCTTCCCAAGAATGTTAACCATAACACATGAATGATCCGATAAGCATCCCGGGGGCAAAAATTCAGCATATGTATCAAACTCCTCCATTAGCCAATTCAAGTTCACCATTGCCCTATCCAATTTGCAAGCCACCTCTCCATTTGTCCATGTGAATCTACACCCTATGGATCGCAAGTCCACCATACCATATACATGAACAAATCTTTGCAAGTCTGACTCATAATTTGTGACTTGATTGCCTCCTTGCCTTTCATGTACATCCCTTATGGCGTTGAAGTCTCCCATGATCATCCAAGGCCCGTCATTCCTTCCCCCATCTCCGTTAGCCTCTCCCATAGCACCCTTCGAGTTGTGACCGAATGAAGCCCATATATAAAAGAGACATAGAAAACCCTCCCAGAAGCCCGGCATGTAATCTGAGTGTGAATATACTGCTCAGTAGTATCCAGAACCTCCAATTCCGCCCGCTGCTCATCCCACAAAAGGAGTATCCGACCATGATTAGCCATATCAAAATTATTCACATACTTCATACCTGAGAACCTCCTTTCCATGATCTTGCCAACATTTTGACCATCGGCTTTGTCTCGATGCGCTTGATGCTTGTATTTCCTTGCTTCGCAAGAGGTGTTGCACCCCCCCTTGCTTTAGGGCCCTGTGGAAGCCCCTCACGTTCCATGCAGCAATCTTCATTGTCCACCTCCCCGGACTGCTCGCGTCCGTAGTTGTCGCCCACTTTGATCAGGCCCTCCCCTTTCATTCCCTGCCTCAGCTCCTCCGCCATTGCTTGAGCTTGCCACCGAGTTGGAGCCCGATGTCGACGCTGCCAATGATGAAGTCCCCGGCACCGAAATGGTGGATGATGCTCCCCTAGCTGCCGCCGGCCTTTGGACAGGCCTTGATGTTATTCTTGCCACTGTCCCTTGCCCCCCTTGGCCTTGTGGCGTCGTTGAAACCTCTCCCCTTTGCTGTGCCGGCTCCTTTCCCCGTACCACCTGCTGCCCCCCTCGCTCCCCCCCTTGCCGATCATCACTTATCACCCCCTCCGGCCTTACCCCCTCCTTTTGCCGTGAACCAGTTAGCCCCCCCACTTGTTCCCCACCCGGACTTCCCTCCTCTTCCTCCTCCTCCGAGCCTCCATTCTCCCCTTACCCCTCATCCTCCACCTCCTCCGGACCATCCTCCCCGGGCGAAGGTGGCACCACCTAACCGAACAGGACTATTCTTTGCTACCATTGCCATTGAGTTCTGTGCTCCTCCATTGTCCGCACTGTTAGTTAAAGCCCTAGAACCAATCATGTGATGGTTGAATAGGGAACATTTTGTATCATATTCTATAAAGGCAAAGGATTGGTTATTATATTTACATCTTGCTTGTGCCAGCTAATTTAAATATAATAATGCCCTAGAAAAGTAGGTTCTTATCTACAGCACATCAATTGGCAGAATTGATTATGAGAGGCTGTAGAGAATACTTTCCTAAATGTTCCTAGTCGAGTATTAATATGCAAGGGCAATATTAATACATAAAGACTAGCATGTAGGTCAATTGATGACTTGATCTCACAAGTCATGGATATATGATATCAAGTTGACACATGGGTATATATTGGAGAATATATACTGAACTGACCCGCCATGAGAAAGTTTCATGGATCGTTATATGAGTGTCATAAACTTTCTCATGTGACTATTGGTATGAATAGTCCTTAGACCTGAAGTCACTATGGTTCCCTACATAAGGAGTTATGTACTTTGGTATCGTCAAACGTCACCCGTAACAGGGTGGACCATATAGGCGATTACTGGGTATGTAACAAATTATGCGGAGGGATGTGAGTGATGTAGATGGGATCTATCCCTTCCATATGACGGGAGTGATATCGGTGGGCCCCTTGATTGAGTAGAACTACTAAAATGCATGGCCATGCTCGAATGAGTCAATATGAGATATTGAGCTCATTTGTTTGAGTTAGTTTACTCAGGGATCAAGAAACACATAGATTGATCGAGGATGACACGGTCTATGCCTCATTGATCAATCTGATATCAAGGATAGAAGGACACGGTCATATATTATAGTAGTCACGGAAAGGTTAGTCGGATCTTGACTTATCTCGTAACTTGGGTAGCAATGATGTATTGCTAGATGCCGCTCATTGCTTGTGTATCTACAAGAGTTTAGGTCCACTGCCAACGTTATGAGAGCCTATAGGGTCACACACAAAGAGCATGATAATTAGAGGAATTAGAGTATTCTAGTTTGACTAGAATAATTTGGGAATAAGCTTAAGTACAAAATGGTTTTTGGACTTTAAGCTTAATGAGAATTTTAGCTAATTGATTTAATGAGATTAATTCAATATGTTACCTTATTGATTTAATAAGATTAATTCAATATGATAACATAAGCTTAATTGAATTAATAAGATTAATTCAATATGATAACATAAGCTTAATTGAATTAATAAGATGAATTCAACATGCATGAATGCCACATAAGAATGCCACATAAGCATGCCACATAAGCATGCCACCTAAGCATCCACCTAAGCTAGTTAAGGTGGAAGGAAACAAAATGGTTTTGTCTCCTTAAGTGGCCGGCCAAACAAGGAAGCCAAATCCTTTTTGAGTGTGTCTCAATGCAATGGATTGCATTGAATGTGAAGGAGGTGGAAGGGTTTTTCCAACCCTATAAAAGACACCCTAAGTGGCCGGCCAAATGGGGGATTGGCTTTGTTGTTGGTGGAAGCTTTGGTTGTGTTAGTGGTGAGAAAGCTTGGTGGAAGCTTTGGTTGTGTGGGTTTGTGAGTGTAGGCTAGCAAGAAGAGGAGTCTTCTTCTTCCTTTCTCCTTTTCCCTCTCTTCCTCTCCTTTAGGGACTTCTCTAGCAAGAAGTAAAGGAGAGCTCTTCTAGTTTTCCTTTTGTGAGACAAGAGCATGCTCGTGTGGATACGTATAGAGGCACGGACACTTGAACGTGCTAAAGATCCAACAAACCGAAAGGAAAAGCGGGATTAACAAGGGCACGCAACAAAGGTAATCCTCTCCTATAAGATAGGTTTAGTTTAGAGAAATTTATTTTATACGAGTTTGCTTTCGCATGGATCACTTGGAAGGGATCCTATTTTCCGTTGCGCATATGCCATTTGGCATAAAGAATTCCCTACAGTGGTATCAGAGCCACTTGCGAAAGATCGTATAAAAATAGGTTTTCTCTATTTTATATGTGATATAGAAGTAGGATAAATTTTATTATGAGTTGATAATTGCATTAGCAAATTTTCAAACATAATAAAATATCCAATGTCTTTTAAAAGTTAAAATGACATGGTGCATGGTTATGGCCTAGTCCCAAAAAGTTTGTGATTGTGTGTTGTAATTCTTAATACGGCCTGCGTGTCGTGCCTTTCTCCTAATATTCTTGTTGTAAAATTAGTTTTAGACTCGAATGTAACTCGAGTATTTCTCCTTTTGTAATGTACAAAACAAGGATGGAGGGTTCATTGGAAGATGAGGTTACAAGGAGGAAGTCAACACACAAGACAACCAAAAGGAAGCACTTAGGAGAAGATGCTATCCCTAGGTTGACCAATCAATCTTTTCATTGGCTTGAGAAGATTGTAGAATAAGGGCCATAACCATGACACGTTAGTTTAATATGTATGTGATGCATGATTAGTTTAGCTTATATGTGATGTATGCTAATATGTATATGATACATGTTTATTTCTTAATAAGTCTAAACGATATGCCTACCAAAGTTGGTACTCACTACTTCCTCGATCATTTGTTATTGGGTTTGCCAAAGCAAAGCAATGCATTTTATCTTGGAGGGGTGCGAGTGGACAATCGTGATGTCCCGCTATCAGTCTTTGTTAAGACTTAATTAAGTGTTTTCTTAATTGGTTAAGAAAGTAGAGGCATATATTAGCTTTGAACATAAGTGTTAACATTAGTTTTGTGTGATTTCCGAACATCAGCTTTGTCTTAGAAGTGGTCGTTGCTCCGATATCCAAGAAGGCCCCTGTGCCTCGCCACAGCCTGGAAGCTGGTTTAGGAATAAACACTAAACTAATCTAAAACTTAACCAAAGCTATTAAAGAGTTACATCAGATGTAATTGGCAAAAGATTGCCTACCTAATTATACTACGTCTTGGGCGATTAGCCTAAGCTAACTCAAGACGAATTATGATGTGGATCTTTATCCCATATAAATTTATAGCTAAATAGTAGCTATGAGAATTTAGTGGGAGCCTCATTTAATTAAAGGCCTAATTAAATGATTTAGGTATGATACTTAACTTTGCATTTTAATGTTGTAGATCACCATGTCATCTAACACGACACACCCCCTCAACTTTCGATCTGTCCTTGAGAAGGACAAGCTCAATGGAGCAAACTTTCTTGACTGGTATAGGAACTTGAGGATTATCCTCAAGCAAGAACGCAAACTATATGTCATAGAGCAGGCAACCCCTGAAATACCCGCCCCTACGTCCACTCGTGCTGAAAAGGATGCTTATAAGAAGCATCAAGATGACGCATTAGATGTGTCATGTCTTATGCTTGCCACCATGAACTCTGAGCTTCAGAAGCAACATGAGAACATGGATGCCTATGATATGGTTGAGCACTTGAAACAACTATATCAAGGACAAGCTAGGCACGAGCATTTTGAAGTGTCTAAGGCTCTTTTTGCATGCAAGATGCAAGAAGGAACACCTGTAGGAACTCACGTACTCAAAATGATTGGGTACGTTGAGAACCTTGAAAGACTAGGTTTTCCACTGAGCCAAGAATTGGCAACTGATGTTATCCTGCAATCGTTGCCGGAAGCATACAATCAATTCGTCATGAATTATAACATGAATGAAATTGATAAACCTTTGCCTGAGATTCTCAGCATGTTGAGAACTGCTGAACCAAATCTCAAGAAGAAAGTTAGTAATGTACTAATGGTCAAGAAGGACAAAGGTAAGCGCAAAGGCAAGGGTAAGACCCAAGCCAAAGGCAAGGCCAATTCATCCACTTCAAAGGGTAAAGATAAAGTACCTAAGGAAGGGGACTGCTTCCATTGCGGTGAGGCCCGGACCAGGCCAGGCTAAGTCTACCTTGAGGAAGTAAAGAACAAGAGAAGTGGGACTTCTGCCTCAGGTATACACGTTATAGAAGTTAATCTATCTATTTCTTCTACATGGGTATTAGATACCGGATGTGCATCTCACATTTGTACTAATGTGCAGGGACTGAGAAATAGTAGAATAATGGCAAAGGGTGAAGTGGACCTACGAGTAGGCAATGGCGCAAAAGTTGCTGCTGTAGCTGTAGGAACATATTCTTTGTCTTTGCCCACTGGGCTTATCTTAGAACTAGAGGAGTGCTTCTATGTACCTGCATTAACAAAGAACATAATTTCTGTATCTTGTTTAGACAAGAAAAACTTTTCTTTTATAATAAAGGACAAATGTTGTTCCATTTATTTAAATGAAATGTTCTATTGTAATGCACCACTTATGAATGGTCTCTATGTTCTAGATTTAGATAACCCAATTTATAATGTAAATACCAAACGGTTCAAATCGAATGATTTGAACCAGACATATCTCTGGCACTGTCGCCTAGGTCACATAAATGAAAAACGCATATCCCAACTCCATAAAGATGGATTATTGGACTCATTTGATTTTGAATCATATGAGGTATGCGAGTCTTGTCTTTTAGGAAAGATGACTAAAACTCCATTTAGTGGACATGGCGAGAGAGCAACGGATTTGTTAGGACTCATACATACTGATGTATGTGGCCCTTTCAATGTCGAAGCCAGAGGAGGCTATAAGTACTTTATTACTTTCACTGATGATATGAGTAGATTTGGCTACTTATATTTGATGAGACATAAGTCAGAATCCTTTGAAAAGTTCAAAGAATTCAAGAATGAAGTACAAAACCAACTTGGTAAGCGTATTAAGCTACTTCGATCAGATCGAGGTGGTGAATACCTTAGTCAAGAGTTTCGTGATCACGTGGCTGAGTGTGGGATAATATCCCAACTCACTCCACCTGGAACACCACAATGGAATGGTGTATCTGAGAGGAGAAATCGTACTCTATTAGATATGGTACGATCAATGATGAGCGACGATCTACCTACTTCCTTTTGGGGTTTAGCTCTAGAGACAGTAGCTTTCACTTAATCGCGTTCCATCAAAAGCCGTAGAAAAGACACCATATACGATATGGGAGGAAGAGTCCCAATATGTCTTTTATAAAGATTTGGGGTTGTGAAGCTTACGTTAGACGTCAAGTCTCAGATAAACTAGGACCCAAATCAGATAAGTGTTATTTTGTAGGATATCCCAAGGACACTAAGGGATATTACTTTTACAATCCCACACTTGGCAAGGTGTTTGTTGCCAGAAATGCTGTCTTTCTAGAAAGAGAATTTATTTCTAGAAATACTAGTGGGAGTAAAATTCATCTTGAAGAAGTTCAAGATGATGATAACACTAAGGCCGATGGAAAATGAGCAGGCACCACAAAGTGTTGTGGATGAGAGTTTGTTGCCCAAAGAGTTGTGGAGCAAACACATTCAAGTAGACCAACCTCTTCGTAGATCTAATAGGATCCGTCGTCAACGAGAGATATTCTTTTCTCTTGGTAACAGCGGTGATGTATTGCTTATCAATCTTGATGAGCCTACATCCTATAAAGAAGCTATGATGAGCCCAGATTCCGAGAAATGGCTAGAGGCCATGAGATCCGAAATGGAATCCATGTACACTAACCAAGTATGGACTTTGGTTGATCCACCTGAAGGGGTAAAACCCATTGGATGTAAGTGGGTCTTTAAAGTAAAGACTGACATGGATGGTAATAAGCATACCTATAAAGGTAGATTGGTGGCTAAAGGATTCAAACAAATTCATGGTATTGACTATGAAGAAACCTTTTCACGATTGCGATGCTTAAATCCATTCGGATCATACTTGCTATTATGACCTACCATGATTATGAGATCTGGCGGATGGATGTCAAAAGCGCTTTTACGAATGGAAAGCTACTCGAGGATGTGTACATGACACAACCTGAGGGTTTTGAAGATCCAAAGCATCCTGGAAAGGTATGCAAACTGCAAAGGTCCATTTATGGACTAAAGCAAGCCTCTCGAAGCTGGAATCTTTGATTCGATGATGCAATCAAAGAGTTTGGTTTCATCAAGAATGAAGATGAGCCTTGTGTCTACAAGAGAAATAGTGGGAGCACAGTTGTATTTCTTGTCTTGTATGTAGATGACATACTTCTCATCGGAAATGATATTCCCTCACTCCAGTCTGTGAAGATGTGGTTAGGGAATTGTTTCTCGATGAAGGACTTAGGTGAAGCTGCCTATATTCTAGGCATCAAGATCTATAGAGATAGATCTAGAAGATTACTTGGCCTATGTCAGAGTACATACATTGATAAAGTGCTAGATCGTTTTGTTATGCAAAATTCTAAGAAAGGGTTTATGCCTTTATCACATGGTGTGAGTCTTTCGAAGACTCAATGTCCCTCTTCTAAGGAGGAGAGAGATCGCATGGATAAGATCCCTTATGCATCAGCTATAGGGTCTATCATGCATGCCTATGCTTTGTACTCGTCCTTTGAGCATGGCGAGTAGATACGGATCGGATCGGTGAAAGTCCTTTGGATAGCGGTCAAAATATTCTTAAATACTTACGAAGAGCGAAAGAATATTTCCTGATATTTGGAGGCAATGAGGAGCTAACTGTAAAGGGTTACAATGATGCAAGCTTCCAAACAGACAAGGATGACTATAGATGCAATCGAGTGCGTGTTTTGCTGAATGGTGGGTGTGGTGGAAGAGTTGAGCGAGGACACGATTCTTGATTCTGCGACAGTATATTGACATCGATGCGTCAAAGGAAGGCTGTTTGGCTCCATGAAGTTCATCATGAACTTGGGGTAGTTCCTAGCATTGCAGATCCAATAGACCTCTATTGTGACAACAATGGGGCTATTGCGAGCTAAGGAACCTCGATCACATCAGGACCAAACACATCTTTGCGGCGCTTCCATCTCATTCGAGAGATCATCGATAGAGGAGATGTGAGGATATGCAGTGCAAGCGAAGCTAACATGCGAGATCCATTGACGAGGCTTTGTACGAGAGGAAGCATGATGGTCACACTAGGTCACTAGGTATTAGATATCATAGTGATTGGTACTAGTGCTAGTGGGAGATTGTTAGTTAAAGCCCTAGAACCAATCATGTGATGGTTGAATAGGGAACATTTTGTATCATATTCTATAAAGGCAAAAAAGTTGGTTATTATATTTACATCTTGCTTGTGCGACTAAATTAAATATAATAATGCCTAGAAAAGTAGGTTCTTATCTACAGCACATCAATTGGCAGAATTGATTATGAGAGGCTGTGGAGAACACTTTCCTAAATGTTCCTAGTCAAGTATTAATATGCAAGGGCAATATTAATACATAAAGACTAGCATGTAGGTCAATTGATGACTTGATCTCACAAGTCATGGATATATGATATCAAGTTGACACATGGGTATATATTGGAGAATATATCTTGACCCGACCCACATGAGAAAGTTTCATGGATCGTTATATGAGTGTCATAAACTTTCTCATGTGACTATTGGTATGAATAGTCCTTAGACACGAAGTCACTATGGTTCCCTACATAAGGAGTTATGTACTTTGGTATCGTCAAGCGTCACCGTAGCAGGGTGGACCATAAAAGCGATTCTTGGGTATATAACAAATTATGCGGAGGATGTGAGTGATGTAGATGGGATCTATCCCTTCCATATGGCCAGAGTGATATCGGTGGGCCCCTTGATTGAGTAGAACTACTAAAGCGCATGGCCATGCTCGAATGAGTCAATATGAGATATTGAGCTCATTTGTTTGAGTTAGTTTACTCGAGGATCAAGAAACACATAGATTGATCGAGGATGACAGTCTATGCCTCATTGATCAATCGATATCAGGATAGAAGGACACGGTCATATATTATAGTAGTCACGGAAAGGTTAGTAGGATCTTGACTTATCTCGTAGCAGGTAGCAATGATGTATTGCTAGATGCTCATTGCTTGTGTATCTAAAGTTTAGATCCCACTTTATAGCGTTAGAGAGCCTATAGGGTCACACACAAAGAGCATGATAATTAGAGGAATTAGAGTATTCTAGTTTGACTAGAATAATATGGGAATAAGCTTAAGTACAAAATGGTTTTTGGACTTTAAGCTTAATGAGAATTTTAGCTAATTGATTTAATGAGATTAATTCAATATGTTACCTTATTGATTTAATAAGATTAATTCAATATGATAACATAAGCTTAATTGAATTAATAAGATTAATTCAATATGATAACATAAGCTTAATTGAATTAATAAGATTAATTCAACATGCATGAATGCCACATAAGAATGCCACATAAGCATGCCACATAAGCATGCCACCTAAGCATCCACCTAAGCTAGTTAAGGTGGAAGGAAACAAAATGGTTTTGTCTCCTTAAGTGGCCGGCCAAACAAGGAAGCCAAATCCTTTTTGAGTGTGTCTCAATGCAATGGATTGCATTGAATGTGAAGGAGGTGGAAGGGTTTTTCCAACCCTATAAAAGACACCCTAAGTGGCCGGCCAAATGGGGGATTGGCTTTGTTGTTGGTGGAAGCTTTGGTTGTGTTAGTGGTGAGAAAGCTTGGTGGAAGCTTTGGTTGTGTGGGTTTGTGAGTGTAGGCAAGCAAGAAGAGGAGTCTTCTTCTTCCTTTCTCCTTTTCCCTCTCTTCCTCTCCTTTAGGGACTTCTCTAGCAAGAAGTAAAGGAGAGCTCTTCTAGTTTTCCTTTTGTGAGACAAGAGCGTGCTCGTGTGGATACGTATAGAGGCACGGACACTTGAACGTGCTAAAGATCCAACAAACCGAAAGGAAAAGCGGGATTAACAAGGGCACGCAACAAAGGTAATCCTCTCCTATAAGATAGGTTTAGTTTAGAGAAATTTATTTTATACGAGTTTGCTTTCGCATGGATCACTTGGAAGGGATCCTATTTTCCGTTGCGCATATGCCATTTGGCATAAAGAATTCCCTACATTAAGTGGCCGGCCAAACAAGGAAGCCAAATCCTTTTTGAGTGTGTCTCAATGCAATGGATTGCATTGAATGTGAAGGAGGTGGAAGGGTTTTTCCAACCCTATAAAAGGCTCCATGGAGTGGCCGGCCATAGTGAGTTTTTGGGTGTTGTGGTTGTGAGAGAGCTTGGTGGAAGCTTTAGTTGTGTGGGTTTGTGAGTGTAGGCTAGCAAGAAGAGGAGTCTTCTTCTTCCTTTCTCCTTTTCCCTCTCTTCCTCTCCTTTAGGGACTTCTCTAGCAAGAAGTAAAGGAGAGCTCTTCTAGTTTTCCTTTTGTGAGACAAGAGCGTGCTCGTGTGGATACGTATAGAGGCACGGACACTTGAACGTGCTAAAGATCCAACAAACCGAAAGGAAAAGCGGGATTAGCAAGGGCACGCAACAAAGGTAATCCTCTCCTATAAGATAGGTTTGGTTTAGAGAAATTTATTTTATACGAGTTTGCTTTCGCATGGATCACTTGGAAGGGATCCTATTTTCCGTTGCGCATATGCCATTTGGCATACGAGATTTCCCTACAGTGGTATCAGAGCCACTTGCGAAAGATCGTATAAAAATAGGTTTTCTCTATTTTATATGTGATATAGAAGTAGGATAAATTTTATTATGAGTTGATAATTGCATTAGCAAATTTTCAAACATAATAAAATATCCAATGTCTTTTAAAAGTTAAAATGACATGGTGCATGGTTATGGCCTAGTCCCAAAAGTTTGTGATTGTGTGTTGTAATTCTTAATACGGCCTGCGTGTTGTGCCTTTCTCCTAATATTCTTGTTGTAAAATTAGTTTTAGACTCGAATGTAACTCTAGTATTTCTCCTTTTGTAATGTACAAAACAAGGATGGAGGGTCCATTGGAAGATGAGGTTACAAGGAGGAAGTCAACACACAAGACAACCAAAAGGAAGCACTTAGGAGAAGATGCTATCCCTAGGTTGACCAATCAATCTTTTCATTGGCTTGAGAAGATTGTAGAATAAGGGCCATAACCATGACACGTTAGTTTAATATGTATGTGATGCATGTTAGTTTAGCTTGTATGTGATGCATGATTAGTTTAGCTTATATGTGATGTATGCTAATATGTATATGATACATGTTTATTTCTTAATAAGTCTAAACTATATGCCTACCAAAGTTGGTACTCACTACTTCCTCGATCATTTGTTATTGGGTTTGCCAAAGCAAAGCAATGCATTTTATCTTGGAGGGGTGCGAGTGGACAATCGTGATGTCCCACTATCAGTCTTGGTTAAGACTTAATTAAGTGTTTTCTTAATTGGTTAAGAAAGTAGAGGCATATATTAGCTTTGAACATAAGTGTTAACATTAGTTTTGTGTGATTTTCGAACATCAGCTTTGTCTTAGAAGTGGTCGTTGCTCCGATATCCAAGAAGGCCCCTGTGCCTCGCCACAGCCTGGAAGCTGGTTTAGGAATAAACACTAAACTAATCTAAAACTTAACCAAAGCTATTAAAGAGTTACATCAGATGTAATTGGCAAAAGATTGCCTACCTAATTATACTACGTCTTGGGCGATTAGCCAAAGCTAACTCAAGATGAATTATGATGTGGATCTTTATCCCATATAAATTTATAGCTAAATAGTAGCTATGAGAATTTAGTGGGAGCCTCATTTAATTAAAGGCCTAATTAAATGATTTAGGTATGATACTTAACTTTGCATTTTAATGTTGTAGATCACCATGTCATCTAACACGACACACCCCCTCAACTTGCGATCTGTCCTTGAGAAGGACAAGCTCAATGGAGCAAACTTTCTTGACTGGTATAGGAACTTGAGGATTATCCTCAAGCAAGAACGCAAACTATATGTCCTAGAGCAGGCTACCCCTGAAATACCCGCCTACACGGCCACTCGTGCCGAAAAGGATGCTTATAAGAAGCATCAAGATGACGCATTAGATGTGTCATGCCTTATGCTTGCCACCATGAACTCTGAGCTTCAGAAGCAACATGAGAACATGGATGCCTATGATATGGTTGAGCATTTGAAACAACTATATCAAGGACAAGCTAGGTACGAGCGTTTTGAAGTGTCTAAGGCTCTTTTTGCATGCAAGATGCAAGAAGGAACACCTGTAGGAACTCACGTACTCAAAATGATTGGGTACGTTGAGAACCTTGAAAGACTAGGTTTTCCACTGAGCCAAGAATTGGCAACCGATGTTATCCTCGCAATAGTTCGGAAGCATACAATCAATTCGTCATGAATTATAACATGAATGAAATTGATAAACCTTTGCTCGAGATTCTCAAAGATGTTGAGAATAACCAAATCTCAAGAAGAAAGTTAGTAATGTACTAATGGTCAAGAAGGACAAAGGTAAGCGCAAAGGCAAGGGTAAGACCCAAGCCAAAGGCAAGGCCAATTCATCCACTTCAAAGGGTAAAGGTAAAGTACCTAAGGAAGGGGACTGCTTCCATTGCGGTGAGACTGGACACTGGAAGCGGAACTGCAAAGTCTACCTTGAGGAAGTAAAGAACAAGAGAAGTGGGACTTCTGCCTCAGGTATACACGTTATAGAAGTTAATCTATCTATTTCTTCTACATGGGTATTAGATAATGGATGTGCATCTCACATTTGTACTAATGTGCAGGATGAGAAATAGTAGAATAATGGCAAAGGGTGAAGTGGACCTACGAGTAGGCAATGGCGTTGTCAGTCAGAGGAACATATTCTTTGTCTTTGCCCATCGGGCTTATCTTAGAACTAGAGGAGTGCTTCTATGTACCGCATTAACAAAGAACATAATTTCAGATCTTGTTTAGACAAGAAAAACTTTTCTTTTATAATAAAGGACAAATGTTGTTCCATTTATTTAAATGAAATGTTCTATTGTAATGCACCACTTATGAATGGTCTCTATGTTCTAGATTTAGATAACCCAATTTATAACGTAAATACCAAACGGTTCAAATCGAATGATTTGAACGGACATATCTTCGCACTCGTCCGCTAGGTCACATAAATGAAAAACGCATATCCCAACTCCATAAAGATGGATTATTGGACTCATTTGATTTTGAATCATATGAGGTATGCGAGTCTTGTCTTTTAGGAAAGATGACTAAAACTCCATTTAGTGGACATGGCGAGAGAGCGACGGATTTGTTAGGACTCATACATACTGATGTATGTGGCCCTTTCAATGTCGGCAGAGGAGGCTATAAGTACTTTATTACTTTCACCGATGATATGAGTAGATTTGGCTACTTATATTTGATGAGACATAAGTCAATCCTTTGAAAAGTTCAAAGAATTCAAGAATGAAGTACAAAACCAACTTGGTAAGCGATTAAGCTACTTCGATCGATCGAGGTGGTGAATACCTTAGTCAAGAGTTTCGTGATCACTCCGAGTGTGGGATAATATCCCAACTCACTCCACCGAACACCACAATGGAATGGTGTATCCGAGAGGAGAAATCGTACTCTATTAGATATGGTACGATCAATGATGAGCCGATCGATCTACCTACTTCCTTTTGGGGTTTAGCTCTAGAGACAGCCGCTTTCACACTTAATCGCGTTCCATCAAAAGCCGTAGAAAAGACACCATATACGATATGGACCGGGAAGAGTCCCAAAATGTCTTTTATAAAGATTTGGGGTTGTGAAGCTTACGTTAGACGTCAAGTCTCAGATAAACTAGGACCCAAATCAGATAAGTGTTATTTTGTCGGATATCCCAAGGAAACTAAGGGATATTACTTTTACAATCCCACACTTGGCAAGGTGTTTGTTGCCAGAAATGCTGTCTTTCTAGAAAGAGAATTTATTTCTAGAAATACTAGTGGGAGTAAAATTCATCTTGAAGAAGTTCAATATGATGATAACACTAAGGCTTCGATGGAAAATGAACAGGCACCACAAAGTGTTGTGGATGAGGAATTTGTTGCCCAAAGAGTTGTGGAGCAAACACCTGTTCAAGTAGACCAACCTCTTCGTAGATCTAATAGGATCCGTCGTCAACCCGAGAGATATTCTTTTCTCTTGACAACGCGGTGATGTATTGCTTATCAATCTTGACGAGCCTACATCCTATAAAGAAGCTATGATGAGCCCAGATTCGAGAAATGGCTAGAGGCCATGAGATCCAAATGGAATCCATGTACACTAACCAAGTATGGACTTTGGTTGATCCACCAAGGTAAAACCCATTGGGTGTAAGTGGGTCTTTAAAGTAAAGACTGACATGGATGGTAATAAGCATACCTATAAAGGTAGATTGGTGGCTAAAGGATTCAAACAAATTCATGGTATTGACTATGATGAAACCTTTTCACGATGATGCTTAAATCCATTCGGATCATACTTGCTATTGCGACCTACCATGATTATGAGATCTGGCGAGATGGATGTCAAACCGCTTTTGAATGGAAAGCTACCGAGGATGTGTACATGACACAACCGAGGGTTTTGAAGATCCAAAGCATCTGAAAGGTATGCAAACCGCAAAGGTCCATTTATGGACTAAAGCAAGCCTCTCAAGCTGGAATCTTCGATTCGATGATGCAATCAAAGAGTTTGGTTTCATCAAGAATGAAGATGAGCCTTGTGTCTACAAGAGAAATAGTGGGAGCACAGTTGTATTTCTTGTCTTGTATGTAGATGACATACTTCTCATCGGAAATGATATTCCCTCACTCCAGTCTGTGAAGATGTGGTTAGGGAATTGTTTCTCGATGAAGGACTTAGGTGAAGCTGCCTATATTCTAGGCATCAAGATCTATAGAGATAGATCTAGAAGATTACTTGGCCTAAGTCAGAGTACATACATTGATAAAGTGCTAGATCGTTTTGCTATGCAAAATTCCAAGAAAGGATTTCGCTTTATCACATGGTGTGAGTCTTTCAAGACTCAATGTCCTCTTCTAAGGAGGAGAGAGATCGCATGGATAAGATCCCTTATGCATCACCTATAGGGTCTATCATCATGTACGCCATGCTTTGTACTGCGTCTGACGCCTCGTATGCTTTGAGCATGACGAGTAGATACTCAGATCCGGTGAGAGTCACTGGATAGCAGTCAAAAATATTCTTAAGTACTTACGAAGAACGAAAGAATATTTCCTGATATTTGGAGGCAATGAGGAGCTAACTGTAAAGGGTTACAGTGATGCAAGCTTCCAAACAGACAAGGATGACTATAGATCGCAATTGGGGTACGTGTTTTGCCTGAATGGTGGAGCTGTGAGCTGGAAGAGTTCGAAGCAGGACACAGTTGCTGATTCTACAATGAGTTTGTATATTGCAAGATCCGATGCAAAGAAAGGAGGTCATTTGGCCCGCAAGTTCATCGCTGAACTTGGGGTAGTTCCTAGCATTGCGCAGATCCAATAGACCTCTATTGTGACAACAATGGGGCTATTGCACAGGCTAAGGAACCTCGATCACAACAGCGGACCAAACACATACTGCGGCGCTTCCAACTAATTCGATAGATCAACGATAGAGGAGAAGTGAGGATATTCAGAGTACCCACAGAACCTAACATCGCAGATACATTGACCAAGGCTTTGGGCACGAGGAAGCATGATGGTCACACTAGGTCACTAGGTATTAGATATCATAGTGATTGGTACTAGTGCTAGTGGGAGATTGTTAGTTAAAGCCCTAGAACCAATCATGTGATGGTTGAATAGGGAACATTTTGTATCATATTCTATAAAGGCAAAGGATTGGTTATTATATTTACATCTTGCTTGTGCCACTAATTTAAATATAATAATGCCCTAGAAAAGTAGGTTCTTATCTACAAAGACATCAATTGGCGATGTAATTGATTATGAGAGGCTGTAGAGAACACTTTCCTAAATGTTCCTAGTCGAGTATTAATATGCAAGGGCAATATTAATACATAAAGACTAGCATGTAGGTCAATTGATGACTTGATCTCACAAGTCATGGATATATGATATCAAGTTGACACATGGGTATATATTGGAGAATATATACTGAACTGACCCGCCATGAGAAAGTTTCATGGATCGTTATATGAGTGTCATAAACTTTCTCATGTGACTATTGGTATGAATAGTCCTTAGACCTGAAGTCACTATGGTTCCCTACATAAGGAGTTATGTACTTTGGTATCGTCAAACGTCACCCGTAACAGGGTGGACCATAAAGGCGATTACTGGGTATGTAACAAATTATGCGGAGGGATGTGAGTGATGTAGATGAGATCTATCCCTTCCATATGATGAGTGATATCGGTGGGCCTTTGATTGAGTAGAACTACTAAAACGCATGGCCATGCTCGAATGAGTCAATATGAGATATTGAGCTCATTTGTTTGAGTTAGTTTACTCAGGGATCAAGAAACACATAGATTGATCGAGGATGACACGGTCTATGCCTCATTGATCAATCTGATATCAAGGATAGAAGGACACGGTCCTATATTATAGTAGTCACGGAAAGGTTAGTCGGATCTTGACTTATCTCGTAACTTGGGTAGCAATGATGTATTGCTAGATGCCGCTCATTGCTTGTGTATCTAAAAGAGTTTAGGTCCACTGCCAACGTTATGAGAGCCTATAGGGTCACACACAAAGAGCATGATAATTAGAGGAATTAGAGTATTCTAGTTTGACTAGAATAATATGGGAATAAGCTTAAGTACAAAATGGTTTTTGGACTTTAAGCTTAATGAGAATTTTAGCTAATTGATTTAATGAGATTAATTCAATATGTTACCTTATTGATTTAATAAGATTAATTCAATATGATAACATAAGCTTAATTGAATTAATAAGATTAATTCAATATGATAACATAAGTTTAATTGAATTAATAAGATTAATTCAACATGCATGAATGCCACATAAGAATGCCACATAAGCATACCACATAAGCATGCCACCTAAGCATCCACCTAAGCTAGTTAAGGTGGAAGGAAACAAAATGGTTTTGTCTCCTTATGGCGGCCACCAAACAAGGAAGCCAAATCCTTTTGAGTGTGTCTCAATGCAATGGATTGCATTGAATGTGAAGGAGGTGGAAGGGTTTTTCCAACCCTAAAAGGCTCCATGGAGTGGCGGCCATAGTGAGTTTTGGGTGTTGTGGTTGTGAGAGAGCTTGGTGGAAGCTTTAGTTGTGTGGGTTTGTGAGTGTAGGCTAGCAAGAAGAGGAGTCTTCTTCTTCCTTTCTCCTTTTCCCTCTCTTCCTCTCCTTTAGGGACTTCTCTAGCAAGAAGTAAAGGAGAGCTCTTCTAGTTTTCCTTTTGTGAGACAAGAGCGTGCTCGTGTGGATACGTATAGAGGCACGGACACTTGAACGTGCTAAAGATCCAACAAACCGAAAGGAAAAGCGGGATTAGCAAGGGCACGCAACAAAGGTAATCCTCTCCTATAAGATAGGATTGGTTTAGAGAAATTTATTTTATACGAGTTTGCTTTCACATGGATCACTTGGAAGGGATCCTATTTTCCGTTGCGCATATGCCATTTGGCATACGAGATTTCCCTACACGCACTACCCTCCTGATTGGACTGATTTGCTTCTCTCGCTTGCTGCATTGGCCTTGGTCTATATTGTCTCCTTGGCCCCCCTGCCTATTGACCGATTATGAACGACGCCTGGCCGGCCGCCGCCCATTCCCAGCTCCCCCATTCGCAGCTACACCATTCTGTCCTCCAGATTCTGCCCCTTCCGTCGTTCCTTGACAAAATTCTGTTCCATGCCCAATCCGACGACACTTTTCACAAAATTCCGGCAATGCCTCATATACAATTCTCAGATTCACCTGTGCACCAGTTGGCAACGTGATCGGAACCTCCAATACCCGCTGTCCAAAGACCGGAACCTCCACCATCATTCGTGCATAAACCAGCCTTTCTCTTGTCCGCGTTAATTTGTCCGTGTACAATGGCTTGCCAATCTCCGAACCTATCATACTTAAGACTTTTTGCGACCAACAATCTGGAGGAAGACCGTGAATCTGAACCCACGCCGGCACATGCCTCCCATCCTCATCAAATAAAAAACATCTCGGCATAATCTTCAAGAAGACTGGCACTCCGAACGCAAAATACGACCCCCCTTGCAACACGCTGTCCATGTCCTCTTGCGTATCAAAACGGTACACCACCCATCCGCTCTTGTGCATGAAGAACTTGTACACCACCTTCCATTGCTCCGCCACCGCAATGACCCCCCTTCGACCCGGGTGCAACCCCATAAAACAGCCCACTAAACAGAAACCCATTGTGTCTTCAATGCTGTCCAAATCGTCGTATGAGAAAGCTAACCTCTCCCCCTTCGCCTCGTACTGATCGAGCTTCATTGCTTGCTTAATCTTACGGTTGTCCTTGAACAAACCAGCCCAAGAAGCTGGCCCCCAAGCTCCTTCTTGCGCCTCACCACCAGTCTGTTTTCCCGGCAGATTCTGTCTAGCCCCTTGCTCCATTTCCGGCAAACCATGCTCCTTCTCCGGCGAACCACCATTCCCTCCGGCCACTTGAGGTCCTTCTTCATCCTCTCCACCAGCAGGAGCTTCTTCCCCCTCCCTCCCATCCACGCCAACAGCAATCTCTTCCCCAGCTTCTTCCTCCAAGCTTTCCACGTCAACCTGTTTTTCCAACTCAGCATCCGTCCGTTGGTCCACCTGTCCTTCTTCCCTTGCCACTTGGTCCTCCTCACTTGCCACATCAGCTTGACTTGCCACGTCCTTGGGCCCCTTTTGACCTGATTGGCCCTTGTCTTTCCCTCTTCTACTAGCCATTACCGTTCAATCTTCCAGCTAAGCCTTGGAAATGTAATCTGCCGCCCAATCAGCCAATGGTTGCCAAGCCCACATTGACTTTGAACAGCCCCCAAGTTAGTGGTTTGCCGCCCACCCCTTCACGTGCCACGTGTGCTCCACCCTCTGGCCGGCGTGGCCGGCCCTTGGCCGGAGCTGGTCGCCGGAAACCGCCCAAACTCGTCGGAAACCTCCAAAGCTTGCCGAAAGCTCCTCCCACCTTCTACTCCTACCTAATGAGAAAAACCCAACAACAAACAACCCTCTTACCTCCTTGTTCTCCCAGAAAACCACCCTCTCCATCCCTCCCTTGGCCGCCAAGACCCCGAACTCCGGCCACCCAAGGCTTCTCCTCCTTCAGAATGGATGAAGAAGTCCTCCAGCCGCCCTTGGTCTTGTTCGCAGCCCCTTGCAGCACCCAAAACGCCAAGAATCCTAGAGAGAAGTTGGAGCTTCTCTCTCTGACTGAGAGCTCTTTCACGATTCTATGGGTGGTGGTGCATGGCCGTTCTTAGTTGGTGGAGCGATTTTTCTGGTTAATTCCGTTAACGAACGAGACCTCAGCCTGCTAACTAGCTACGCGGATGCATCCTTTCGCGGCCAGCTTCTTAGAGGGACTATGGCCGTGTAGGTCACGGAAGTTTGAGGCAATAACAGGTCTGTGATGCCCTTAGATGTTCTGGGCGACGACGCTACTAATCGATGTATTCAACGAGTCTGTTGCCTTGGCCGACAGGCTTGGGTAATCTTAACAAATTTCATCGTGATGGGGATAGATCATTGCAATTATTGGTCTTCAACGAGGAATTCCTAGTAAGCGCGAGTCATCAGCTCGCGTTGACTACGCCCCTCGCTTCTTCAGTACACACCGCCGCCGCCCTACCGATTGAATGGTCCGGTTAAGTGTTCGGATCGGGGGGACGGGGGTGGTTCGCCACTCGCGACATCTTGAGAAGTCCATTGAACCTTATAATTTAGAGGAAAGAGAAGTCGTAACAAGGTTTCCGTAGGTGAACCTGCGGAAGGATCATTGTTGTGAGAGCACTGAACAATGGATGATTGTGAACGTGTCAAC
>CM046009.1:37157268-37162268 GCA_025175895.1 Wurfbainia villosa | reverse complement strand
GTCGGGAGGATCATTGGCCCCGTCGGTCGCTCGCCAAACTGTCATCCTGAACTGCCCCTTTGAACAATCTGCCTTGCACAGGGGGCTGGGCACCTGCTGCTATATATCCCGCAGGCACGAACCATGTGCTTGCAGCCCCGTTGCCCATGTCCGTTGGTGTCGGTAGGTGCGCGGGGGTATGGCCATGTCGCTTGGTGTCATGAATGTCCTAGGCTTGCGCTTGTCGCTCGCTGCCTGCGTGCATGGCCCCATGGTGTCGTCGTGTCGACGACGGGCAACGGGTTGCTCACCGCGTGCGGTGCCATAGTCCCCAACGACGGTGTATGCATTGGCCAAGTCGTGCATGAGCGGCGGCTTGCAAAGCCAATGGTCGTCGGGAGGACCATTGGGCCCGTCGGTCGCTCGCCAAACTGTCATCCTGAACTGCCCCTTTGAACCATCTGCCTTGCACAGGGGGCTGGGCACCTGCTGCTATATATCCCGCAGGCACGAACCATGTGCTTGCAGCCCCGGTGCCCATGGGGCTGGTCCGTTGGTGTCGGTAGGTGCGTGGGGGGTATGGCCATGTCGCTTGGTGTCATGAACGTCCTAGGCTTGTGCTTGTCGCTCGCTGCCTGTGTGCATGGCCCCATGGTGTCGTCGTGTCGACGATGGGCAACGGGTTGCTCACCGCGTGCGGCTTGTGCCTGCCTCTTGGTGCCTGCGTGTGTGGTTCCTATGGTCTCCCTGCCGCTCAGTATTGCGTGCATCCTAGGCTTGTGCTTGTCACATGCTGCCTGCGTGCGTGGTCCCTTGGCCTCCTTGCCGCTCAGTATCACGTGCGTCCTAGGCTTGCGCTTGTCGCCCGTTGCCTGTGTGCGTGGTCCCTTGGTGGCCTTGCTGCTCACTATCCGCACGTCCTAGGCTTGCGCTTGTCGCCCGCTGCCTGCGTGCATGGTCCCTTGGTGCCCTATTCGCACAATATCCGCACGTCCTAGGCTTGCGCTTGTCGCCCGCTGCCTGCGTGCATGGGGCCCTTGGTGCCTTTGTCGCTCAGTATTCGTGCGTCCTAGGCTTGTGCTTGTCGCTTGCTGCCTGCGTGCGTTGTCCCTTGGTCTCCATGCCGCTCAGTATCGCGTGCATCCTAGGCTTGCGCTTGTCGCCCGCTGCCTACGTGCGTGGTCTCTTGGTATCCTTGCCGCTCACTATCGCGTGCGTCCTAGGCTTGCGCTTGTCGCCCGCTGCCTGCGTGCGTGGTCCCTTCGTGCCCTTGCCGCTCACTATCCGCACGTCCTAGGCTTGCGCTTGTCGCCCGCTGCCTGCGTGCGTGGTCCCTTGGTGCCCCTGCCGCTCACTATCCGCACGTCCTAGGCTTGCGCTTATGCGCCGTACTGCGTGCGTGGTCCCTTCGTGCCCTTGCCGCTCACTATCCGCACGTCCTAGGCTTGCGCTTGTCGCCCGCTGCCTGCGTGCGTGGTCGCTTGGTGCCCCTGCTGCTCACTATACGCACGTCCTAGGCTTACGCTTGTCGCTCGTTGCCTGCGTGCATGGGACCTTGGTGCCCTTGTTGCTCAGTATCCGCGCATCCTATTCTTGCGCTTGTCGCCCGCTGCCTGCGTGCGTGGTCCCTTGGTGCCCCTGTTGCTCACTATAATGTGCGTCCTAGGCTTGCGCTTGTATCGCCAGCTGCGTCGTGGTCCGGTGCCCCGCCGCTCACTATCCGCCGTCCTAGGCTTGCGCTGTCGCCCATTGCCTGCGTGCATGGTCCCGTGCCCTTGCGCTCACTATCCGCCGCGTCCTAGGCATGCGCATGCGCCGTACTGCGTGCGTGGTCGCTTGGTGCCCCTGCTGCTCACTATACGCACGTCCTAGGCTTACGCTTGTCGCTCGTTGCCTGCGTGCATGGGACCTTGGTGCCCTTGTTGCTCAGTATCCGCGCGTCCTAGGCTTGTGCTTGTCGCTTGCTGCCTGCGTGCATTGTCACTTGGTCTCCATGCCGCTTAGTATCATGTGCATCCTAGGCTTGCGCTTGTCGTCCGCTGCCTGCGTGCGTGGTCCCTTGGTGCCCCTGCTGCTCACTATCCGCACGTCCTAAGCTTGCGCTTGTCGTCCGATGCCAGCGTGCGTTGTCCCTTGGTGCCCCTGCCGCTCACTATACGCACGTCCTAGGCTTGTGCTTGTCGCTCGTTGCCTGCGTGCATGGAGCCGTTGGTGCCCTTGTCGCTCAGTATTCGTGCGTCCTAGGCTTGTACTTGTCGCTTGCTGCTTGCGTGCGTTCTCCCTTGATCTCCATGCCGCTCAGTATCACGTGCGTCCTAGGCTGCCCGCTGTCTGCGTGCATGGTCCCTTGGTCTCCTTGCCGCTCACTATCGCGTGCGTCCTAGGCTTGTGCTTGTCGCCCGCTGCCTGCGTGCGTGGTCCCTTGGTGCCCCTGCCGCTCACTATCCGCACGTCCTAGGCTTGTGCTTGTCGCCTGCTGCCTGCGTGCGTGGTCCCTTGGTGTCCCTGCCGCTCACTATACACACGTCCTAGGCTTGCTCTTGTCCCTTTTTGCCTGCGTGCATGGGCCCTTGGTGCCCTTGTCGCTCAGTATCCGTGCATCCTAGGCTTGTGGTTTTCGCTTGTTGCCTGCGTACGTTGTCCCTTGGTCTCCATGCCGCTCAGTATCATGTGCGTCCTAGGCTTGCGCTTGTCGCCCGCTGCGTGCGTGGTCCCTTGGTCTCCATGCCGCTCAGTATCACGTGCGTCCTAGGCTTGTGCTTGTCGCCCGCTGCCTGCGTGCGTGGTCCCTTGGTCTCCTTGCCGCTCACTATCGCGTGCGTCCTAGGCTTGCGCTTGTCGCCCGCTGCGTCGTGGTCCTTGGTGCCTGGCTCACTATCCACGCCCTAGGCTTGTGCTTATGCGCCCGTACTGCGTCGTGGTCCCTTAGTCTCCTGCCCGTGACTATCATACGTCCTAGGCTTGCTCTTGTCGCTCGTTGCCTGCGTGCATGGGCCCTTGGTGCCCTTGTCGCTCAGTATCCGCGCGTCCTAGGCTTGTGCTTGTCGCTTGTTGCCTGCGTGCGTTGTCCCTTGGTCTTCATGCCGCTCAGTATCATGTGCGTCCTAGGCTTGCGCTTGTCGCCCGCTGCCTGCGCGCGTGGTCCCTTGGTCTACATGCCGCTCAGTATCACGTGCGTCCTAGGCTTGCGCTTGTCGCCCGCTGCCTGCGTGCGTGGTCCCTTGGTATCCTTGCCGCTCACTATCGCGTGCGTCCTAGGCTTGCGCTTGTCGCCCGCTGCCTGCGTGCGTGGTCTCTTCGTCCCCCTGCCGCTCACTATCTGCACGTCCTAGGCTTGCGCTTGTCGCCCGCTGCCTGCGTGCGTGGTCCCTTGGTGCCCCTGCTGCTCACTATACGCACGTCCTAGGCTTGCGCTTGTCGCTCGTTGCCTGCGTGCATGGGCCCTTGGTGCCCTTGTCGCTCAGTATCCGTGCGTCCTAGGCTTGTGCACGTAAACTTCTTTGCTGCGTGCGTTGTCCCTTGGTCTCCATGTCGCTCAGTATCATGTGCGTCCTAGGCTTGCGCTTGTCGGCCGCTGCCTGCGTTCGTGGTCCCTTGGAGCCCCTGCCGCTCACTATCCGCACGTCCTAGGCTTGCGCTTGTCGCCCGCTGCCTGCGTGCGTGGTCCCTTGGTGCCCTTGTTGCTCAGTATCCGCACGTCCTAGGCTTGCGCTTATGCGCCTTACTGCGTCGTGGTCGCGGTGCTTTGCCGCTCACTATCCGCCGTCCTAGGCTTGCGCTTGCGCCCGTTACTGCGTCGTGGTCCCTTGGTATCTTTGCGCTCACTATTGCGTCGTCCTGGCTTGCGTTATCGCCCGATACTGCGTCTTGCGGTCGCCGATGCCACACGCTCACTATCCGCCGTCCTAGGATTATGCGCCATGCTTGCTGCGTCGTGGTCCCTTAAGCTCACTATACGTCCTAGGCTTGTCGTGGGACCTCCCTTGTTGCTCAGTATCCGCGCATCCTATTCTTGCGCTTGTCGCCCGCTGCCTGCGTGCGTGGTCCCTTGGTGCCCCTGTTGCTCACTATCATGTGCGTCCTAGGCTTGCGCTTGTCGCCCGCTGCCTGCGTGCGTGGTCCCTTGGTGCCCCTGCCGCTCACTATCCGCACGTCCTAGGCTTGCGCTTGTTGCTCGTTGCCTGCGTGCATGGTCCCTTAGTGCCCCTGCCGCTCACTATCCGCACATCCTAGGCTTGCGCTTGTCGCTCGTTGCCTACGTGCGTGGTCCCTTGGTGCCCCTGCCGCTCACTCTACGCACGTCCTAGGCTTGCGCTTGTCGCCCGCTGCCTGTGTGCGTGGGCCCTTGGTGCCCTTGTTGCTCAGTATCCGCGCGTCCTAGGCTTGCGCTTATTGCTCGCTGCCTGCGTGCGTGGTCCCTTGGTGCCCCTCCCGCTCACTATCCGCACGTCCTAGGCTTGCGCTTGCGCCGTACTGCGTCGTGGTCCCTGGTGCCCCTGCTCACTATCGCCGCGTCCTAGGCTTGCGCTTATGCGCTCGTTACTGCGTGCATGGGCCCTTGGTGCCCTTTGCTCGATATCCGTCGTCCTAGGCTTGTGCACAGTCGCACTGCGTGCGTTGTCCCTTGGTCTCCATGTCGCTCAGTATCATGTGCGTCCTAGGCTTGCGCTTGTCGGCCGCTGCCTGCGTTCGTGGTCCCTTGGAGCCCCTGCCGCTCACTATCCGCACGTCCTAGGCTTGCGCTTGTCGCCTGCTGCCTGCGTGTGTGGTCCCTTGGTGCCCCTGCCGCTCACTATACGCACGTCCTAGGCTTGCGCTTGTCGCCCGCTGCCTGCGTGAGTGGTCCCTTCGTGCCCTTGCCGCTCACTATCCGCACGTCCTAGGCTTGCGCTTGTCGCCCGCTGCCTGCGTGCGTGGTCCCTTGGTATCCTTGCCGCTCACTATTGCGTGCGTCCTAGGCTTGCGCTTGTCGCCCGATGCCTGCGTGCGCGGTCCCTTCGTGCCCCTGTCGCTCACTATCC
>CM046009.1:37119768-37152268 GCA_025175895.1 Wurfbainia villosa | reverse complement strand
CATTAGAGGCTTTAGGATACGTATAAGGTTTTCCTTCGGGTTAGATCCACAGTAAGTTTGTCATCCGGAACTTCAACGACATACGCATTAGATTGTTTATTTCTTTTTGCAAGTTACATTTTATATATCTTTTTACTTCCCTTACTAATCCAAGGCGAAAGTCTTGGAATATTCTTTCCGTGTGTGTTTTGCAAGATTCTTTTTGTTCTTCTTCTTGTTTTTAAATGGCCCATCTCGAAGGGTTTAGCACACCCGACCCCGTTTTACAACGGTAATGACTTTCGTTATTGGAAGGGTCGGATGGAATGCTTTCTTAAAACCCAAATTGAGATGTGGATCGTAATCCAAACCGGTTTCACACTTCCGATTAATGAAGATGGTGAATCTTTGGGTTACGATCAATTGTCAAAATACATGAAAAAAAAAGTAGAAGCCGATGCCAAGGCAACTCAAATCTTGCAAAGTGGGTTGTCCAAGGAAGAGCTCAACCGTCGGCCCTTCATTAGTGCAAAGGACTTATGGACCAAGCTAGTGGAACTACACGAAGGCACCGACGACACGAAGGTATGTAAAAGAGATTTACTTTTAAATAAATTGTATAACTTGAAAATGCAGGAAAACGAGACCGCAACTCAACTACATGCTCGTATCCAAGACATCGTCAACCAACTCCATGCCATCGGACAAAAGGTCGAGAATCGCGACCTTATCAGGTATTCTCTTAACTCGTTTCCTAGGACCACCTTGTGGGCATCCATGGTCGATGCCTACAAGGTCTCCAAACCTTTCTAAAATTAGGTTAGGCAATTGTTTTGAACTTGAATTACATGAGCAAACTAACGTGGTCCAGCCGAGAAGAGTATTGCGTTAGTTGCGAGTTCCAAGAAGAAGAAGCCCGCAAGCAAGCCACCCCGAAGGAAGAAGACGAGTCCGAATCGGAAGTAGACTCGAATAGAATCGAACTAGTCAATCTAGTTCGAAGATGATCAAGAGGACGAAAACGACCAACAACTCAAGGTAAGCCTAAACCTAATTCAAATACTTCTAATTTTAGATGCTATGAGTGCAGCGAGGTTCGGTCACATCAAGTCCGAGTGCCCAAAGCTAAAGAATAACGCATCAAAGACCAAGAAAGCGCTAAGCGCTACTTGGGAGGAGTTGTCGGAGGAAGAAGGCGATATCCAAGCTCTAATGGCCAAGCCGACCGAGCACGACTCGAAACCAAGAAGAGTCCGAGTCCGAATCCGATGATGAGCTTCCATTCAAGACAAGCCACGGATCCGTATCCGGTTCAAAAGAATCATTAAGGGTAAGTCGGTCGTTACTTAATACTTTGTATGGTGCAATTAAATTTTTAAATAAGAAACTAGCTAAGTCCGAGTCCAAGGTCGAGACCCTAATTGAGGAGGTTAACCTTCTCAAACATGAGGTCTCCCTAACCTCTTCGACTACTCGTATTCAAGAGGAGGACTCAACTCAAGTTGAAAAGCTTGAAGTTGAGAACTCGCTTTTGAAAACACAAGTCGAAGACCTTAGGACCACGTTGGAAAGGTTCACTTTGGGATCCAAGGGACTTGACCTCTTACTTGGATCACAAAGGGCCGTGTACAACAAGGCCGGACTCGGGTTTAACTCAAATACAACCAATAAGTCATATATGTCTATAGTAAACCAACATAAGAAAAATGTCCAAGCATGGGTCCCTAAGACCACTTTGATTTCAACTTTAGGATCTAACATGTATTGGGTTCCCAAGGACCAAATTCACTATGTGAATAGACCCACTCGATTCAATGGTCCAGGGGGAGCCAATACAAAATGTATTTTTGTTAAGTCTTAGAAATTGCATGCTTAGTTTTTCCTTTATTTTTAGAATGGTTAGATAGGACTCATAACCAACTAAAATCCTGCGAAAAGATTGAGCCTCGGGGAGCCTCTTTTCAAAAATAAACCAACTAAAATCCTACGAAAAGATTGAGCCTCGGGGAGCCTCTTTTCAAAAATAACTAGTTAGACCAAGACGTAGTCTCAAGTAAGTCGAGTTATCAATTTCTTGAAATTAGCTTTGTCTAAGGAAGTGGTCGTTGTTCCGATCAAAGAAGGCCTCTGTGCCTCGCCACGACCTGGAAGCTAATCTCTTGAAAAGATTACTTGATGAGCTTAGACTAAATCCGAATCTAACCTAATGTTGGTTAATTTAAATTCATTAAAATTAATCAAGCAAAATTGATAGTCATCTCACAATAACACATAGGAATAACATGTTTTGATCATGTAGATATTGGTGAGATGATTTAGGTTTAAAAACTTACAAACAACCCTTTAGTAATTCCAATATCCGATCCAACTACCTTATGTGTAGGATCAATGGATGTTGGACGTTGGTTGCTCCCGACACATGACCGGGATCAACTCAAATTTTGTTACGATTCAAACGACAAGGATCGGTAGCCTCGGAAATAAGCGGCAAGCTCAAAATCATCGGATCGTGATATTGAGCTCAACTCTAACTTTACAATTCAAAATGTCTTATTAGTAGAAAACTTTCAATATAATTTACTTAGTGTAAGCCAATTGTGTGATAACAATTATAAGGTCATATTTCTAGAAAATGAATGCGTAATCAAAATAAATGCAACATCTAAAATAATACTTAAAGGAACTAGGAGTAGCAACATCTACACAATAAATTTACCCAACTCCTCAACCAAGTGTCTTATGACACAAAGAAGAGGAATCTTGGTTATGGCACCAAGACTGACACTGCACTCCAAGACTCGCCCACAAGATGAGTCGAGTGGCTTGGTTATAGGTTTGCCTAAACTAAACAACTTGGATAATAAAATATGTAATGCTTGTCAACAAGGTAAACAATCTAGGACACAACATCAATTAACTAATCAAGAACGAACCAAAAGTGTTCTTGAGCTCCTACACATGGATCTATTTGATTCACATGGAGCTAAGTCACTCAATGGTAGTCAATTTTGCTTAGTCATAATTGACGACTATTCTAGATTTACTTTGGTTAGGTTTATCAAACATAAAAATGATACCCTAGACCAACTAATCAATCTTTGTAGGTTAATCGAAAATCTAAAGAACCTTAAGATTAAAAGACTTATAAGCGATCATGGTTGTGAATTCGAAAACCACAGTTTACAGATTTACGTAACCTAGCGGATACCACCATGAGTTTTCATGTCCTAGAACCCCACAACAAAATGGGTTAGTCGAGCGGAAAAATAGAACCCTACAAGAAGCCGCTAGGACAATGTTAAACGAGTATAACCTACCCGATAGATTTTGGGCGGAGGCCGTTAGTACGGCTTGCTATGTCCAAAATAGGATCCTTATGGTAAAGAGGCACCAAAAGTCCTCAGTGAGATTTATCACGATAAAATACCGAACATCAAATACTTTAGGGTATTTGGATGCAAGGTACATATCTTAAACACTAAGGATTACCTAGGAAATTCAAATCCAAAACCTCTCGAACCTTTCTAGGATACTCAACCACCGAGAGCTTATAGGGTATACAATCACGACACTCTTAGAGTCGAAGAAACCATTAATATAGTTTTCGATTTAAGGACACGAACCGTTCAATCCTTAACAAAACCAACTAGCAAATCAACTTATAGCGAACCCGACTGATCTTGAACTTGAATCTCGTCCTAACCCAAGTCATCCTATCGACCAAGTGATAGATGACTCTAACCCAAGTCAAACTAGAACTCACCCAAGTCATCCTATCGACCAAGTGATAGATGACCCTAACCCGAGTCACACTAAGACTCAAACAAATCATCCTATCAATCAAGTTATAGGTGATCCAAATTTAGGGTTCGAACTAGAGCTTCATATGAAACCTTAGTCAAATCTCGTTAATTTCCAAAATCGAACCCAAAACTATTGAACAAGCACTTCTTGATCCCGGGATTATTGCTATGCAAGAAGAGCTAGCTCAATTCACTAGAAATGAAGTCAGAATTAGTACCACCACCTAAAGAAAAATCAATTATTGGAACAAGGTGGGTATTTCGAAATAAACTTGATGATAAAGGTGAAGTAGTTAGAAATAAAGCTAGGTTAGTCGCAAAAGGGTTTAGTCAAGTCGAAGGTTTAGATTACGATGAGACCTACGCCCCCGTAGCCAGACTAGAGTCCATCCGAATGTTGTTAGCATATGCTACACATCGAGGTTTTAAATTGTTTCAAATGGATGTCAAGTCAGCATTTTTGAATGGATACATTAAGGAAGAAGTTTACGTCAGTCAACCTCCCGGATTCGAAAATCTAGATAAACCTGACCATGTCCTTAGACTTAAGAAAGCCCTATATGGACTCAAACAAGCCCCAAGAGCTTGGTACGAAAGGCTTTCGATCTATCTTAAGTCCAAAGGATTCAATCAAGGTTTAGTCGACCCAACCTTATTCGTTAAAACCGTAGGAAAAGAAATCTTTATAGCCCAAATCTATGTAGATGATATAATTTTTGGAACTACCAACTCGATCCTGCTAAACGAATTCATCTCACTTATGGAAAGTGAATTTGAAATGAATTTAGTGGGAGAGTTAAGTTTTTTCTTAGGTTTACAAATTAAACAAACTAAAGATGGAATATATTTACATCAACAAAAATATACTAAGGACTTAATAAATCGATTTGGAATGCAAGATGCTAAAATAATCAATACACCTATGGCAACTAATGTTAATATAAACGAAGATGTAGAAGGAAAACCCGTTGACCTAAAATACTATAGGAGCGCAATAGGAAGTCTCCTATACTTAACCGCGAGCCGACCCGACATTTTATTCGCAGTAAGTATGTGCGCAAGGTTACAAACCTGTGCCAAGGAGTCTCACCTAACCCTAGTCAAGCGTATCCTTAGATATCTAAAGGGCACGCTAAACGTAGGTATTTGGTACCCTAGATCTACCGAGTTTAATCTAATCGGCTACTCCGACTCCGACTATGCCGGTAGTAAACTCGATAGAAAGAGCACGAGTGGTTGTTGTCAAATCCTCGGCTCGAGTCTAGTAAGTTAGTGCGATGAGGCGACATTGCGTTGCCTTATCTACCACCGAAGCCGAATACGTTGCGATGGGTGAGTGTGTCTCTCAGCTGCTGTGGATGAAGCACACTCTCCAAGACTTTAGCTTAATCTTTAACAACATTAAAACCTACATAGATAACATTAGTTCAATTAACTTAACTAAAAATCCAATATGTCATTCTAGGACAAAACATATAGAAGTTAAACACCACTTCATTAGGGAACATGTAACTAATGGAACTATACAACTAGAGTATGTTGAGTCCAAATCAAACCTAGCGGACATCTTCACCAAACCACTACCCGAAGCCGAATTTAGTTTATTAAGACGAAAGTTAGGTATGTGCGTAATAGAGTAGGATTTAAATTTTTCTATATATGTACTCTACTTTTGCTTCTTTTTATGAAATTAGCCTAAGTCTTACCTTAGAAATCATATACCTATAGATTTAAGGAGCCAACACATCTCACAACACATAGGACTAATGTGTTTGTGTACTTAGCCACGTAGACGGGCGTGAGATGTTAGGACCTTACTCACAGTTCGGATGTAGATTGATTGCATCGACATGAACCATGGAGTATAATTATTTAAAATTAATCAACTCCTTCAAGACTTATTGATCATTCTATATCAATCAAGTCCAACCGGAGTTGTACATTTTAGATGAACATATTTTCAAGCTTATTATTATTTTAAAAAAAATATATATATTTATATTGGGAACTTGCTTGGACTTACAAACCTTAAAATATATTTACAAACTTTTTGAGTTAAGGCAAAAGGGGGAGAAAGTCACAAAAGTAAGGAAGAAAGTAAACAAAATTATTACCTTTTATATTAAGTAATTCCGTTTACTTAAGCAACTATTAAGGGGGAGTAAAAATTATTTTTCAAGAACTCACCTTGGTCAAGGGAGGTTACCTCAAAGGGGAGAACTTGAAACAATAATATTTCTCACTCATGCTTAATCTTTATGCTAGCTCACTCATGCTTAATCTTTATGCTAGCTCATTCATACTTAATCATTATGCTAGCTCATTCATATTTAATCATTATGCTAGCTCATTCATATTTAATCTTTATGCTAGCTCATTCATATTTAATCTTTATGCTAGCTCATTCATGCTTAATCATTATGCTAGCTCATTCATATTTAATCTTTATGCTAGCTCATTCATGCTTAATCATTATGCTAGCTTACTGTTATGCTTAATTTTTCCTTAACTTTTGTGTCGGTTTGCTATGAATCAAAAAGGGGGAGATTGTTGGTGCAGTGGGCACCAAAGTCGAACCGGTATTTTGATTATGGCAAAAGGCTCAATAGTTAAGGGTATATTTGTTATCTTACGAGCTCAATTAAGTGTGCGTAAATGCTAAAGTTGAGCGGAAGGTGCGACACCGGTGGGAACCGAGGTGGTCGCAACGCCGAGGGACTTGGAGGAAGCCGAGGTACTCGGGTGAAGACCGAGCGAGGCTACAAGGTAAGCTCGTGTGAAAGCGAAGCAAGGTCGTTAAGCGTAGATCCGACCCAATACCTCCAATGGAAGGTCTAGGTTTCGAGATCGGATGGTTAGAACCATCGTACTTTATATTTTAAGCTAATTTTGTACTGGGTCCAAAACCCTTTGACTACAGTCAACTGCTAGTCAAGTTCGACCTCGAGAAGAGCTCGAATTTCAAGGGGTGAATTTGGACTTGACTCGTGTTTTGGTACAAAGGGTGATGTGGCATCAAGGTGGACATCCAAACCATCACCAAGCTTCCTTGTGGTGGGCGCCCAAAATAAGGTGAGTTGGCACAAGATGGTTGGCTCCCATGATGTGGCACAAGTTGAATGGCTCCAACAAGTTGGCGCCCAAGGAGGTTGGAGGTGGCACAAGGTGGTTGGATGAAACACCTCATCCTCAAGTTGGCGCCCAAGGAGGTTGGAGGTGGCACAAGGTGGTTGGATGAAACACCTCATCCTCAAGTTGGCGCCCAAGGAGGTTGGAGGTGGCACAAGGTGGTTGGATGAAACACCTCATCCTTGAGTTGGCGCACAAGAAGGTTGGAGGTGGCACAAGGTGGTTGGATGAAACACCTCATCCTTGAGTTGGGATAAGAACCTCACCTTGGACACTACCTATGTCTAAATTCATAGATCAATATCCATAAATAGACATGTTCAAGCCAAGCAAATAACAAGAATTCAAGAGCTCTCAACACGCCGTCAAATAGCCGCTACTACTACTCACATTTGCTCTGACGAAGTCACGACAACGAAAGCTACATCTTCTACTTATAAGAGTTGTCGGTATATTTATTTAAGTTCTACTTCTTTAAATTGTCTTTGTGCTTTAATCGTAACAAGGAAAGGGGGAGTGTCCCTTTGCCTTGATTTCTTTTTGTAATCGTTGCTCCTACCTCCAACGAGGAGGAGTGGTTTTAGTGAATTGCCCTCCGTACGTGATCAAGGATCACTAGGGCCGTGGATTAGCAATCGAAAGATTGTGAACCACGTAAAAATATCTTGTCTACTTTATATTTCCGCTGTGCACTCTCTACTTGCTTTTTACTTATTGCAAAAGTTTTTTAACGACATCGTATCGCTATTCACCCCCCCCTCTAGCGACACTTTCGATCCAACATACCTGACCTCTCATGTGTACTAATTCTCTCATGTGTACTAATTTTACTGAGAGCTCTTTCACTTTTTTTTTTTTTTTTTTTGATGAAGGTAAATATATATCATCAAGAAAAAGCACCATCATACAAAATCCTTAAGTGCACACTCATGTCATGTTTGACGATGTGTCAGATCTGAGGTGTATCAAGGGCGTACATGTGCTCACGTGGGTACCTGACCTCTCATGTGTACTAATTCTCTCATGAGTACATACACTCATACATGCATACATAGTCCACCTTTCCCTCTTGCTGAGTGCAAGTCCATCTCACGTTTCCTTTCTCACATCCGTGTTATCTCCTTGTCTTCACCATTCCATGTGTTCCTTATGTGTTGTCCATCCATGTCCTTCGTTGCTGTCACTCTTGTGTGATACCCATCCAATATTCGCCACTTTTGGTAAGTGGCCAACCTTCAACGGATTTGCCTTGTCTTTACCGCAGCCGTTTGCTACGGACTAGATAGGCCATTCAGGTGGGCCTATTCACCTCTACTAGGCTTATTGGCCAAGCCTCAGCCATAAACGGATTTAAAGTGTCTTTACCGCAGCCGTTTGCTCCGGACTAGAGAGGCTATTATTGGCTGCCCCTTCACTGTTTTTTTTTGACCAAGCCTTGGATTTGCCCTGGAATCGAGCCAACCATTCTGAAGTGGGCATATCGCTCTGGAGTTGATCGAACTGCCCTGTAACAACCCTGCCTTGGCATTTAATCGCCCTGGGATTGACCTGAAATTGCCCTTGGATTGCCCTGGAAATGAACCAAGCACTCTGAGTTGGAAATGTAGCTCTGGAGTTGACCAAACCTCCCTGTCCAAGACACTGAATCTTTGCTCTGAGTCTTTATATTACCCTGGACTTGGCCAGGCCACCCCTGTAGTAGACCAAAAACCAGCTCAAAGACAACCGCCCTGGCTAAGATCCATTCTGCAGATTGGGACCCCCCTAGCCTTGGAGGAAAAACCACTCTGCTCCGCCCTCCTGTGCAGAAACCGCCCTGATCTTGAGCACCAAACTGCCCTGGAATTGCAAGACCGAGCGCCACGGTCACGGTCCTTGCGTAAACCGGCAGGCGTAACCCCCTGGAAAACCGCCCTGGGCATCCCTCTTTTGTCCAAGGAAACTGCCCTGTAAAACTGCCCTGGCAGGCATTTACTTGCGCCAAAACCACTCTGAACTAAAACCGCCCTGGGAAACCACCCTGCCAGCTACTCCTTTGCGCCATAATCCACCCTGACTAAAAAACCGCCCTGCCAGCCATTCCTTTTGCGCCAAAACCACTCTGAACTAAAACCACCCTGGGAAACCACCCTGCCAGCCACTCCTTATGCGCCATAAACCACCTTGAGCTAAAACCGCCCTGCCAGCCGCTCCTTTTGCGCCGTAAACCACCCTGAATTAAACCGCCCTGCCATCCATTCCTTTTGCGCCAACACCACTCTGAACTCAAACCACTCTGAGAAACCACCCTGCCAGCCATTCCATTTGCGCTAAACCACTCTGAAACTAAAACTACTCTGGGAAACCACCCTGCCAGCCACTCCTTTTGCGCCAAAATCGCTCTGAACTAAAACCACCCTGGTAAAACCGCCCTGCCAGCCAATCCTTTTGCACCATAAACCACCTTGACTAAAACCGCCCTGCCAGCCACTCCTTTGCGCCATAAACCACCCTGAACCAAAACCGCCCTGCCAGCCACTCCTTTGCCCCATAAACCACCCTGAACTAAAACCACCCTGCCTCAAACCACTCTGATTTTTTTTTTTGTAACTCTGAGTGGGAAATCCTTACACCAACGCTCTGGTGTAAGGATTTCTAGGGCGAGGAGTGCCCTGTACAAAGACAAACCCGAAGAAATAAACAGAGACAAGGGAGGAGAGATCAACCAAAAAGGAAAAAAAGAAAAAGGAAAAATATACAAAGACTTAAATACTCTCATGTTATTCCCGGTGGGTATTGAATCCTTTTGTTCTCCGCTATTCTGAAAACATGTATCTGGATCTTCCTGTAGAGCAAGTCTCCATCAAATCTTTCTCCTTCAAACCTGCTTGCATTTCGAGCTCTTCATACTAGGTGTATCATTCTTGCCATGCCAAGGTGCCTAAATCGATTCATGTTAGTGGCCCTTTTGTATCTTGTTCTGAAAATTCTGAGCATGTGGCGGCATGTGTTCATTTCCGTTCTCATCTTCAGCCATCGCCGGACTCGCCCCCATACTTGCTTGATCGGTGCACATTGAAAAAATAGATGGTCCATTGTCTCTTCCTCCTGGCCACAAAAAATGCATTGCCTGTCCTCCAAATATTCCTGTCTTGCTCGCACAGGGAGTTTACCTTTGGCCAGCATCCATAGGGTGAAGGCATGACTTGGTTGTATGTCTTTATGCCATACCGTTGCAGCCCATGGCTTCTTTTGCCCTCTTTCCCGAAAAAAATCATATGCACTTCGTGTTCCTTTATTCCTTTGCCTGAACCATGATGTAAGTAACTGCGCTGCTTGCTCCTTATCTCCCACAGAAACTAGTATTTTATCCTTGATGTAGATTAGTGTCTTGATAAGGGGTGAGTCCTTGTGTTTGCTTCGCCATTCCCATATTTCTCCTCCATCTATGTATGTGTGATGTACCCATCTAATCCATAATGTGTCCTCCTTGCATTGTATCCGCCACAGTAACTTTGTTAGGAGGGCTAGATTCCAGGCTTTCAGTTCTTGCAGTCCCATGCCTCCCTCCTCCTTCGCTTTGCACATTTCTGCCCATGCTATTGGAGGGTTCTTGGTTGTCCACATGAACGCTCTACAGGTGCTATAGATTTTTTCAATGACTCCTATCGGCAGCGGCAATATGGACATCCAGTAGCTTTCGACACCCTGAAGGACCGAGGTAATGAGCTGGCTTTTCCCTGCATATGAGAGCGTGTTTCTTGGCCAGATTTTTATCTGCCTGTCCAGTGTGTCTGTGAGCGCACTGTAGTCTGAAATTTTCAGTTTTTTTGATGCAATCGGAACCCCCAAATATCTATAAGGCATGCGCCCTTCCTGGAACCCAGTGATAGCCAGCAGTCTCTCCTTGATTGTCGTATGAACTCCTGCCAGGTAGATGTTAGATTTTGCCATGTTCGCATTCAAACCCGCCATTCCAGCAAACTGTGATAGGCACTCTATTAGCACCTTGATCGTCGATTCATCCCCACGCCCCAGAAGCAGCAAATCATCAGCATATACTAAATGCGCTATCCTTAGTTCCTCGCACTTAGGATGGAAGTGAAAGTCTGACCTGCAGGTTTGCTTGGCTAGTAGCCTGGATAAATATTCCATACACATGTCGAAGAGATATGGGGATAGGGGGTCCCCTTGCCTGAGTCCTCTGCCTCCTGCAAAGTAGCCATGCATGTTCCCGTTGATAATTACTGAGAAAGAAGTGGTGGTGACACATTCCTTAATCCATTCTATAAATCTATCCGGAAACTGCAGCGACCGGAGGACATCCTGCAAAAATTCCCAGTTCACAGAATCAAAGGCCTTTTGTAGATCAACCTTCAATATACATCTCGGAGAAATTCTTTTCCTTGTGTAACTTCGCATCAATTCCTGGGCAAGGTGGATGTTATCCGATATGCAACGACCTTGAACAAAAGCAGTTTGCGCCGGATTCAGGAGGTGATCAGCAATTTCTGCAATCCTGCTGGCTAAGATTTTGCTGATTACTTTGTAGATCACTGAACAGCATGAGATTGGCCTATAATCTTGCACGTTACTCGAATGCTGAGACTTAGGCACCAGAGCAATTAGGGTGTGGTTCCACGTTTTGAGTAGTTGGCCATTCTCAAAGAATTCCGTGATAGCAGCTACCACATCATGCTTGACAGTATCCCACGAGTGCTTGAAAAATTTTGAGTTATACCCGTCTGGTCCTGGAGCTTTGAGATCCCCGATCCCATATAATGCATCTTTGATCTCTGCTTCTGTTGGAATCCTGACCATTCACAATTGCTGTGTCTCCGTTAGCTTCCTACCAAACTCCATGCAGGCACCTTGATATTGACTTCTGCTTCCATGCTCTCCCAGCTGTCCCTGAAAATATTGTAGGAACTCTCTCACTACTTCCTCATGCGAGCTCGTATGCTCCCCATTACTCTTTTCAACCGCTGTTACTTCCCTCCTCTTATTGTTTCTTTTAACTAGTGCATGAAAATAGGAGTTATTTCTGTCAACATCCCGCATATATTCATGTTTGGCACGCTGCAGGTAGAATAAGTATTCTGCTTGTTCCAAAGCTTCCACCCTCTTCCTCATGAGTAGGTACTCATCCTCCATCTGACCCTCTAAAAGTCCTTGTTGTTGCATCCCTTCTAATTGCTCCCTACCAAGTTTAACCCTCTCCTGAATGTGTTGGTAGTGCAGTTTATTGAGCTATCTGAGTTGCAGTTTTAGTTTAGTGAGCTTGTGCCGGAGTCTGTATTGTTTGTCCTCCCTCCTTGGCTGCTCCAATTCTCTTCTACTAGCTGTCCATAGTTGGGGTGCATTGTCCACATGTTGAAAAATTTGAATGGCCTTTTCTTCTTCCCTGCTGCTTCTAACACTGATACAATGCATGTCGTATGATCTGAGACTGTTCCGGGGGTCTGAAAATCGGCAAAGCTGCTACGTTCTTGCTCTATCCATTCTTTATTCACCATTGCCCTGTCTAATTTTCTTACCACCTTGCCATTTGTCCACGTGTACCTGCATCCTATAGAACGAAGGTCTTCAATTTCAGCTTCCAGGGCAAATTTCCGAAAATCTGCGGTGGCATATTCTGTCACTGGGATGCCTCCACATTTATCCATTGAGGATAAGTGAGAATTAAAATCTCCTAGGATTAACCACGGCATTTTGATGCTTCCTGCAATTTGTTGGAGTGTAGTCCACATTGTTTTCCTACTCACATTGGACAGTTGCCCATAGACGAATGTTGCTGCATATTCTAGTTTTGTCACCTTGCACTTGATTGTTACATGTATCAGTTGCTCCTCCCATCTTCCAATGTCCAGCATGATTTTTTGGGGGTCCCATATCAGCAGCATTCTACTCCTGGAGAGGTTTCCTAATCTCTGTTCCGTCTCCCACTAGTTGAATTTTTTGACTTTCAGCGTTTGGTAGTATTCATCAGTTAATTTGGTCTCAAGGTCGCAGAGTATACTCAACTTCTGTTTCTGAAAGAGGTCTGTCACCGCTTTCTGCTTGAGGCCTTTGTTTAGGCCCCTTATGTTCCAAGCACCAATCTTCATGGCTGCACAACCGGCTTCCGCCGTCTAGCAGTTGTATATTCGCCTTTTTTTTCTTGTGTCCTATCTTGCTCCCTTCCTTCGCTTCCTGTGTTTGTTTCCCCCTTCCATAGTGCATCCCCTATTCCTTCTCCTTCACCCCCAATGCCTGTCTCTATCTCTCCCTCTTCACACACAGTAGCATCACCTACTTGGCCCTTATTTACTTGTCCACTGTGTTCAGTATTTGCCTCTTTCATCCTTCTACTCCAACCAGTTGCTGGGAGCGCTAGTATGATCCTTGGTGTACTATACTTCTGTATCTCGCCAGCATTTTGCTCATGGTTTGTGCTGTCACCCTCTTCCTGTATTGTCTCGGTCACTTGTATCTCTTGCATTGCTCTTTCCTCATTTTCCCCTGATTCTTGCTTGTCGCTGTCCTTATGCATCTTCTTTCTGGTACCTCCCTACCCTAGTATTCCTTCTTCCATATCCCCTTCCTTATCAGATCGCATCCATCTACCTGCCTTCCTTTGATAATCCTGTTTCCCTTTCCCTTTCGCTTGTTTCTGTCCCCCTTGCTCCTCCATTAATGTCCCATGTTGTTCACGTTCCCTCCTCATTTTGTTTTCCATGGGATTATCTTGGCCTATTTGTTTCCTCTGCCATTGGTTCTGCCTTGCCTGCTCTGGCGCGACTTCTGCCTCCTCAGACTCTTGGTTTACCTCTTGCATTGACGGCAGTACGATATCATCCTGCGCATTCCCCCCCCCCCTATCATCCGGAGCTACCTCAATCTGGCTTAGTTCCTTCTTCTGCAGTAACTGCCATGTTGTCTCTGACATGGTGCCTTCAGATGCCTTACTATTGATTCTTGCATTTGTTCTTTGGTTTTTGGAAATCCCCTGCTGACATTCCAGGCTTGAGTCACTGTGGTCTAATTCCTGTACTTTCCCTTCGCATGGCTTATCAGTCTCTAAGCGGATGGGGGTTTGGTGTTGTAGTTGTTGCTCCTGAGATTCTATTATTTTTGTTTCCTCAATCTCCGGTATTGCCATTTGTTGGTGACTTACCTTATGTCCATGCTTCCCCTTCTGTCTTAGTTGTGTTATAATACTCTGCCCTTCTGCCTGCTCCTCATCCTTATCCCTTCCCTATTCTTGCGTGCCCATTTCCACCATTCCATTTATGACATTCCTTGCTTGCTCTCCTGGTACTATATCTGATACTGCATCCCGATCACCCCTCCCTATCCCTTTGTGTGTTCCCTTTCCCCCCAGCTTGTTCTCATGCATGTTGTCATCAGTTATTCGGGCACTTCCTTCGCCCTGCCATCTTTGTTTCCTTGGAGTTATCCTGTTTTCTGTACTTCCCAATAGTTGATCCTTCTGTTTGCACTGCCTCTGCCAATTTCCTTGATTCCTTCGATACCCTGAATATTGCGTTTGGCTCACGTGACTTCCCAGTCTCCTTGGTAACCCTGTTCCTGCCTTCCTTATCTGAGTGTGGTCTGTTTGTTGCATCTTCCTTTTACCTTTGATTTCCCATCGACCTTTATTGTCCATTGCAGGTTCACATTCATTTCCCTCCTCCCCTACCATGCTTCCTTTAACTCTTGTACCTGTATCTATATTAATTTGCGCATCCTCCTCCATTCCCACACCTGTGTTGTTAATGTCTGTTGTGTATACCATTATTTGGCACTCTTTTGCATCTGTAGCTCCACTGGCCAGACAACTTCCTTGGTGATGACCCATTTGCTTGCAGCCACCGCAGTATTTTAAGCTGGATTCAAACTTGATCTCCAAGTCCACTTCAGTGCCATCCGGTAGGGTTATAGCAATTGTTGTAGGTAGCTCTTTGGATATATCCATTTCCACTAGTACTCTAGCATAGTTAACCCGATCCCTTACTTTGGTATATCTATCTGTATACAACGGTGTGCCAACCTGGGAGGCTATCTTGCTTAGCCCTGAGATAGACCAACAGTCTAGCGGTAGTCCATGGATTTGCATCCATAATGGGATCTGGGCTTGTATCTCTGCCGTGAAGGAAAAACATGGCGGTAACAGCTTGAGGTATAGAGGGCTTCCATATATGACATATGGTCCCCCTGCTACCACCGCATCCCTTAGGTCTTTGCTTGCAAATTTAAATACCATCCATAGCGAGTTGTGCGTTAGGATCTTGTGTGGCGCCTTCCACCTTGCTGTGAGATCTTTCAGTGCTCTCCATCCTGGGAATCGCCCTATGAATCGGCCAATCAGGTAGAAACCTACCCACTCCTCCAATCCCTCCACATCAATTGCATCTAGCTTTGCACGCCTTTCCTGTCTCTGTACTGGTTTCAGCATAGTATCTGCCGCACATACTCTGTTTCCCTTGAAGAGATCTGCCCATGCTCCTTTCCTTTTTGCACTCAATGGAGGTGTTGGTGTCGCCGCCTGTGGCTCCCACTCTGCTGCTTTCGCCTCCCCCCTTCCTTCTCCTTCCTTGGTTTCTTGCACTCCATCTGGTTGCAGCTGTCTTCCCGTCATTTGTGGATCTCCTAAACTTCCTTCCATAGGAATGGGATGGTGGAGGTCCTTCCTTCTTTCCAGTGATTGTGGCATTCCCAGCTGTAAAACCTTCCAAGTCCGGCGAGCATTCTTCCCCATTCCTCACAGGCAGTGTATCATAGGTTTATCGGGTTAATGGTTTAAAGGACGCAGCTTAAGTTAAACAGGTTGCCGGTTTTCGGAGAGATCTAGGAAAAAGATTCCGGGCCAACCCGCTTGATGTAAGTTAAGCGGGTTTGGATCTTTGGCTTAAGTTAAACGGGTTATTGGTTTCAGAGACTTTGAGATCTTGTGGTCCCCACCGAAGCTTCTGTCGAGTTTGACTTTAGCATTTGAAATCCAACGTTCCCTTTTGTCTCCTCGTTCGCTGGTCCAGCCCGTACAGTACGAACGCCTGCTCCTCACCTACCCCTGTCCTTGCTTTCCTCTTCCTCCCGCTGCTGGAGAAGTAAACGTAGCTTGTTCTCTGATTACCGAAGAAGAAACCCAACTGTTAGCTGGTCTCGTGCTGTTCTCCTCCCTTGTTTCGCCCTTGTCATGCTCCACACCTTTCCCTTCCCTCTATAACGTGATGCTTGTTTCCCAAACCACCCGCTCCTTACCCGTTTTACCTGTTCACCTGCAAAACTACCATTCATTACAAGCACATACCTTCCATTTATCACATTGGTTGCACTCCGCGATGTTCGCTTCTGCCGATCTTCCAGCTTCCCTCCTCTCGCCTTGTTGAAAGTCACCCTCCCGTGTCTTCCAGGTTTCCTTCCCTCGTCCCGTCCTCTCAGTGTCTGGAAAACACCAAGGAACCGCGATGCATAGGCTGCTCCGCCTTTCCAAACGCCAGCCGCCACTGCCGAGATCCTAGGGGACGTAGAGAGAAGCCAGAGCTTCTCTCTCTCTAGCGCCTTGACTGTGAGCTCAACTGAGAGCTCTTCCCATACACCGTCTCTGCTGCTCCGCCTTTCCAACGCCAGCCGCCTCCACCGTCGGGTTCCTAGGGAACGTAGAGAGAAGCCAGAGCTTCTCTCTCTAGCGCCTTTATTGAGAACTGAGAGCTCTTTCACACTGAGAGCTCTTTCACTTTTTTTTTTTTTGATGAAGGGTAAATAGATATCATCAAGAAAAAGCACAAACATACAGTAGCCAAGGGTTCATTCTCATATCATGTCTGACGAAGTGTCAGATCTGAGATGTACCCCGGCGCGACGTACAAGTGCTCTCATGAGTACCAAACCTCTCACACAATACATTCACTCGTTCCTCTCCATCATCCTTCATTCATCCCGACCCTATCAATGATGCATGTGTACCGTCCATGTCTCTATGTGCTCCTCTGCACGATTCATTTGTACTCAATTTCTCTTGTGTATCTTCTTGTGTCATCCTCTCCTTGCCTCCTACACATGCTGGACCCACCTCCACCTAGGCTTGCGCCCGGCTGTACCAAGCTGTTGCTTGCCAAAGACAAATTAGCGACTCACCTAGGCGACCACGCATCACGACACAGTTCTTTGTCCACGAGGTTGCTTGGCTCTCGGCTCTAGGTCGCTTGCCCGTCCTTCCTGCTGCACACTCAATCGACGCCATTCCCTGCTGCTGCATACTCAACGGCCACCTGCGATTTCTGCACGAAAGGACATGTTGGCCGGCGCACGTCAAGCTTGCAGCAGCATTTCGAATCCGGCGCGTTGCTTTCGTTCTCCGCCAAGCCTTCACCGGAGAAACGTCGTCAGCCATAAGAAGCCGACTGAAAGTTTCAGCCGCCATGGACAGCAGCTGCGAGGCACCGGAAATCCGCGCGTTGCTTTCGTTCTCCGCCAAGCCTTCGCCGAAGAGACGTCGTCAACCACAAGAAGCCGGCTGGAAGTTTCAGCCGCCATGGACAGCAGCTGCGAGGCACCGGGAATCCATCGGTACCGCCTCCAGTCCGTCTCACGACAGCAAGCCTCCGCCAGCCTTCCTCCACGTTACCTTGTTGCTGCACGCTCAAGCGACACCAGCGATTTCTGCACGAAAAGACCATGTAGCCGGCGCACGTCAATCGTGCAGCAGCAACTCAAGTCCTGTCTTTGATCTTCCGCTCTTTGCCTTCGTCCTCCCCAAGCTTTCGCCGGAGAGATGTCATGGATAGTAGCTGCGAGGCACCGAAAATCCATCGGAGCCGCCTCCAGCCCGTCTCACGACAGGAAACCTCCGTCGAGCTCCACCTCCGCCGACGGCAACTCTCATGCCAACACTACGACGCCGGTGAGCTGCACCTTTCGCCTCAGCCAACAACTCCAGGGGCAGCACGAGAATACCCCCCCAGATTTCCCCGCACCACCTCCTCTCGTCTCAGCCAGCAACTTCAGAGGCAGCACGAGAGACCCCCCCAGATTTCCCCACACCACCTCCTGCCGCCGCCTTTGGCTCTAAGGGAGCTCACCGTTGTTTTTATCCCTCGCAGCCCCTTGCAACCCCCGCACCACCAGGATGAAGCTCCGGCGAAGCACCAACCTCCTTAGAGGTCCACCTCCGCTGCAGCATCTTAAGGGGACTGGCCAGGGCCACCAGTAATCCCCAAGACCACCCGCCAAGTAGTGCTCGCCCGTCGAGCTCCGTCTTCGTTCCCACCTCCGCTTCAGCGTCTTAAGGGACTGACCAGGGCATCCAGTATTCCCCAAGACCATCCGCGAGGTAGTACTCACCATCAATGCAGCGGCATCGTTGAGCTCCTTAGAGGTCCACCTCCGCTTCAGCGTCTTAAGGGACTGGCCAGGGCATCTAGTATTCCCCAAGACCATCCGCAAGAGGTCAGGACCCTCCGCGCCCAGCTCCTGCCGTTCATGGCGCTGTGAGAGCTCCGCGACGGCAGTTTCCTCGCCATCAACCCGACGCCAACTCCTTTCGCCACAGCCACAGCCACAGCCACAGCCAACGGTGGCCTTAGGAGAGTCCACCGTTGGTTCCATCCCTCGCACCCCCGCCCCCCTCCGGCGAATCCTCATGGGGTGTCGCCGGAGGGGAAGGGGAGACCTCTCCCAGCCCCCAAGCGGAGAAGGAGCTCCCGGCCGCTGATACTGAGAGCTCTTTCACTTTTTTTTTTTTGATGAAAAGGTAAATATATATATCATCAAAGAAAAGTACAACACAGCCGTACACCTAGGTCCGAGCACCGATCATGTCTGACGAACTATCAGATCTGAGCAAGGAGCCATAGTAGGGTACTGCACTAACATCCATACAAAAGAAAATCCTGATGAAACATATCACTCAATCTGATCGTGCTCTCATCCCTTACTAACGTCAGGGATCATGTGCCAACCAATGTCCATCCTCTCTGACTAGGTGCGCCAGTCAGTCCTCCGCCTATGCATTGTGGCTAATGTGGCCACCCTCCATCTGCATCGCTCCTCGCAAACTCCACTTTAAGCAAGTGGTCAGCTAACAACGGATTTGGCATGTCTTTACCGTGGCCGTTACCACGGACTAGATAGGCCATTCAGGTGGGCCTATTCACCTACTCTAGGCTTTTTGGCAAAGCCTCAGCCATCAACGGATTTGATGTGTCTCTACCACAGCCGTTATCTGTGGACTAGATAGGTCATCCTGGTGGACCTATTCACCATCACCTCAAAAAAGAACCACTCTACAAACCAAGCACTACTAATCCTCAAGAGCACAAATAAATGACAATCCAACAGTCCAGAACAAGCTCATCAAGCATTTTCCAAAACCAACCCTAAAGAAGGGTTTGAAAACCCTAACCCTAAAGAAACCCCAAACCCTAAGGGATAGGGTTTGAAAATCCTGTTTTTTTTTTTTTTTTGATAAACGGTTAGGGTTTGAAAACCCTAACCCTAAAGAAACCCCAATCCTGTTTTTTTTTTTTTTTTTTTTTGATAAACGGTTAGGGTTTGAAAACCCTAACCCTAAAGAAACCCCAATTTTTTTTTTTATTTTTTGGATAAAACGGTTAGGGTTTGGAAACCCTAACCCTAAAGAAACCCCAAACCCGTTTTTTTTTTTTTTTTTTTTTGGATAAAACGGTTAGGGTTTGGAAACCCTAACCCTAAAGAAACCCCAAACCCGTTTTTTTTTTTTTGGATAAAACGGTTAGGGTTTGAAAACCCTAACCCTAAAGAAACCCCAAACCCGTTTTTTTTTTTTTTTTTTTTTTGGATAAAACGGTTAGGGTTTGGAAACCCTAACCCTAAAGAAACCCCAAACCCGTTTTTTTTTTTTTTTGGGATAAAACGGTTAGGGTTTGAAAACCCTAACCCTAAAGAAACCCCAAACCCTAAGGGATAGGGTTTGAAAATCCTTTTTTTTTTTAAACTAATGTACATCAAAATGGCTCTCTAACGAGCGGTAGACATGGATCTGAATCCTCCGCAATACTAACTCTGGATCCCACTGTGCTCCATCAAACCTAATGCTGTTCCTTGCCCGCCAAACAAAATGTATAAAGGCGGCTATAGCTAGATGTCGTGCCCTGATCAAGGTAGAAGTACCCCTATAATGAGTCCTGAAAATCCGAAACATCCGTCGGTATGTGATCATCGGGGGCCTCATGTGCAACCATGACCTCAGTCGGCCCCACAGCCGACTAATCGGCTGACATCTGAAAAAGAGGTGCTCCTGTGACTCCAAGTCCCCTCTACAGAAAACACATACCCGGTCCTCCAGGTACTCCTGCCTGTCCCGGGTAGGGAGCCTCCGGTGAGCAAGTAGCCAAAGAGTGAACTGATGGCTTGGCTGAATATAATTCTGCCAAACCGTCCTTGCCCAAACCTTCCTTGGCCTGCTCTCTCTGAAGTGATCATAAGCCAGTCTCACCCCTCCTTTGCCCCGGCCAAACCAACTGGCAAGTGTATGTGCTGCAGCCACTGGACCCCCTGTATGTATAAGTATACAATCCCGAATATGCAGTAGCGATTTGATCAACGGGGAGTCTGTATGCTTAGCTTGCCACTCCCATATCCCCACCTGCTGCAGATATGTGTGATGTACCCACCTGAGCCAAAGGGTGTCTTGCTTGTCTTGAATACGCCATAAGACCTTTGCAAGCAGAGCAAGGTTCCATGCTTTCAGATCCCTCAAGCCAAGACCACCCTCCTCCTTCGGCCTGCATAACTCCGACCATGCAATAGGGGGATTACGTGTTGTCCACATAAAGGCCCGACACATACTATGAATGCGATCGATCACTCCGCTCGGGAGGGGGAATATGGACATCCAATAACACTCCACTCCCTGCAGTACTGATGCAATAAGCTGTGCCTTCCCTGCATATGAGATGGTGTGTCTCGGCCAGCTGTTTATCCTAGTGGCTATGGAATCCAACAACATGCTATAATCCGAAAGCTTTAGTTTTTGTGAGGCCAGTGGGATTCCTAGATATCTGAATGGCATATCCCCCTCACAAAAACCTGTGATATCTAAAAGTCTCTCCTTCGTCCGGTCATCCACCCCTGCCATGAATATGCTGGATTTGTTGAGATTAGCTGTGAGGCCTGCCATCTGAGAAAACTGCGATAGAACTGAGACCAAAACAGAGACTGAGGATACATCCCCCCGCGATAGCAGCAATAGATCATCAGCATAAACTATGTGTGCTATCCCCAAGTGGCCACATCTAGGGTGAAAGTGAAAATCTGATCTCGTAGTGGCTCTGGCAAGGGATCTGGACAGATACTCCATAGAGATGCCGAAAAGGTAGGGGGACAGGGGATCCCCCTGTCGTAGCCCTCGTTGTCCCCTAAAATGCCCATACATGCTCCCGTTAATCACTACAGAGAATGAGGAGGTGGTGATGCACTCTCTGATCCATGCGATATAAACGGGAGGAAAGTGCAGGGCATACAACACATCCTGTAAAAAGTCCCAGTGCACTGAGTCAAAAGCCTTCTGTAAGTCCACCTTGAGCGTGCATCGGGGTGATATCCTTTTCCTAGAATAACTGCGCAAGAGCTCACAGGCTAATCAGTATCTTTATCGTGATGGTACGCCCCTGAACAAATGCAGTCTGAGCGGGGTGGAGTAGGTGGTCTGAAACCTCTGCCAGTCGTGCAGCTAAAATTTTGGAGATGACTTTATAGAAGACTGTGCAGCAGGAAATAGGTCTGTAGTCTTGGACCTTGGTAGCATTGTCAGTTTTGGGAATAAGGGCAATAAGCGTGTGATTCCAAGCTTTAAGCAGTTGCCCATTCCTAAAGAATTCCAAGACTGCATCTAGGAAATCCTGTCCAAGTATGTCCCATGATTCTTTATAGAACCTAGAGCTGTATCCATCCGGCCCAGGGGCTTTAAGATCCCCAATGTCAAAAAGAGCTTGCTTAATTTCTTCTACCGTGGGAAGGCGTGCAAGCTTGGCTTGTTGCTCAGATGTGAGGACTCTCCCATGTTGCATACACCCCTCTTGGAAAGCACTGCGCTCATGTTGGACCCCCAAATGCGATTGAAAATAATCTGTGAATTCTTTCGCCACTTCATTCATCATGGTTGTTATTTCTCCATCTCTCTTTTCAATTGCCACAATCTCTCTTCTCTTGGTGTTTCTCTGAACTAGTGAGTGGAAGAAAGGAGTATTGCGGTCCACCTCCTTGAAATACTTATGCTTGGCTTTTTGGAGATAAAAGAGGTATTCTTCTTGGGCCCATCTATCAGAAACCCTCTTGGCATCCTTATATTGCTCCTCCATATGTCCAATTGCCAGGCCTTCTTGTTGCATTTCCTCCAACCGGGTTTAAGCCATTCTAGACCGGGTTTGCACATGCCCAAAACTTTGATTGTTGAGCTGCCTTAGCCCTCTTTTGATCATGTGTAGCCTCCGTTTCAGCTTGTATTGGGCTGTCCCAATGGAAATACAGCTCCTTGCTTGCACCCAAAGTTGCTCCACCAGATTTTTAAAGTTGGGGTGGGTTGTCCACATGTTGAAGAACTTGAAAGGTCTATTTTTCTGCCCTCTTTTGTCAAATAAGGAGACATAACATGTTGCATGGTCTGAGTGAACCCCAGGGGGACAAAATTCTGCATAGGAAGTGGTTTCCTGCTCCATCCATAATCCATTAACCATTGCCCTATCAAGTTTGCTAACCACCTTTCCATTTGTCCAAGTGTAATAGCATCCCACCGATTTAAGATCTTCTAGTCCTGCCATTGTCACAAAATTCTGGAAATCTGCTATTGCATATGTGGTGACATCCATTCCCCCTTGCTTATCTCTCGCAGTCAAAGGTGAGTTAAAATCCCCCATGATAAGCCATGGCAATTGCATTGAGCTTGCTATACATTGGAGGCCATACCATAGCATTTTCCTAGAGGTTATAGTGAGCTGCCCATAGACAAAAGAAGCTGCGTATAGCTGATTGGTCGCTCTATTTCTGATAAGTGTATGGATGTATTGATCCTCTGATTGCTGAATTGAGAGGTCAACCAACTGGGGATTCCATATTAAGAGCATACGGCTTCTATCACGATGTCCCACTTGTTGGTAGCTTCCCAGATGATGCAAAATTGTTGTCTTTAGTCCTTGATATCGGTGGGTGGTTAGCTTAGCTTCCAAAATGCAGAACACACTTAGTGATTGTGTGTGAAAGAGATGCATCATCTCTTTCTGCTTGAGGCCTTTGTTAAGGCCTCTTATGTTCCAGGTTCCGATCTTCATATCACCTTGGCCAGCACCTGCCGGCTCCTCAGTTTCTTGGGTTTGTCCTCTGTATTTCCTTCCTGAAACTCTACTTCCTCCTCCTCAATGTAGTGTGCTTTGAACCACCCATCACGATGATGGGAGGGATGTTAAGTTCTTCTTTTCCTTGTAGCACTATTGGAATTTGTTCCTGTTCCAGTCTGAATTCACCCTCCTCCAAGCTATCTAAAATCTGGACAGTCCCTTTGGCCTTTTTCATTTTACGTTGGGTTCTGGATCTGGTTTGGATCTTCCATGGGATGCTATCTTGTGATGTTTCAAGGCCAGGTAGGACTTGTAGCTTGTCGAAATAACTGAGCTTCTTTGAAACACCCTTTCCTGAGGAAGCATGCTGTCCCCAGCCTGGTCTATTTGATTCCCAGGTTGAAATTCCTGCTTATCTGTGTTTTCACATTGTTCTAAGCTGTATTTTGGTTTAACCAAACTTTGGATGTACTATCGAAGTTCATTTGGTGTGTTCAGCCTACCAATTGATTCTTGTGCTGAAGCCTGCAGCCTACTGCCTGGATTTCCAGATTGGTTCTTTGCCATTATATCCGATAGCATCTGCAGTTGCTGGGGTTCTGATACCACCTGCTGCCACCCATAGATCTGTTGTTCTTCCAAAGCTTGACCTTGAATACCATTTGGCACTTGATATTTATGTTGGTGTTTCAGATAAGTATTGCCAAATATCTCCAAACTATCCTGTTCAATTGGAAAACCTGGGAGCTGCTGATCCTGTATTTCTGATACTATCTTTTGGTGACCAGTACCCTGTCCTAAATCCTCTTCCATTGCTACCATGCCATTTAACTCCCTTTGCTGTAAATGTTTCATCTCCCTGAATGCATTCCCTTGAGCAATTGCAGGAGCCTGATACTCCCTATGAGCATCACTGATTTCTGTATATGCCCTTTTGAGCAGAAATTCAGATTGAGATTTTTCCATGTCAGTCTTGCTGCCCACTTCCTGATTACCCCTTGGCTTATTTGGGGAGCTAACCTTGATAACTAATCGACCAGTGCTCCTTGGAACCAAAGCCTGCCCTCCTGTTACATGAGATATAGGTCCACTGTCTTTAGTTTTCAGCTTCCCACTCCCTCTCATTTTCTGAATTATTCCTTTCCCATATCTTGAAGGCTTATCTACTATAGTGAGAGCATCAGCTGGCAGAAGCTCTTGTTGCCCCAGTTATGCCATCCCTTTATCAGCCATTTGCAGATTATCATGCACCGTGCTCAATTGTTGTAACTCATCCCTTTCCTTCCATTTGCCTTTGCCAGTCTTGAGTTGAAATGCAGTGTTGCTGTACTGAAAAGATTGTCCTTTGCTGGAATGAGGGTCCACGATCATTTTCAAACCCTGATAGTGTTTTGAAACATTCAATTGCAGTGCCAGATTTTGTGTATTTTCAGAGCCTGTGTTGGGTTCATTGTTGTTGGTCCCTATCCCCCTTGTATCAGTCATTTCAGAATTTGAAATCTTATATCCTATGCTTGTTTGCTTGACTACCCCCATCTGTTCAGAATGCTCAGTATCCTTCACACAGCCTGGTTGAAATAATGCTGTCTTAAGAGTATCAGCTGCGATAAAAGGTTTCTGTCCAGCTGCCTCCCTGCCTGTTACCCCTTCTGTTTCTTGACATTTGAGAGGAACAACAGCAGCATCTACATCTGATCTAAGGCTACTCTTGCGGTTGATCTCTGCCTGCCTCTGAACAGGTCCCAAAACACTGTCAGCTATTGATACATGCCTTTTCAGTTTATCTGTTGCCATCCCAGTTTGCGGTAAAAGCTGTTTTATCTTCTGTTTTCCTTTGTGTGCATTTTTGGTGGGTGTTTGTTTCATCTGCTGTGTTTTGGTTCCACAATTAGAAACTTCTGATGGTCCTATACCAGATATAACTTTGTCCTGCAAAGCTGTAAATTGTTTTTCAGACTGGCACGCCAGTGTGCCATTTTGTTTGGCTGCATCCTTCATGCTGTGATTTCCCTCCTGCGTTGATCTTTTTGATTGTGTACCTTGTGGTGCTAGTGCCTTCTCTGTAGATATTTGCTTTCCCTTTTCTCCATTTGCCTTTGATATTTCATCCGGGCAGTGTGCTTGAAAATGTCCTATCTGTCTACATTTGGCACACAGCTTCAGTTTCGTCTCATATCTCAGCTCCAAGTCAATATCTTGCCCATTTGGGAGTGTGATCTCCATAACATTTGGGGGGGGCTGTGAAATGTCCACCTCCACTAGAACCCTAGCAAAATTAAGCCGCTCCCTACTCCTGGTGACCATGTCTGTAAACAAGGGAGTGCCAATCTGTGATGCGATTTTGCTCAGGCCTGACTTCGTCCAACAATCGATAGGTAAGCCATGTATTTGTATCCAGATGGGTAGATTATTCTGGACCCCTGATTGAAAAGTAAAGCAAGGTGGCATCGTCTTCAGGTAAAGAGGGCATCCATAGGCTATGTATGGGCCATCCTTAAGCACCTTGTCACACAGCTCCTGTGAAGGGAATTTGAAAACTATCCAACGCGATTTATGTGTGAGCATGGTATGCGGAGCATTCCATCTCTTTGTAAGTTCAGTGACAGCTTTCCATCCAGGGAATCTTCCCAAAAACTTGCCTACCAAACAGAACCCGATGACTTCCTCGATGGCCTCCTGATCCCCCTCTGTTAGTATAATCTTGCCCATGGATTTATCAAAAGTTTGAAGCGCAGTGTCTAGTGAAAGGTCCCTATTTGTCTTAAAGAGGTCAGCCCACGTCCCTCCCTGTCTAGTATCCATGCCCATCTTCACCGGCAACCCCTGCTCGTGTGAGAGTTTTCCTTGCCCTTGCGTAAGTGTTTCTCTTATGGTCCTCGTCCCCTGGTACTCTTGTGGGGTTGTATTACTGGCTGCACCTTGTGTCTCCGCTTCATTCCGCTGTTGTTGCAGTTCATTTCCTAGTTCAATCCGGCGCCAGCCTCTCCTCGCCGGCCGGCGGTTGGCCATTCTGTTTCTGAACTTCTAATCGGATGCGGGCAGGCATCCACTAACCCGTCTGTTTGAAATTCAAAAGTGATAACTTTCCGACCGTTTGACAGCTCCTCTGACCTTGACTTGCCGCGTGTCTACTCAGAACTAGTCCACCTCAAATAAGTATTGCCAGCACAGCAATTTTTTCCAACGCAGCCTTCGTCTTCCTCGCGTCGCTTCAAGCCATTTGAAACCGCCCGTATTCCAGTCACTTTCCGGCCATCTGGGGGTACCTCATCCATCCATCAGCATCCAAATGTGTGCGCACTCCATTAACCTATCTTCCAGCCAACATACGAGGGATATCCTGCTGTGTCCTGCAGTGTGTGATAATTCCGCCGAGAAGATGACCTAGAACATCTTCAGCGTAATCCGTTTCTGGCAATCCAACTCATAGAAACCCCGCCATACGTCTTGTATCGCCAAACCCGAACTTAGACCATTCCACTGTAGCTACCGGAGTTCCTAGAGGCCGCCTAAAACTTGTCAAAATCCGCCCAAATCCTCTGTTCCGAACAGAGGAAAACTAGTGTCGGCTGCCAGCACCGGCAAGCGACTCCATTCCCCCCTTTTCACCGTCCATGAGGTTGTCTACTACTCTGGCTGTGTCCACCTCTTGGCTGGCTGTCTCCAGGGTTTCTGATTGCCGTGGATCGCCGGCAAGCATCTGGCGTCGCCTCCTGTCGTTTGCACACCAGCAGGCCCAGGAGAAATCGAACAATAAAGATTGCGCTTCTCCTTGCAACGACAAAACTTCTGCCAGTCTTTCGGGGTCCAACTCCGTCCCGCCGGCCGTCAATCCAGACAAGTTCCTCCGGTGAACAGTAAATTTAATTATTCACTGTAGCACCGCTGAAAAAAACCACGACCGTTGGATTTCCCGTGATGACCCCTTACCTGCCGTTGGATCATAACCATCGCAGGAAAAAAAGCATAGCCGTTGGATTTCCTTCGTCTGATCCTTATCCTGCCGTTGGTCACAGCGCCTTCTCACTTCACTCGTCACCGTTCGTAGAGAGCGGCGAGAGCTTCTCTCTCTAAACAAGCGAAGCGAAAAATGACTAACTGACTAAAAAACTGTGATGGGTAAACTTTTTATAGTTGCCGCCGCCGGGCCCGAAGACCCCCCCTCATCAGAAACCCCGAAGGATTTTTGGGCGAACGGTTCAACTGTCCTATTGGAGCGTACACGGGTTTACCCTCCGGACACTGCTCGTTGAACTTTCCGCACATATTCGTGGGAGTTGCAATTCCTGCAGCCCTTTGGGATCGAACCCGTGACCTCTAATTGGATACCTCTATGTGCTTGCCACTAGAGCTAGCACCGTTAAGCGCTTGATGGGTAAACTTTTTATAGTTCTTGCCGCCCGAAGACCCCCTCATCGAAACCCGAAGGATTTTGGGCGACGGTTCAATTGTCCTATTAGGCGTGCGGGTTTACCCTCGGACCGCTCGTTGAACTTTCCGCACATATTCGTGGGAGTTGCAATTTCTGCAGCCCTTTGGGATCGAACCCGTGACCTCCGATTGGATACCTCCATGTGCTTGCCACTAGGGCTAGCACACTTCGGTAAAACTGTGATGGGTAAACTTTTTATAGTTGCCGCCGCCGGGCCCGAAGACCCCCTCATCGTGAAACCCGAAGGATTTTTGTGACAGTTCAATTGTCTGCTCGGGCGTACGGTTTACCCTCCGGACCGCTCGTTGAACTTTCCGCACATATTCGTGGGAGTTGCAATTTCTGCAGCCCTTTGGGATCGAACCCGTGACCTCCGATTGGATACCTCCATGTGCTTGCCACTAGGGCTAGCACACTTCGGTAAAAAAAAAACATGGAGGTATCCAATCGGAGGTCACGGGTTCGATCCCAAAGGGTCCGAATTGCAACTCCCATATAGTTCAACGGTCCGGAGTGTAAACCATGTACGATAGAACGATTGGCGTTCGTCCCGATCTTCGGAGCGTACTAAAAAGTTTACCCATCACGCGAGTGTAGCTCTGGTAACAGCAGAGGTATCCAATTATAGGTCGCGGGTTCGATCCCAAAGGCTGAAACTCCGAATATGTGAAAGTTCAACGAGCGATCCGAGGGTAAACCTGCACGCTCCAATAGGGTTGAGTGAATAGTTTGATGAGTCTTCCGGGCGGCGGCGCTATAAAAGTTACCCATCAGCGTTTGCAGTGTGGCAAGCTCTAAAGCAAGTGTCCGGAAGATCGCGGTCCCAAGACGAATTTCAACTCGCAGAATATGTGCGGAAAGTTCAGCGGCTCGGAAAACCCGTGTCAAACGGCTTGCCGCCCATCGCCGAGGCGAGCGGCGTAAAAAGTTTACCCATCACAGTTTTACTGAAGTGCGCTAGCCCAAGTGGCAAGCGCATAGAGGTATCCAATCGGAGGTCCTGGGATCGAACCTCAAGGGCTGCAGGAATTGGAACCCCCACAAATATGTGTGGGGTTCAACGAGCAGTGTCCGGCGGGCTAGACCGGGTACGCTCTGATAGGGAAAGTTGAACCGTTTCACCCAAAAATCCTTCGGGGTTTCTGATGAGGGGGCTCCTTCGGGGGCGGTGGCGGCAACTCTAAAAAGTTTACCCATCACAGTTTTACCGAAGTGTGCTAGCCCTAGTGGCAAACACATGGAGGTATCCAATCGGAGGTCACGGGTTCGATCCCAAAGGGCTGCAGAAATTGCAACTCCCACGAATATGTGCGGAAAGTTCAAGCGGCGGTGTCGGAGGGTAAAAGTGTGCGCTCGATAGAACCGATTGAAGCGTTAGCCCAAAAATCCTTCGGGGTTTTACGATGAGGGGTCTTGGGCGTGGCGCAACTATAAAAGTTTACCCATCACATTTTTAAGTGTGCTGGCCCTAGTAGCAACACATGGAGGTATCAATCGGAAGGTCACGGGTTCGATCCCAAAGAATTGCAGTACAACTCCACGAATATGTGCGGAAAGTTCAGCGGCGGTGTCCGGAGGGTAAACCCGTGTACACTCGATAGGGCGATTGAACGTTGCCCAAAAATCCTTGGGGTTTACGATGAGGGGTCTTGGGCCGGCGGCAACTATAAAAAGTTTACCCATCACAGTTTTACTGAGAGCTCTTTCACTTTTTTGATGAAAAGGTAAATATATATATCATCAAAGAAAAGTACAACACAGCCGTACACCTAGGTCCGAGCACCGGTCATGTCTGACGAACTGTCAGATCTGAGCAAGGAGCCATAGTAGGGTACTGCACTAACATCCATACAAACGAAAATCCTGATGAAACATATCACTCCATCTGATCGTGCTCTCATCCCTTACTAACGTCAGGGATCATGTGCCAACCAGTGTCCATCCTCTCTGACTAGGTGCGCCAGTCAGTCCTCCGCCTATGCGCCAGCTGGTCCTCATGCATTGTGGCTAATGTGGCCACCCTCCATCTGCATCGCTCCTCGCAAAATCCACTTTAAGCAAGTGGTCAGCTAACAACGGATTTGACATGTCTTTACCGTGGCCGTTACCACGGACTAGATAGGCCATTCGGTGGGCCTATTCACCTACTCTCTAGGCTTTTTGGCAAAGCCTCGACCATCAACGGTTTGATGTGTCTCTGTGGACTAGATAGGTCATCCTGGTGGACCCATTCACCATCACCTCAAAAAAGAACCACTCTACAAACCAAGCACTACTAATCCTCAAGAGCACAAATAAATGACAATCCGACAGTCCAGAACAAGCTCATCAAGCATTTTCCAAAACCTTTTTTTTTTTTTTTTTTTTTTTTTTTGGACAAAACGGTTAGGGTTTGGAAACCCTAACCCTAAAGAAACCCCAAACCTGTTTTTTTTTTTTTTTTGGATAAAACGGTTAGGGTTTGGAAACCCTAACCCTAAAGAAACCCTAAACCTTTTTTTTTTTTTTGGATAAAGCGGTTGGGGTTTGAAACCCTAACCCTAAAGAAACCCTAAAGCTTTTTTTTTTTTTTTTTTGGATAAAACGGTTAGGGTTTGGAAATAAACCCTAAACCCTTTTTTTTTTTTTTTTTGGATAAAACGGTTAGGGTTTGGAAACCCTAACCCTAAAGAAACCCTAAACCTGTTTTTTTTTTTTTTTTTTTTGGATAAAACGGTTAGGGTTTGGAAACCCTAACCCTAAAGAAACCCTAAAACTTTTTTTTTTTTTTTTTTTTGGATAAAACGGTTAGGGTTTGGAAACCCTAACCCTAAAGAAACCCTAAACCCTTTTTTTTTTTTTTTTTTTTTTTTTTTTGGTAAAACGGTTAGGGTTTGGAAACCCTAACCCTAAAGAAACCCTAAACCTTTTTTTTTTTTTTTTTTTTTTTTTTTTTTTTTTTAAAAAGGTTTGGGTTTGGAAACCCAAAACCAAAAAAAAACCAAAACCATTTTTTTTTTTTTTTTTTTTTTTTTGGATAAAACGGTTTGGGTTTGGAAACCCTAACCCTAAAGAAACCCTAAACCTTTTTTTTTTTTTTTTTTTTTTTGGATAAAACGGTTAGGGTTTGGAAACCCTAACCCTAAAGAAACCCTAAACCTTTTTTTTTTTTTTTTATTTTTTTTTTTTTTTTTTGAAACCCTAACCCTAAAGAAACCCCAAACCCTAAGGGATAGGGTTTGGAAACCCCAAAACCCTAATGTACATCAAAATGGCTCTCTAACGAGCGGTAGACATGGATCTGAATCCTCCGCAATACTAACTCTGGATCCCACTGTGCTCCATCAAACCTAATGCTGTTCCTTGCCCGCCAAACAAAATGTATAAAGGCGGCTATAGCTAGATGCCGTGCCCTGATCAAGGTAGAAGTACCCCTATAATGAGTCCTGAAAATCCGAAACATCCGTCGGTATGTGATCATCGGGGGCCTCATGTGCAACCATGACCTCAGTCGGCCCCACAGCCAACTAATTGGCTGACATCTGAAAAAGAGGTGCTCCTGTGACTCCAAGTCCCCTCTACAGAAAACACATACCCGGTCCTCCAGGTACTCCTGCCTGTCCCGGGTAGGGAGCCTCCGGTGAGCAAGTAGCCAAAGAGTGAACTGATGGCTTGGCTGAATATAATTCTGCCAAACCGTCCTTGCCCAAACCTTCCTTGGCCTGCTCTCTCTGAAGTGATCATAAGCCAGTCTCACCCCTCCTTTGCCCCGGCCAAACCAACTGGCAAGTGTATGTGCTGCAGCCACCGGACCCCCTGTATGTATAAGTATACAATCCCGAATATGCAGTAGCGATTTGATCAACGGGGAGTCTGTATGCTTAGCTTGCCACTCCCATATCCCCACCTGCTGCAGATATGTGTGATGTACCCACCTGAGCCAAAGGGTGTCTTGCTTGTCTTGAATACGCCATAAGACCTTTGCAAGCAGAGCAAGGTTCCATGCTTTCAGATCCCTCAAGCCAAGACCACCCTCCTCCTTCGGCCTGCATAACTCCGACCATGCAATAGGGGGATTACGTGATGTCCACATAAAGGCCCGACACATACTATGAATGCGATCGATCACTCCGCTCGGGAGGGGGAATATGGACATCCAATAACACTCCACTCCCTGCAGTACTGATGCAATAAGCTGTGCCTTCCCTGCATATGAGATGGTGTGTCTCGGCCAGCTGTTTATCCTAGTGGCTATGGAATCCAACAACATGCTATAATCCGAAAGCTTTAGTTTTTGTGAGGCCAGTGGGATTCCTAGATATCTGAATGGCATATCCCCCTCACAAAAACCTGTGATATCTAAAAGTCTCTCCTTCGTCCGGTCATCCACCCCTGCCATGAATATGCTGGATTTGTTGAGATTAGGCTGAGGCCACGCCATCCGAGAAAAGCTGCGATAGAACGAGACCAAAAGCAGGTGAGGATACATCCCCGCGATAGCGACAATAGATCATCGGCATAAACTATGTGTGCTATCCCGGTGGCCACATCTAGGGTGAAAGTGAAAATCGATCTCGTAGTGGCTCGGCAAGGGATGCAGACGGATACTCCATAGAGATGCCGAAAGGTAGGGGGACAGGATCCCCTGTCCCGTGTCCCTAAAATGCCCATACATGCTCCCGTTAATCACTACAGAGAATGAGGAGGTGGTGATGCACTCTCTGATCCATGCGATATAAACGGGAGGAAAGTGCAGGGCATACATCACATCCTGTTAAAAGTCCCAGTGCTGTGAGTCTAAAGCCTTCTGTAAGTCCTCCTTGGCGTGCATCGGGGTGATATCCTTTCCTAGAATAAGCTGCGCAAGAGCTCACAGGCCAAGCTATTATCTTTATGCGTGATGGTCG
>CM046009.1:37102268-37112268 GCA_025175895.1 Wurfbainia villosa | reverse complement strand
GCAGCCCCAGTGCCCATGGGGCTTGTCCGTCGGTGTCGGCAGGTGCGCGGGGGTATGGCCATGTCGCTCGGTACACACCAAGTCCCTTAGAATCCCCTAACTTGCATGGGGGTATGGCCATGTCGCTCGGTGTCATGCACGTCCTAGGCTTGCGCTTGCCGCTCGTTGCTTGCGGCGTGGTCCCATGGTGTCATCTCGCCGACGACGGCATCGGGTTGCTCATCACGCGTGCGTGCCATAGTCCCCAACGACGGTGTATGCATTGGCAAAGTCGCATGAGAGGCGGCTTGCAATGCCAATGGTCGCCGGGAGGACCATTGGCCCCGCTTGGCCGCCGCAAAATCGCCATCCCGAATCGCCTTTTGAACCATATGCCTTGCATGTGGGTCGGGCTGCCGCTATATATCCCGCAGCACCAACCATGTGCTTGCACCCGTGCCCATGGGGCTAGTCCGTGGTGTCGACAGCAGTGCGGGTATGGCCATGTCGCTCAGACACACCAAGTCCCTTAGAATCACCTACATTGCATGCGTGGTCCCATGCGGTGTATGCATTGGCACGACTTGCAATGCCAATGGTCGTCGGAGGACCATTTCATCCTCAATCGCCTTTGAACCATATGCCTTGCTATATCCCCCGTGCCCATGGGGCTAGCCATGTCGCCACACCAAGTCCCTTAGAATCGCCTACCTTGCATGGGCGTATGGCCATGTTGCTCGGTGTCATGCACGTCCTAGGCTTGCGCTTGCCGCTGTGTGCGTGGTCCAATGGTGTCGTCGTCGACGGGCAACAGTTGCTCACCGCGTGCGGTGCCATAGTCCCCAACGACGGTGTATGCATTGGCAAAGTCGTGCACGAGCGGCGGCTTACAATGCCAATGGTCGTCGGGAGGACCATTGGCCCCGTCGGTCGCTCGCCAAACTGTCATCCTGAACTGCCCCTTTGAACCATCTGCCTTGCACAGGGGGATGGGCACCTGCCGCTATATATCTCGCAGGCACGAACCATGTGCTTGCAGCCCCAGTGCCCATGGGGCTAGTCCGTTGGTGTCGGTAGGTGCGCAGGGGTATGGCCATGTCGCTCGGTACACACCAAGTCCCTTAGAATCGCCTACCTTGCATGGGGGTATGGTCATGTCGCTCGGTGTCATGCACATCCTAGGCTTGCGCTTGCCGCTCGTTGCTTGCGTGCGTGGTCCCATGGTGTCGTCTCGTCGACGACGGGCAACGGGTTTCTCTCCGCGTGCGGTGCCATAGTCCCCAACGACGGTGTATGCATTGGCAAAGTCGTGCACGAGCGGCGGCTTACAATGCCAATGGTTGTCGGGAGGATCATTGTCCCTGGCCGCCGCTTGTCATCTGAACTACCCTTTGAACAATCGCCTTGCAGGGGGATGGGCACCGCTGCTATATATCCCGCGAGCACGAACCATGTGCTTGACCGTGCCCATGTCCGTTGGTGTGGAGGTGCGCGGGTATGGCCATGTCGCGTACAGTCCCTTAGAATGTCATGCATGTCGCTTGTCATGCGCTTAGCGCTTGCCGCCGCTGCTGCGTGCGTGCCCATGGTGTCGTCGTCGACGACGGCGGTTGCTCACCCGCGGCGATGCCATAGTCCCCAACGACGGTGTATGCATTGGCCGTCGTGCATGAGCGGCGCTTGCAATGCCAATGGGAGGACCATTGGGCCCGTCGGTCGCCGCAAATCGCCATCCCGAATCGCCCTTTGAACCATATGCCTTGCGAGTGGGCACCTCGCTATATATCCCGCAGCACGAACCATGTGCTGCGCCCGGTGCCCATGGGGCTGGTCCGTTGTTGTCGGTAGGTGCGCGTGGGTATGGCCATGTCGCTGTCATGTCAGTGTCCTATGAATCGCTCCCTCATGTATGGCCATGTCGTCGACGTGTCGACGATGGCAGCAGGTTACTCACGTGCGGCTTGTGCTTGCCTCTTGGTGCTGCGTGTGGTTCCTATGGTCTCCCTACGCTTTCGGTATGTGGCGTCGCTAGGCTTGCTTGTCACATGCTGGTCGCCGTGGTCCCTTGGCCTCCTTGCCGCTCAAATCACGTCGTCCTAGGCTTGCAACCATTATGCCGTTGCTGCGTGGTCCTTGCACCGCACATATCCGCACGTCCTAGGCTTACGCGCCCATGGGCTAGTGCATGGTCCAGTGCCCTTGCGCACTATGTCGCCGGTGCAGCTTAGTCCTATTTGCCTCACTGCGTGCATGGGGTATGCCTTTGTCGATGTGCGCATCCTAGGCTTGTAAACGCTTTGCTGCGTCGTTGCCTGGTCTCCATGGTCGCTCGATGCTCGTGTCGTCCTAGGCTTCGCGCTTATGCCCCCGCTGCGTGGTCTCTGCCTGCCCATCGCGTCGCCCTAGGCTTGGCGTCGCGCACGCTTCGCTGCTGCGTGGTCCTTGTGCCCTTGCGCTCACTATCCGCCCGCTCGCGCTATCGCCGCGCCCCTTTGCTATATCGCCTGCGTGGTGCCCTTTGCTCACTATATACGCCCGTCTAGGCTTGCGCTTGTCTCGTTACTGCGTGCATGGTCCCTTGGTGCCCTTGAAGCTCAGTATACGCGCGTCCTAGGCTTGTGCTTGTCGCATCGTCCCTTAGTCTCGTTGTCCTTAGTATCGGCCATGTCGCCGCATCATGCAGCCCTAGGTTTGCGCTTGTCGCTGCGTGCGTCGTGGTCCTTGGTGTCACTATCGGCCGTCCACTTGCGCCGGGCTTGCTCCCGCGTCGTGGTCCCATAGTCCCCAACCGCTCACTATCGTCGTGACGAAGCGCGCTTGCATGCTGGCGTGTGGTCCTCGTGCCCGCTGCTCACTATACGCACATCCTAGGCTTGCGCTTGTCGCTCGTTGCCTGCGTGCATGGGCCCTTGGTGCCCTTGTTGCTCAGTATCCGCGCGTCCTAGGCTTGTGCTTGTCGCTACTGCGGCGTTGTCCTTAGTCTCCATGCGCTTAGTATCATGTGCGTCCTAGGCGCGCTTGCACACGCAGTCCACGCCTACGTCGTGGTCCCTTGGTGCCCTTCGCTCATGCACATCCTAGGCTTGCGCTGCGCTGCTGCGTCGTTGTCCCTGTGCCCCGCTCACTATACGCACATCCTAGGCTTGTGCTTGTCGCTCATTGCCTGCGTACATGGGGCCGTTGGTGCCCTTGTCGCTGCCTGCGTCGCTAGGCTTGTGCTGGCTTGTCGCTGCTCACTTCTCCGTCTCCATGCCGCTCGCGTCGCACTGCCGCTTCCCGTGCGCGTCTGCGCGTGGTCCTGGTCTCCCTTGCGCTCACTGTCGCGTCGCCTAGTGCGCTATGCTTCGCTACACACGTCCCTGTGGTCGCTCTTGCCTTGCCGCCACTATCGCCGCGTCCTAGGCCCTAGCTTTGTGCGCCGATGCGGCGTGGTCCCTGGTCTCCTACTATCACGCGACGCTAGGCTTGCTCTTGTCGCTCGTTACTGCGTGCATGGGCCCTTGGTTAATCGCTGTATCCGCAGCGTCCTAGGCTTGTCACTTGTGCGCGTTGAGCCTTTATCTCCCTTTATCTCCGCCGATATCATGCGTCGTCGCCTTGCATTGCTGCGTCGTGGTCCTGGTCTCCATGCGCTCATTATCACGCGTCGTCCTAGGCTTGTGCTTATCGCCCGGGCATGCGTCGTGCGTCTGGTCCCTTGCCGCTCACTGTCGCTGCGTCGCGTGTCCTAGGCTGCGCTGCGCCGCGTGCGTGTGGTCCTCATGGTGCCTGCTCACTATCGCGTCCGACGCTTGCATGCGCTTGCACCGCCGTGGTCCCTTGGTCTCGCCGCTCACTATACGCCCCGACGTTGGCTTGCGCTTGTCGCTCGTTACTGCATGCATGGGCCCTTGGTGCCCTTCGCTCGATATCCATCGTCTAGGCTTGGCCGCTTGCTTACTGCGTCGTTGTCCCTTTGGTCTTCATGCCGCTCAGTCGTCCTATATATCGCGTACGCCCGTACTGTGCGTGGTCCCTTGGTCACATGGCGCTCGGTATCCGCGTCGTCCTAGCTTGCGTCGTGCGTCGTGGTCCCTTTGTATCCTTACCGCTCACTATCGCGTCGCCTAGGCTTGCTGCGCGCATGCGTGCTGCGGGTCTCGCGTCCCCACCGCTCCCTATCCACACGTCCTCGGCTTGCGCTCGCATCTCTTGCTGCGTGTGGTCCTCCTGCCGCCGTCGACGCCCTAGGTTTGCGTCGCTCGTTGCCTGCGTGCATGGGCCCTTGGTGCCCTTGTTGCTCAGTATCCGCGTATCCTATGCTTGTGCTCGCGCTTGCGTCGTTGTCGCTGGTCTCCATGCGCCGCTTAGTATCATGCCCTAGGCTTGCGCTCGCCTGCTGCGTCGTGGTCCTTAGTGCCCTGCCGCCACTATCCGCGACGTCCTAGGCTTGCACTTGTCGCACTGCGTCGTGGTCGCCGTGTCCCTGCTTTGCTCCACTATCCGCGCCCCTAGGCTTGCGCTTGTCGCCTACTGCGTCGTGGTCCTGGTGCCTCGCGCTCACTATACGCACGTCCTAGGCTTGCGCTTGTCGCTCGTTGCCTGCGTGCATGGGCCCTTGGTGCCCTTGTTGCTCAGTATCCGCGTATCCTATGCTTGTGCTTGTCGCTTGCTGCCTGTGTGCGTTGTCCCATGGTCTCCATGCCGCTTAGTATCATGTGTGTCCTAGGCTTGCTCTTGTCGCCCGCTGCCTGCGTGCGTGGTCCCTAGGTGCCCCTGTCGCTCACTATCCGCACGTCCTAGGCTTGTGCTTGTCGCCCGCTGCCTGCGTGCGTTGTCCCTTGGTGCCCCTGCCGCTCACTATACGCACATCCTAGGCTAGTGCTTGTCGCTCGTTGCCTGCGTGCATGGGGCCGTTGGTGCCCTTGTCGCTCAATATCCGCACGTCCTAGGCTTGTGCTTGTCGCTTGCTGCCTGCGTGCGTTCTCCCTTGGTCTCCATGTCGCCAAGATCATCCGTGCCGCCTCGCATCTGCGTCGTGGTCCTTTGTCTCCTTGCCGCTCACTATCGCGTGCGTCCTAGGCTTGCGCTTGTCGCCCGCTGCCTGCGTGTGTGGTCCCTTGGTGCCCTTGCCGCTCACTATCCGCACGTCCTAGGCTTGCGCTTGTCGCCCGCTGCCTGCGTGCGTGGTCCCTTGGTCTCCCTGCCGCTCACTATACGCACGTCCTAGGCTTGCTCTTGTCGCTCGTTGCCTGCGTGCATGGGCGCTTGGTGCCCTTGTGTCCCTTGGTCTCCATGCCACTCAGTATCATGTGCGTCCTTGGCTTGCGCTTATGTCGCCACGCGTCGTGGTCCTTGGTCTCCATGCCCGGTATCACGTCGCCCTAGGCTTGTTCTGTCGCCACGCCGCGCGGCGTGGTCCTCGGTCTCCTTCCCGCTCACTATCGCGCCCTAGGCTGGCGCTTACCGCCGCCGCTGCGTGGTCCCTTGGTGCCCCTTCCGCTCACTATTCGCACGTCCTAGGCTTGCGCTTGTCGCCCGCTGCTTGCGTGCGTGGTCCCTTGGTCTCCTCGCGCCACTATCGCGACGCTAGGCTTGTCGCTCGTTACTGCGCGCATGGGCCTCGTGCCCTTGTCGCTCGATATCCGGCGTCCTAGGCTTGTGCTTCGCTGTTGCTCTGCGTGCATTGTCCCTTGGTCTTGCGCTCGGTATCATGGCGTCCTAGGCTGCGCTTATCGCGCCCTGTTGGCGCTGCGCCGCGCCTTCGGCTGCTATCCGTCGCCGCGCGCGCCCTTGCTGCGTCTCGCCGTCCTATCACTATCGCTCACTACTGCTCGCCTGGCTGCCGCGTTCGTGGTCTCTTTGTCTGCCACTATCCGCTAGGCTGCGCCGCTACTGCGTCGTGGTGCTTGCCCTTTCACTTGCGTCCTAGGCTTGCGCTGCTCGCGTGCATCGCTGTGCCCTTGTGCCTCGCTCTTCCGTCGCCTAGGCTTGTGCTCATCGCTTCTCGCTGCGTCGTTATCCCTTGTCTCCATGTCGCTTTATCATGCGTCGCAAGGCTTCGCGCTTGTCACCTGCGTTCGTAGTCCTTGGAGCCCTCGCTCACAATCCTGCTCGGCTTGCTCTTGTCGCCCTTGCTGGTCCTTGTGCCTGCCGCTCACTATCCGCGTCCTAGGCTTGCGCTTGTCGCTGTGCGGCGTCGTTTGGTGCCCGCCGCACTATCCGTCCTAGGCTTGCGTGTCGCCGCTCGTGCGTGTTCGTATCCTTGCGCTCACTATCGTCCTAGGCGCTTGCTTCTGCTCGCGTCCTGCCCCTTGGCTCACTATCGCCGTCCTTTTTTGCGCGCTGTCGTGGTTTTTGGTGCGCGCTCACCGCGTCCTAGGCTTGCGCTTATCGTTTTACTGCGTCGTGGGCCCTTGTTTGTTTGCTCGATATCCATCCTAGGCTTGCGCGCCTGTAACGCCTGTGAAATTCCTAGCAATTTTACAAGAAATTTTTGGCTTGATGATCATGGGCTTTATGTGGGCCTTTTCAAAATCAAAGAAAATAAGCCACAAAGGGGTGAAAGGCCTAGGAATTGAACCCCAAACCTCTAGAGATAGCCAAGCCCTAGAGATGCACCCACATAGGATTATATGATTGGGGAAACTATAGATAAATGGGACTAAGTAAATGAAGAGGCATGGAAAAGAAAGAGGAACTTCTCTTCCTCCCCTTTATAAAGAAAGAAGAGGAAGGTTGGATTTGGTCACTTCCACTCTTTTTCTTCTTCTCCTCAAAAATTCTAGCCCTTCTCCACCTTTGGCCGAAACTCCTCCAAGCAAGAAGCAAGGGCTAGGGTTTGTGTTAGGTCATCTTCTTCACACTACAAGCAAAGCGAAGGATGTAAGTATCATACATCGAGTAGCTTGATAAAAGAAACCTATATTGTTGTATTCGGTCAAACTATGATTTAGGGTCTCCATGAAGTTATATGCCATGCTTTTTGAAACTATATGATGATGCTAGGGTTAAAATGGATTAGGTCAAAAGTTAACCTAGGAAACCCTATGAACCAACCAAAACATGACATGGATTTTTGGTGTTTTATTGAAGTTTATATCTTGTTTTACTTGCAAATGATGATGTTAACATGTTAGAGGGATTAGGATAAAGATCTAACCCGAAAGTCTACATAGGCCATTCGCCACCCCCTTATATTGATGTCCTAGTGAAGTTTAATCCATGTTTGGTATGCATATGATGTTATAAGTATGTTAAAAGGAATTAGGTCAAAAGACTAACCCTAAGCCCTACTTGGACCATTCATTCCAACCTAGGTTTTTGGGTGACTAAGTGAAGTCTTAACCCATGTTTTATGAGCAAGTGAAGTTATTGTTATGTTTAAGGAATTAGGTTAAAGACTAGCCCTAAACCTTATTTGGACCATTGGCCAACCTAGGTTTTGGGTGACTAAGTGAAGTCTTAACCCATGTTTTATGAGCAAGTGAAGTTATTGTTATGTTTAAGGAATTAGGTTAAAGACTAGCCCTAAACCTTATTTGGACCATTCGGCCAACCTAGGTTTTGGGTGACTAAGTGAAGTCTTAACCCATGTTTTATGTGCAAGTGAAGTTATTGTTATGTTTAAGGAATTAGGTTAAAAGACTAACCCTAAACCTTATTGGACCATTCGGCCAACCTAGGTTTTGGGTGACTAAGTGAAGTCTTAACCCATATTGTATATGCAAATGAAGTTATTGTTATGTTTCATGAATTAGGTTAAAGGTTAACCCTAAAACCCTACTATGAACCATTCGGCCAACCTAGGTTTTTGGGTAACTAGATGAAGTTTTAATTTAAGTCTTATGTGCATATGAAGTTGTTGCTAAGTTAAATACATAGGTGTTTACTTCCTTTGATGCCATGCCTTGTGCCATGTTAATGCAATGAAGCATGATGTGTTATGAAATGAAGTATGCTATGTCATGTTAATGAAATGAAGCATGATGTGTTATGAAATGAAGTATGCTATGCTATGTTAATGCAATGAAGCATGATGTGTTATGAAATGAAGTATGCTATGCTATGTTAATGCAATGAAGCATGATGTGTTATGAAATGAAGTATGCTATGCCATGTTAGTGAAATGAAGCATGATGTGTTATGAAATGAAGTATGCTATGCTATGTTAATGAAATGAAGCATGATGTGTTATGAAATGAAGTAGGCTATGCTATGTTAACTAAGCTAAATATAATATATAAATAGCATATAAGTATTTTACCTATCGCATGGCTTGTACCAAGACCTTAACAAGGTCCAAGAAGGATGGCTCCTATGATGCCCTAGGTCGATGGAATAAGACTGGGCCTAGGATGGGCTTCTATGTATGATTGCCCTAGGTCGATGGAATAAGACTCGGGCCTAGTACGGATGGGCTCCAAGATGCCTTAGGTCGATGGAGTAAGACTCGGGCGAGGATAGGCTTCTACGCTATAACGATTGCCCCTAGGTGGGATAAGACTCGGGCCTAGAAACCTATTAGAGACTTGCTACCTCGGGCCTATTTAGGGATCGTATGATAATGAAGAAGTGGTACAATGCCGGGCCCAAATATGTTGAGATTTATGTTTACGTACCTAAAATATATATGTTTTCAAAGCATTCTGCATATGTTTACCTGATTAGATGATATGTTGTTTACATGTTTCTGTTATATATGTCACATGTTATGTTTGATGATAGGTTGTTATGTTTACATGTTCTGTTATATATGTCACATGTTATGTTTGATGATAGGTTGTTATGTTTACATGTTTCTGTTATATATGTCACATGTTATGTTTGATGATAGGTTGTTATGTTTATATGTTTCTGTTATATGTGTCACATGTTATGTTTAATGATATGATATGATGTGTATGTTCACATGTTGCGTTTGATGAGATGTTAGGAATGTTTACATGCTTATGTTATATACGTTACATGATATGTATGATGTTATGTTACATGTTAAGTTGATGATGCCATGTATGTCGCCTATTACATTGCTTATATGTTATGAATGCTACATGCTATGATTAATGGTGATGTAGGGTTTTTGTGAGTAGGACAGGATCTTACTAAGCCTATGTGCTTATAGTTGTCTTTCCCTCGTACTGCAGATAAGGGTAAGGGATGGATAAACTAAAGGGAGCAGCAGGAGGGGCCAATGTGTGTGGTAGTGGCATGGTGGAAACGATCCGTTAAGTCTATATACATATACATGTTTACCTATGATGATGATGTCTATGGAGGTCCTTACCTATGTTTACTTATGATGATGATGCCATGAACCTACCAAACACTAAGTATCTATTTATATATGATGCATGCTCTATGTTGATAAGAAGAAGTAAAGAAGAAGTATCTATTTATATATGATGCATGCTCTATGATGATAAGAAGAAGTATTTATACATGTTATGAAGCACACTCTATGCTTATGAAGAAGAAGAAGTATATATATATATGTATGTCAATGCGTGTTTATGTTTAAAAGAAAAAAAAAACAATGTCTAAAGTCTTCCGCTGTATGTAATGTAAGTATGCACGGTCGCGTCACGCGCCGACCCTCCGGACATTTAGGGTCCAGGAAAAGGGCGGGCGTGACACGCTGCCTGCGTGCGTGGTCCCTTGGTGCCCCTGTTACTCACTATCATGTGCGTCCTAGGCTTGCGCTTGTCGCCTGCTGCCTGCGTGCGTGGTCCCTTGGTGCCCCTGCCGCTCACTATCCGCACGTCCTAGGCTTGCGCTTGTTGCTCGTTGCCTGCGTGCGTGGTCCCTTGGTGACCCTGCCGCTCACTATCCGCACGTCCTAGGCTTGCGCTTGTCGCCTGCTGCCTGCGTGCGTGGTCCCTTGGTGCCCCTGCCGCTCACTATACGCACGTCCTAGGCTAGCGCTTGTCGCCCACTGCCTGCATGCGTGGGCCCTTGGTGCCCTTGTTGCTCAGTATCCGCGCGTCCTAGGCTTGCGCTTGTCGCTCGCTGCCTCCGTACGTGGTCCCTTGGTGCCTCGCCG
>CM046009.1:37087268-37097268 GCA_025175895.1 Wurfbainia villosa | reverse complement strand
GCACTCTACGATCCATGCGATATAAGCGGGAGGAAAGTGCAGGCATCAACACATCTGTAAAAAGTCGGTCCTGCGAGTCAAAACCCTTCTGTAAGTCCACCTTGAGCGTGCATCGGGGTGATATCCTTTTCCTAGAATAACTGCGCAAGAGCTCTTTCACTATTCTATGGGTGGTGGTGCATGGCCGTTCTTAGTTGGTGGAGCGATTTGTCTGGTTAATTCCGTTAACGAACGAGACCTCAGCCTGCTAACTAGCTACGCAGATGCATCCTTTCGTGGCCAGCTTCTTAGAGGGACTATGGCCGTGTAGGTCACGTAAGTTTGAGGCAATAGCAGTGATGCCCTTAGATGTTACGGGGCCGTGACAGCGATGTATTCAACGAGTCTTGTGGCCGCGAGCTTGGGTAATCTTAACAAATTTCATCGTGATGGGGATAGATCATTGCAATTGTTGGTCTTCAACGAGAATTCCTAAGCGCGGTCATCACGTGTTGACTACGTCCGCCCTTTGTACACCGCGCCGTCGCTCCTCGATTGAATGGTCCGTGAAGTGTTCGGATCGGGGGGCGGGGTGGTTCGCCACTCGCGGCGTCCGAAGTCCATTGAACCTTATCATTTAGAAGAAGGAGAAGTCGTAACAAGGTTTAGTAGGTGAACTCGGAAGGATCATTGTTGTGAGAGCGAACAATGGATGATTGTGAATGTGTCAACATGCCCTCTACTTGGCCCCATTTTTGGTGGCCGATCCCTAGCTCGGTCGATCGGCACGAGGAACAATGAACTCAGGCGAGAGGGCCCTCGGTGTGCGGGGCCCATGCGTCGAGGATCGGAATCGAATGACTCGGCAATGGATATCTCGGCTCTTGCATCGATGAAGAACGAGTGAAATCGATGCGATGTGAATTGCGAATCTCGTGAACCATTGAGTCTTTGAGCAAGTTGTGCCCAAGGCTTTGGCGAGAGCACGCTCAGGCGTCATGGCAACATCGCTTTGCTCCTTGCTTTCGGTGCGAAGAGCGGAAATTCCTCGTGTGCCCTGGGCCGATCGGTCGAGCGGGTAGTCGGTCGTCGGGCGCGATGGTGCTAGTCACTCGCGTGAATAGAACGTCGCCGACGTGTTGGTTGTTTCTCAAAGAGACCATGGCGATTGCGGCATCATGTCAAGTAGCGTGCCCGATTGGTCGGTGAGCCCACCCGCGAGTTTAAGCATATAAATAAGCGGTGGAAGAGAAACTTACGAGGATTCCCCAAGTCGAGTGAACCAGATCGGCCCGGAGAATTTGGCGGTTGAATCGTTCGAGTTAGTGGAAGGTGTCCTCGGACGGATCGGACCCAAGTCCTTGGAATGGGGTCGAGGGTGAGAGCCCGTCAAGCTCGGACCATGCCGCATGATGAGGCCGTCGTCAGTCGGGTTGTTTGGGAATGCAGCCCCAATTGGCGTAAATTTAGTCAAGGCTCAATATTGGCGAGGCCGGCGAACAAGTACCGCGAGAAAAGATGAAAAGGACTTTGAAAGAGTCAAAAGTACTTGAAATTGCCGCGAGAAGCGAATTCGGCCGGAGTGCTCGGTCGGATGCGAATGGCTCTTCTTGGTTCGTTGCTCGGCTAGGGACCGGACATTCGCACTCGTTGGCGGTCAAGCGGGCGCATTGTGCGCCGTGGCATATTGGGCGTGGTCGAGATCAAGCGCGATGTTCCACCCGTTGCACTTATCGCTCAAGGCATCGGCGATGGGCTCCCCATTCGACGTCTTGAAACACGGACCAAATTCGACATGCGTGCGTCGGTGAGTTTGGAAACTCGACGCAAGGAAGCGATTACGGAGCCCTTTTGCGGGGTGCATCGCGGCCGACCTAGATCTTTGTGAAGGGTTTGTGTCGGAGCATGCACCTTGGACGAAGATGGTGAACTATGTCGCGCGGAGGAAACTCTAGTGGAGCGATCTTGACGTGCAAATCGGTTAAATTCGGGTATACGAAGACTAATCGAACCATCTAGTAGCTGGTTCCTCCGGTTTCCCTCAGATAGCGGTGCTCGAGTGTCATTCTATCGGTAAAGCTAATGATTAGAGGCATCGGGCGCGACCTATTCTCAAACTTTAAATAGGTAGGGCAGTGCTTGCTCGTTGGCATCGAGAATCGAGCTCCAAGTGGGCCATTTTGGTAATACCGGTGATGCGGGATGTTCGAGTTATGGTGCCCAATTTAACCTAGATACCACAAAGGGTGTTGGTCGATTAAGGCAGACGGTGGTTGGAAGTTGAAATCCGCTAAGGAGTGTGTAACTCACTGCCGAATCAACTAGCCCGAAAATGGATGGCGCAGCGTCGACACTTTGCCAGGCGGCAATGCCTTGATGAGTAGGGCGTGGCGGTCGCAACTCGGGCGTGAGCTCGGGAGCGATCGGTCACATCTTGGTGTAGCAAATATTCAAATGAGAACTTTGTAGGCCGAAGTGGGGAAAGGTTCCATGTGAACGGCACTTGCACATGGGTTAGCCGATCCTAAGGGACGGGAAGCCGCGAGGCGACTTTGCGAGCTCGAAGGAATCGGGTTAAAATTCTCGGCCGACGTGGGTCGATGCTTGTGTTGGTCGATGGGCACCAAAGTCGAACCGGTATTTTGATTATGGCAAAAGGCTCAATAGTTAAGGGTTTATTTGTTATCTTACGAGCTCAATTAAGTGTGCAGAAATGCTAAAGTTGAGCGGAAGGTCTGCGACACCCGGTGGGAACCGAGGTGGTCGGGCAACGCCAGAGGGACTTCGGAGGAAGCCGAGGTACTCGGGTGAAGACCGGAAGCGAGGCTACAAGGTAAGCTCGTGTGAAAGCGAAGCAAGGTCGTTAAGCGTAGATCCGACCCAATACCTCCAATGGAAGGTCTAGGTCGAGATCAGATGGTTAGAACCATCGTACTTTATATTTTAAGCTAACTTGTATCGGTCCAAAACCCTTTGACTACTCAATGCTAGTCAAGTTCCAAACCTCGAGAAGAGCTCGAATTTCAAGGGGTGAATTTGGACTTGACTCGTGTTTTGGTACAAAGGGTGATGTGGCATCAAGGTGGACATCCAAACCATCACCAAGCTTCCTTGTGGTGGACGCCCAAAATAAGGTGAGTTGGCACAAGATGGTTGGCTCCCATGATGTGGCACAAGTTGAATGGCTCCAACAAGTTGGCGCCCAAGGAGGTTGGAGGTGGCACAAGGTGGTTGGATGAAACACCTCATCCTCAAGTTGGCGCCCAAGGAGGTTGGAGGTGGCACAAGGTGGTTGGATGAAACACCTCATCCTTGAGTTGGCGCACAAGAAGGTTGGAGGTGGCACAAGATGGTTGGATGAAACACCTCATCCTTGAGTTGGGATAAGAACCTCACCTTGGACACTACCTATGTCTAAATTCATAGATCAATATCCATAAATAGACATGTTCAAGCCAAGCAAATTACAAGAATTCAAGAGCTCTCAACACGCCGTCGAAACGCCGCTACTACTACTCACATTTGCTACGACGAAGTGCCGCCGACAACGAAAGCTACATCTTCTACTTATAAGAGTTGTCGGTATATTTATTTAAGTTCTACTTCTTTAAATTGTCTTTGTGCTTTAATCGTAACAAGGAAAGGGGGAGTGTCCCTTTGCCTTGATTTCTTTTTGTAATCGTTGCTCCTACCTCCAACGAGGAGGAGTGGTTTTAGTGAATTGCCCTCCGTACGTGATCAAGGATCACTAGGGCCGTGGATTAGCAATCGAAAGATTGTGAACCACGTAAAAATATCTTGTCTACTTTATATTTCCGATGTGCACTCTCTACTTGCTTTTTACTTATTGCAAAAGTTTTTTAACGACATCGTATCGCTATTCACCCCCCCCTCTAGCGACACTTTCGATCCAACAATTGGTATCAGAGCCGGGGGCGCTAAGATTCGGTGAAACCACCAATCTAGCTTTGTTTTTCTTTTTTTACAGATTTTTTATTTATTTATTTCTGTTTTCGTATAATTATTTCACTTGCTTATCTTCTCCTACATATAGAATTGCATTAGAGGCTTTAGGATCCGGATAAGGTTGTCCTTCGGGTTAGATCCCGAGTAAGGTTGTCCTCCGAACTTCAACGACATTCGCATTTGATTGTTTATTTCTTTTGCAAGTTACATTTTATATATCTTTTTACTTCCCGACTACTAATCCAAGGCGAAAGTCTTGGAATATTCTTTCGTGTGTGTTTTGCAAGATTCTTTTAAATCGTTCTTCTTCTTGTTTTTAAATGGCCCATCTCGAAGGGTTTAGCACGCCGACCCCCGTTTTACAACAGTAATGACTTTCGTTATTGGAAGGGTCGGATGGAATGCTTTCTTAAAACCCAAATCGAGATGTGGATCATCAAACCGGTTTCACACTTCCTATTAATGAAGATGGTGAATCTTTGGGTTACGATCAATGGTCAAATTCCATGAAAAACAAGTAGAAGCCGATGCCAAGGCAACTCAAATCTTGCAATGTGGGTTGTCAAGGAAGAGCTCAGCGCGTCGGCCCTTCATTAGTGCAAAGGACTTATGGACCAAGCTAGTGGAACTACGAAGGCACCGGCGACACGAAGGTATGTAAAAGAGATTTACTTTTAAATAAATTGTATAACTTGAAAATGCAGGAAAACGAGACCGCAACTCAACTACATGCTGTATCCAAGACATCGTCAACCAACTCCATGCCATCGGACAAAGGTCGAGAATCGCGACCTTATCGTATTCTCTTAACTCGTTTCCTAGGACCACCTTGTGGGCATCCATGGTCGATGCCTACAAGGTCTCCAAGACCTTTCTAAAATTAGGTTAGGCAATTGTTTTGAACTTGAATTACATGAGCAAACTAACGTGGTCCAGGCCGAGAAGAGTATTGCGTTAGTTGCAGGTTCCAAGAAGAAGAAGCCCGCAAGCAAGCCACCCCCGAAGGAAGAAGACGAGTCCGAATCGGAAGTAGACTCCGAAATAGAATCCGAACTAGTCAATCTAGTTCGGACGATGATCAAGAGGCGAAAGCGACCAACAACTCAAGGTAAGCCTAAACCTAATTCAAATACTTCTAATTTTAGATGCTATGAGTGCAATGTGTTCGGTCACATCAAGTCCGAGTGCCCAAAGCTAAAGAATAACGCATCAAAGACCAAGAAAGCGCTAAACGCTACTTGGGAGGAGTTGTCGGAGGAAGAAGGCGATATCCAAGCTCTAATGGCCAAGCCGACCGAGCACGCGACTCGAACCGAAGAAGAGTCAGTCGAATCCGATGATGAGCTTCCATTCAAGACAAGCCACGGATCCGTATCCGGTTCAAAAGAATCATTAAGGGTAAGTCGGTCGTTAATACTTTGTATGGTGCAATTAAATTTTTAAATAAGAAACTAGCTAAGTCCGAGTCCAAGGTCGAGACCCTAATTGAGGAGGTTAACCTTCTCAAACATGAGGTCTCCTAACCTCTTCGACTACTCGTATTCAAGAGGAGGACTCAACTCAAGTTGAAAAGCTTGAAGTTGAGAACTCGCTTTTGAAAACACAAGTCGAAGACCTTAGGAACACGTTGGAAAGGTTCACTTTGGGATCCAAGGGACTTGACCTCTTACTTGGATCACAAAGGGCCGTGTACAACAAGGCGGACTCGGGTTTAACTCAAATACAACCAATAAGTCATATATGTCTATAGTAAACCAACATAAGAAAAATGTCCAAGCATGGGTCCCTAAGACCACTTTGATTTCAACTTTAGGATCTAACATGTATTGGGTTCCCAAGGACCAAATTCACTATGTGAATAGACCCACTCGATTCAATGGTCGGAGCCAATACAAAATGTATTTTGTTAAGTCTTAGAAATTGCATGCTTAGTTTTTCCTTTATTTTTAGAATGGTTAGATAGGACTCATAACCAACTAAAATCCTGCGAAAGATTGAGCCTCGGGAGCCTCTTTTCAAAAATAAACCAACTAAAATCCTACGAAAGATTGAGCCTCGGGAGCCTCTTTTCAAAAATAACTAGTTAGACCAAGGCGTAGTCTCAAGTAAGTCGAGTTATCAATTTCTTGAAATTAGCTTTGTCTAAGGAAGTGGTCGTTGTTCCGATCAAAGAAGGCCTCTCGTGCCTCGCCACGACGAAGCTAATCTCTTGAAAAGATTACTTGATGAGCTTAGACTAAATCGAATCTAACCTAATGTTGGTTAATTTAAATTCATTAAAATTAATCAAGTAAAATTGAAAGTCATCTCACAATAACACATAGGAATAACATGTTTTGATCATGTAGATATTGGTGAGATGATTTAGGTTTAAAACTTACAAACAACCCTTTAGTAATTCCAATATCCGATCCAACTACCTTATGTGTAGGATCAATGGATGTTGACGGTGGTTGCTCGACACATGACCGGGATCAACTCAAATTTTGAGATTACGATTCAAGCGACAAGGATCGGTAGCCTTGGAAATAGCGGCAAGCTCAAAATCATCGGATCGGGTGATATTGAGCTCAACTCTAACTTTACAATTCAAAATGTCTTATTAGTAGAAAACTTTCAATATAATTTACTTAGTGTAAGCCAATTGTGTGATAACAATTATAAGGTCATATTTCTAGAAAATGAATCGTAATCAAAATAAATGCAACATCTAAAATAATACTTAAAGGAACTAGGAGTAGCAACATCTACACAATAAATTTACCCAACTCCTCAACCAAGTGTCTTATGACACAGAAGAGGAATCTTGGTTATGGCACCAAGACTCGGACACTCGCACTTTTAAGACTCGTCCACAAGATGAGTCGAGTGGCTTGGTTATAGGTTTGCCTAAACTAAACAACTTGGATAATAAAATATGTAATGCTTGTCAACAAGGTAAACAATCTAGGACACAACATCAATTAACTAATCAAGAGCAGACCAAAAGTGTTCTTGAGCTCCTACACATGGATCTATTTGATTCACATGGAGCTAAGTCACTCAATGGTAGTCAATTTTGCTTAGTCATAATTGGCGACTATTCTAGATTTACTTGGGTTAGGTTTATCAAACATAAAAATGATACCTAGACCAACTAATCAATCTTTGTAGGTTAATCGAAAATCAAAAGAACCTTAAGATTAAAAGACTTAGAAGCGATCATGGTGGTGAATTCGAAAACCACAGTTTACTGATTTACGTAACCTAAACGGATACCACCATGAGTTTTCATGTCCTAGAACCCCACAACAAAATGGGTTAGTCGAGCGGAAAAATAGAACCCTACAAGAAGCCGCTAGGACAATGTTAAACGCAGTATAACCTGCAGATAGATTTTGGGCGAGGAGGCCGTTAGTGCGACTTGCTATGTCCAAAATAGGATCATATGGTAAAGAGGCACCAAAAGACCTCGTGAGATTTATCACGATAAAATACCGAACATCAAGTACTTTAGGGTATTTGGATGCAAGGTACATATCTTAAACACTAAGGATTACCTAGGAAATTCAAATCCAAAACCTCTCTGGAACCTTTCTAGGATACTCAACCACCGAGAGCTTATAGGGTATACAATCACGACACTCTTAGAGTCGAAGAAACCATTAATATAGTTTTCGAAGAAGGACACGAACCCGTTCAATCCTTAACAAAACCAACTAGCAAATCAACTAATAGCGAACCCGACTCTGATCATGAACTTGAATCTCGTCCTAACCCAAGACATCCTATAGACCAAGTGATAGATGACTCTTAGCCAAGTAATTCTAGAAATGACCCAATTCATCCTATCTAACTAGTGATAGATGAACCTAAGCGCAGTCACACTAAGACTCAAACAAATCATCCTATCTATCAAGTTATTGGTGATCCAAATTTAAGGGTTCGAACTAGAGCTTCATATCGAAACCTTAGTCAAATCTCGTTAATTTCCAAAATCGAACCCAAAACTATTGAACAAGCACTTCTTGATCCCGACTGGATTATTGCTATGCAAGAAGAGCTAGCTCAATTCACTAGAAATGAAGTCAGAATTAGTACCACCACCTAAAGAAAAATCAATTATTGGAACAAGGTGGGTATTTGAAATAAACTTGATGATAAAGGTGAAGTAGTTAGAAATAAAGCTAGGTTAGTCGCAAAGGGTTTAGTCAAGTCGAAGGTTTAGATTACGATGAGACCTACGCCCCGTAGCTTGGACTAGAGTCCATCCGAATGTTGTTAGCATATCGCACATCGAGGTTTTAAATTGTTTCAAATGGATGTCAAGTCAGCATTTTTGAATGGATACATTAAGGAAGAAGTTTACGTCTACCAACCTCCCGGATTGAAAATCTAGATAAACGACCATGTCCTTAGACTTAAGAAAGCCCTATATGGACTCAAACAAGCCCCAAGAGCTTGATGCGAAGGCTTTCGATCTATCTTAAGTCAAAGGATTCAACCAAGGTTTAGTCGACCCAACCTTATTCGTTAAAACCGTAGGAAAAGAAATCTTTATAGCCCAAATCTATGTAGATGATATAATTTTTGGAACTACCAACTCGATCCTGCTAAACGAATTCATCTCACTTATGGAAAGTGAATTTGAAATGAATTTAGTGGGAGAGTTAAGTTTCTTCTTAGGTTTACAAATTAAACAAACTAAAGATGGAATATATTTACATCAACAAAAATATACTAAGGACTTAATAAATCGATTTGGAATGCAAGATGCTAAAATAATCAATACACCTATGGCAACTAATGTTAATATAAGCGAAGATGTAGAAGGAAAACCCGTTGACCTAAAATACTATAGGAGCGCTTGATAAGTCTCCTATACTTAACCGCCGACCCGACATTTTATTCGGTAAGTATGTGCGCAAGGTTACAAACCTGTGCCAAGGAGTCTCACCTAACCTAGTCAAGCGTATCCTTAGATATCTAAAGGGCACGCTAAGCGTAGGTATTTGGTACCCTAGATCTCACAGAGTTTAATCTAATCGGCTACTCAGACTCGACTATGCGGTAGTAAACTCGATAGAAAGAGCACGAGTGGTTGTTGTCAAAACCTCGGCTCGAGTCTAGTAAGTTGGTGCAGTAGGAAGCAGCATTGCGTTGCCTTATCTACCACCGAAGCCGAATACGTTGCGATGGGTGAGTGTGTCTCTCAGCTCCTGTGGATGAAGCACACTCTCCAAGACTTTAGCTTAATCTTTAACAACATTAAAACCTACATAGATAACATTAGTTCAATTAACTTAACTAAAAATCCAATATGTCATTCTAGGACAAAACATATAGAAGTTAAACACCACTTCATTAGGGAACATGTAACTAATGGAACTATACAACTAGAGTATGTTGAGTCCAAATCAAACCTAGCGGACATCTTCGCGAACCACTGCTGACAGATTTAGTTTTTATTAAGACGAAAGTTAGGTATGTGCGTAATAGAGTAGGATTTAAATTTTTCTATATATGTACTCTACTTTTGCTTCTTTTTATGAAATTAGCCTAAGTCTTACCTTAGAAATCATATACCTATTGATTTAAGGAGCCAACACATCTCACAACACATAGGACTAATGTGTTTGTGTACTTAGCCACTTAGACGGGAGTGAGATGTTAGGTCCTTACTCCTGGTTCAATATGTATATTCAGTGCATCGACATGATCCTTTGAGTATAATTATTTAAAATTAATCAACTCCTTCAAGACTTATTGATCATTCTATATCAATCAAGTCCAACCGGAGTTGTACATTTTAGATGAACATATTTTCAAGCTTATTATTATTTTAAAAAAAAATATATATATATATATTTATATTGGGAACTTGCTTGGACTTACAAACCTTAAAATATATTTACAAACTTTTTGAGTTAAGGCAAAAGGGGGAGAAAGTCACAAAAGTAAGGAAGAAAGTAAACAAAATTATTACCTTTTATATTAAGTAATTCCGTTACTTAAGCAACTATTAAGGGGAGTAAAAATTATTTTTCAAGAACTCACCTTGGTCAAGGGGAGGTTA
>CM046009.1:37069768-37082268 GCA_025175895.1 Wurfbainia villosa | reverse complement strand
CGCCGCTATATATCCCGCAGGCACGAACCATGTGCTTGCAGCCCCAGTGCTTATGGGGCTAGTCCGTTGGTGTCGGTAGGTGCGCGGGGGTATGGCCATGTCGCTCGGTACACACCAAGTCCCTTAGAATCGCCTACCTTGCATGGGGGTATGGTCATGTCGCTCGGTGTCATGCACGTCCTAGGCTTGCGCTTGTCGCTCGTTGCTTGTGTGCGTGGTCCCATGGTGTCGTCTCGTCGACGACGGGCAACGGGTTGCTCACCGCGTGCGGTGCCATAGTCCCCAACGACGGTGTATGCATTGGCAAAGTCGTGCACGAGCGGCGGCTTGCAATGCCAATGGTCGTCGGGAGGACCATTGGCCCCGTCGGTCGCTCGCCAAACTGTCATCCTGAACTGCCCCTTTGAACAATCTGCCTTGCACAAAGGGCTGGGCACCTGCTGCTATATATCCCGCAGGCACGAACCATGTGCTTGCAACCCCGTTGCCCATGTCCGTTGGTGTCGGTAGGTGCGCGGGGGTATGGCCATGTTGCTTGGTGTCATGAATGTCCTAGGCTTGCGCCGCCTCGTGCTTGGCCCCATGGTGTCGTCTTGTCGACGGCAACGGGTTGCTCACCGCGTGCGGTGCCATAGTCCCCAACGACGGTGTATGCATTGGCAAAGTCGTGCATGAGCGGCGGCTTGCAAAGCCAATGGTCGTCGGGAGGACCATTGGGCCCGTCGGTCGCTCGCCAAACTGTCATCCTGAACTGCCCCTTTGAACCATCGCGCTTGCAGGGGTGGGCACTCGCTATATATCCCGCAGGCACGAACCATGTGCTTGCAGCCCCGGTGCCCATGGGGCTGGTCCGTTGGTGTCGGTAGGTGCGTGGGGGGTATGGCCATGTCGCTTGGTGTCATGAACGTCCTAGGCTTGTGCTTGTCGCTCGCTGCCTGCGTGCATGGCCCCATGGTGTCGTCGTGTCGACGATGGGAAACGGGTTGCTCACTGCGTGCGGCTTGTGCCTGCCTCTTGGTCCCTGCGTGTCTGGTTCCTATGGTCTCCCTGCCGCTCAGTATTGCGTGAGTCCTAGGCTTGTGCTTGTCACATGCTGCCTGCGTGCGTGGTCCCTTGGCCTCCTTGCCGCTCAGTATCACGTGCGTCCTAGGCTTGCGCTTGTCGCCCGTTGCCTGTGTGCGTGGTCCCTTGGTGGCCTTGCTGCTCACTATCCGCACGTCCTAGGCTTGCGCTTGTCGCCCGCTGCCTGCGTGCATGGTCCCTTGGTGCCCTTGCCGCACACTATCCGCACGTCCTAGGCTTGCGCTTGTCGCCCGCTGCCTGCGTGCATGGGGCCCTTGGTGCCTTTGTCGCTCAGTATTCGCGCATCCTAGGCTTGTGATTGTCGCTTGCTGCCTGCGTGCGTTGTCCCTTGGTTTCCATGCGCCGCCAAGATCGCGCGTCCCTAGGCTTGCGCTTAGTCGCCCGCCTGCGCGTGGTCTCTTGTATCCTTGCCGCTCACTATCGCGTCGTCCCTAGCGCTTGCGCTTTCGCTGCGCGTGGTCCCTTGGTTGCCTTGCCGCTCACTATCCGCACGTCCTAGGCTTGCGCTTGTCGCCCGCTGCCTGCGTGCGTGGTCCCTTGGTGCCCCTGCTGCTCACTATACGCACGTCCTAGGCTTGCGCTTGTCGCTCGTTGCCTGCGTGCATGGGCCCTTGGTGCCCTTGTTGCTCAGTATCCGCGCGTCCTAGGCTTGTGCTTGTCGCTTGCTGCCTGCGTGCGTTGTCCCTTGGTCTCCATGCCGCTCAGTATCATGTGCGTCCTAGGCTTGCGCTTGTCGCCCGCTGCCTGCGTGCGTGGTCCCTTGGTGCCCCTGTCGCTCACTATCCGCACGTCCTAGGCTTGCGCGCCGCTTGCTGCGTCGTGGTCCCTTGCCGTGCCCTTGCGCTCACTATCCGCCGCCGTCCTAGGCTTTGCGCTTGTTGCGCGACGCTGCGTGCGTGGTCCTCGTGCCTCGCCGCCACTATACGCAGGTCCTAGGCTTGCGCTTGTCGCTCATTGCCTGCGTGCATGGGACCTTGGTGCCCTTGTTGCTCAGTATCCGCGCATCCTAGGCTTGTGCTTGTATCTTGCTGCCTGCGTGCGTTGTCCCTTGGTCTATATGCCGCTTAGTATCATGTACGTCCTAGGCTTGCGCTTGTCGCCCGCTGCCTGCGTGCGTGGTCCCTTGGTGCCCCTGCCGCTCACTATCCGCACGTCCTAGGCTTGCGCTTGTCGCCCGCTGCCTGCGTGCGTTGTCCCTTGGTGCCCCTGCCGCTCACTATACGCACGTCCTAGGCTTGCGCTTGTCGCTCGTTGCCTGCGTGCATGGGGCCGTTGGTGCCCTTGTCGCTCAGTATCCGCGCGTCCTAGGCTTGTGCTCGTCGCTTGTTGCCTGCGTGCGTTCTCCCTTGATCTCCATGCCGCTCAGTATCACGTGCGTCCTAGGCTGCCCGCTGTCTGCGTGCGTGGTCCCTTGGTCTCCTTGCCGCTCACTATCGCGTGCGTGGTCCCTTGGTGACCTTGCCGCTCACTATCCGCACGTCCTAGGCTTGCGCTTGTCGCCCGCTGCCTGCGTGCGTGGTCCCTTGGTGCCCCTGCCGCTCACTATATGCACGTCCTAGGCTTGCTCTTGTCGCTCGTTGCCTGCGTGCATGGGCCCTTGGTGCTCTTGTCGCTCTGTATCCGCGCGTCCTAGGCTTGTGCTTGTCGCTTGTTGCCTGCATGCGTTGTCCCTTGGTCTCCATGCCGCTCAGTATCATATGCATCCTAGCGCTTATGTCGCCGCTGCACGTCGTGGTCCCTTAGGTCTCCATGCGCCGATGTCGCGTGCGTCCTAGGCTTGTGCTTGTCGCCCGCTGCCTGCGTGCGTGGTCACTTGGTCTCCTTGCGCCACTACTATCGTGCGCGTCCTAGGCTTGCGCTTATGTCGCCGCTGCGTCGTGGTCCTTGGTGCCTGCGCCACTATCCGCGACGCCCTAGGCTTGCGCTTGTGCTGCGTGCGTGGTCCCTTAGTCTCCCTTCCGCTTACTATATGCACGTCCTAGGCTTGCTCTTGTCGCTCGTTGCCTGCGTGCATGGGCCCTTGGTGCCCTTGTCGCTCAGTATCCGCGTGTCCTAGGCTTGTGCTTGTCGCTTGTTGCCTGCGTGCATTGTCCCTTGGTCTTCATGCCGCTCAGTATCATGTGCGTCCTAGGCTTGCGCTTGTTGCCCGCTGCCTGCGCGCGTGGTCCCTTGGTCTACATGCCGCTCAGTATCACGTGCATCCTAGGCTTGCGCTTGTCGCCCACTACCTGCGTGCATGGTCCCTTGGTATCCTTGCCGCTCACTATCGCGTGTGTCCTAGGCTTGCGCTTGTCGCCCGCTGCCTACGTGCGTGGTCTCTTCGTCCCCCTGCCGCTCACTATTCGCACGTCCTAGGCTTGCGCTTGTCGCCCGCTGCCTGCGTGCGTGGTCCCTTGGTGCCCCTGCTGCTCACTATACGCACGTCCTAGGCTTGCTCTTATCGCTCGTTGCCTGTGTGCATGGGCCCTTAGTGCCCTTGTCGCTCAGTATTCGTGCGTCCTAGGCTTGTGCTTGTCGCTTGCTGCCTGCGTGCGTTGTCCCTTGGTCTCCATGTCGCTCAGTATCATGTGCGTCCTAGGCTTGCTCGCCGCTTCTTCGTTCGCGGTCCTTGAGAGCCCCGCCGCCACTATCCGCATGGGCTTGCGCTTGCTTGCCGCCACTGCGTGCGTGGTCCCTTGGTGCCCCTGCCGCTCACTATCCGCACGTCCTAGGCTTGCGCTTGTCGCCCGTTGCCTGCGTGCGTGGTCCTTTGGTGCCCCTGCCGCTCACTATCCGCATGTCCTAGGTGTTAGTTATAGCCCTAGAACCAAACATGTGATGGTTGAATAGGGAACATTTTGTATCATATTCTATAAAGGCAAAGGATTGGTTATTATATTTACATCTTGCTTGTGTCAGCTAAATTAAATATAAATAATACCCTAGAAAAGTAGGTTCTTATCTACAGCACATCAATTGGCAGAATTGATTATGAGAGGCTGTAGAGAACACTTTCCTAAATGTTCCTAGTCAAGTATTAATATGCAAGGGCAATATTAATACATAAAGACTAGCATGTAGGTCAATTGATGACTTGATCTCACAAGTCATGGATATATGATATCAAGTTGACACATGGGTATATATTAGAGAATATATACTGAACTGACCCGCCATGAGAAAGTTTCATGGATCGTCATATGAGTGTCATAAACTTTCTCATGTGACTATTGGTATGAATAGTCCTCAAACCTGAAGTCACTACGGTTCCCTACATAAGGAGTTATGTACTTTGGTATCGTTAAACGTCACCCGTAACAGGGTGGACCATAAAGGCGATTACTGGGTATATAACAAATTATGCGGAGGGATGTGAGTGATGTAGATGGGATCTATCCCTCCCATATGACGGGAGTGATATCTGTGGGCCCCTTGATTGAGTAGAACTACTAAAACGCATGACCATGCTCGAATGAGTCAATATGAGATATTGAGCTCATTTGTTTGAGTTAGTTTACTCAGGGATCAAGAAACACATAGATTGATCGAGGATGACACGGTCTATGCCTCATTGGTCAATCTGATATCAAGGATAGAAGGACACGGTCATACATTATAGTAGTCACGGAAAGGTTAGTCGGATCTTGACTTATCTCGTAACTTGGGTAGCAATGATGTATTGCTAGATGCCGCTCATTGCTTGTGTATCTAAAAGAGTTTAGATCCACTGCCAACGTTATGAGAGCCTATAGGGTCACACACAAAGAGCATGATGATTAGAAGAATTAGTGCATTCTAGTTTGACTAGAATAATTTGGGAATAAGCTTAAGTACAAAATGGTTTTTGGACTTTAAGCTTAATGAGAATTTTAGCTTATTGATTTAATGAGATTAATTCAATATGCTAAGCTTAATTGATTTAATAAGATTAATTCAATATGATAACATAAGCTTATTGAATTAATAAGATTAATTCAACATCCATGAATGCCACATAAGCATGCCACCTAAGCATGCCACATAAGCATGCCACCTAAGCATGCCACCTAAGCTTGATGAGTTGGAAGGAGACAAAGGGTTTTGACCCTTGGATTTCCTCCACATGTGGCCGGCCAAAACAAGGAGGATAACTCCTTGTTTAATTATCTTTCAATGCCATTGATTGCATTGAATGTGATAGGAGATGAAAGGTTTTTCAAATCCTATAAAACACCCCATGGGGTGGCCGGCCAAATGAGTTGAGTGAGAGCTTAAGGCTTGGTGAGAGCTTGGTGGGAGAGGCTTTTGTTGTGTGGTTTTGTGAGTGTAAGCTAGCAAGAAGAGTAGTCTTCTTCTTCCTTTCTCTTCTTCCCTACCTTCCTCTCCTTTAGAGACTTCTCTAGCAAGAAGTAAAGGAGAGATATTCTAGTTTTCTTTTGTGAGACAAGAGCTTGCTCGTGTGGATACATATAGAGGCACGGACATTTGAACGTGCTAAAAGATCCAACACATCCAAGGAAAAGCGGGATTGCAAAGGGCACGCAACAAAGGTAGAACTCTCCTATAAGATAGGTTTTCTTTTGAGAAATTTATTTTGTACGAGTTTTTCTTTCGCAAGGATCACTTGGAAGGGATCCTAATTTTTCCGTTGCGCATATGCTATTTTGCATAAAGAGATCCCAACAGTGGTATCAGAGCCACTTGCGAAAGATCGTATAAAAAATAGTTTTTCTCTATTTTATATATGATATAGAAGTAGGATAAATTTTATTATGAGTTGATAATTGCATTAGCAATTTTTCAAACATAATAAAATATCCGATGTCTTTTAAAAGTTAAAAATGACATGGTGCATGGTTATGGCCAAGTCCCAAAAAGTTTGTGAATGTGTGTTGTAATTCTTAATACGGCCTGCGAGTCGTGCCTTTCTCCTAAAAATCTTGTTGTAAAATTAGTTTTAGACTCGAATGTAACTCGAGTATTTCTCCTTTTGTAATATACACAACAAAGATGGAGGGTCCATTGGAAGATGATGTTACAAGGAGGAAGTCAACAACACACGACAACCAAAAGGAAGCACTTGGGAGAAGATGCTATCCCTAGGTTGACCAATCAATCTTCTCATTGGCTTGAGAAGATTGTAGAATAAGGGTCATAACCATGACACACTTAGTATGCTAATATGTATGTGATGCATGTTAATTTAGCTTATATGTGACGTATGCTAATATGTATGTGATGCATGTTTAAGTTTATTTCTTTAATAAGTCTAAATGATATGCCTACCAAAGTTTGATACTCACTACTTCCTCGATCATTTGTTATTGGGTTTGCCAAAGCAAAGCAATACATTTTATCTTGGAAGAGTGCGAGTGGACAATCGTGATGTCCCGCTATCAAACTTGGTTAAGACTTAATTAAGAAAGTAGAGGCATATATTACCTTTGAACATAAGTTTTAAAATTTGTTTTGTGTGATTTCCGAACATCAGCTTTGTCTTATAAGTGGTCATTGCTCCGATATCAAAGAAGGCCTCTGTGCCTCGCCACAGCCTGGAAGCTGGTTTAGGAATAAGCACTAAACTAATCTAAACTTAACCAAAGCTATTAAAGAGTTACATCAGATGTAATTGGCAAAAGATTGCCTACCTAATCATACTACGTCTTGGGCGATTAGCCAAAGCTAACTCAAGACGAATTATGATGTGGATCTTTATCCCATATAAATTTATAGCTAAATAGAAGCTAATGATGTAAGCAAAATGTGTTTGCCTACATCAATAATTAGCTCATATCAAAGCTATGAGAATTTAGTGGGAGCCTCATTTAATTAAAGACCTAATTAAATGACTTAGGTATGATACTTAATTTTGCATTTTAATGTTGTAGATCACCATGTCATCTAACACGACACACCCCCTCAACTTGCGATCTGTCCTTGAGAAAGACAAGCTCAATGGAGCTAACTTTCTAGACTGGTATAGGAACTTGAGGATTATCCTCAAGCAAGAACGTAAACTATATGTCCTAGAGCAGTCTATCCCTGAAACACCCGCCCATGCGGCCACTCGTGCTGAAAAAGATGCTTATAAGAAGCATCAAGATGACGCATTAGATGTGTCATGTCTTATGCTTGCCACCATGAACTCTGAGCTTCAGAAGCAACATGAGAACATGGATGCCTATGATATGGTTGAGCATTTAAAACAACTATATCAAGGACAAGCTAGGCACGAGCGTTTTGAAGTGTCTAAGGCTCTTTTTGCATGCAAGATGCAAGAAGGAACACCTGTAGGAACTCACGTACTTAAAATGATTGGGTACGTTGAGAACCTTGAAAGACTAGGTTTTCCATTGAGCCAAGAATTGGCAACCGATGTTATCCTGCAATCGTTGCCGGAAGCATATAATCAATTTGTCATGAATTATAACATGAATGAAATTGATAAACCTTTGCCTGAGATTCTCAACATGTTAAGAACTGCTGAATCGAATCTCAAAAAGAAAGTTAGTAATGTACTAATGGTCAAGAAGGGCAAAGGTAAGCGCAAAGGCAAGGGTAAGACCCAAGCCAAAGGCAAGGCCAATTCATCCACTTCAAAGGGTAAAGGTAAAGTACCTAAGGAAGGGGACTGTTTCCATTGCGGTGAGACTGGACACTGGAAGCGGAACTGCAAAGTCTACCTTGAGGAAGTAAAGAATAAAAGATGTGGGACTTCTGCCTCAGGTATACACGTTATAAAAGTTAATCTATCTATTTCTTCTACATGGGTATTAGATACCGGATGTGCATCTCACATTTGTACTAATGTGCAGGGACTGTACTAATGTCTACCGCTTTGTAGGCATCTAGTTTTGTACACAGGTTTCCATATATACACTTTTACCATTCCCAAAAAAAAAAAAAAAAAAATAAAAAAAAAAAAGAGAGAAATAGTAGACTAATGCCAAAAGGCGAAGTGGACCTACGAGTAGGCAATGGCGCAAAAGTTGCTGCTGTAGCTGTAGGAACATATTTTTTGTCTTTGCCCACTGGGCTTATCTTAGAACTAGAGGAGTGCTTTTATGTACCTGCATTAACAAAGAACATAATCTCTGTATCTTGTTTAGACAAGAAAAACTTCTCTTTTATAATAAAGGACAAATGTTGTTCCATTTATTTGAATGAAATGTTCTATTGTAATGCACCACTTATGAATGGTCTCTATGTTCTAGATTTAGAAAACCCAATTTATAACGTAAATACCAAACGGTTCAAATCAAATGATTTGAACCAAACATATCTCTGGCACTGTCGCCTAGGTCACATAAATGAAAAATGCATATCCCAACTCCATAAAGATGGATTATTGGACTCATTTGATTTTGAATCATATGAGGTATGCGAATCTTGTCTTTTAGGAAAGATGACTAAAACTCCATTTAGTGGACATGGCGAGAGAGCGACGGACTTGTTAGGACTCATACATACTGATGTATGTGGCCCTTTCAATGTCGAAGCTAGAGGAGGCTATAAGTACTTTATTACTTTCACTGATGATATGAGTAGATTTGGCTACTTATATTTGATGAGACATAAGTCAGAATCCTTTGAAAAGTTCAAAGAATTCAAGAATGAAGTACAAAACCAACTTGGTAAGCGTATTAAGCTACTTCGATCAGATCGAGGTGGTGAAAATCTTAGTCAAGAATTTCGTCATCACCTGGCTGAGTGTGGGATAATATCCCAACTCACTCCACCTGGAACACCACAATGGAATGGTGTATCTGAAAGGAGAAATCGTACTCTATTAGATATGGTATGATCAATAATGAGCCAGACTGATCTACCTACTTCCTTTTGGGGTTTAGCTCTAGAGACAGCCGCTTTCATACTTAATCGCGTCCCATCAAAAGCCATAGAAAAGACATCATACACGTTATGGACTGGGAAGAGTCCCAAAATATCTTTTATAAAGATTTGGGGTTGTGAAGCTTATGTTAGACGTCAAGTCTTAGATAAACTAGGACCCAAATCAGATAAGTGTTATTTTGTAGGATATCCCAAGGAAACTAAGGGATATTACTTTTACAATCCCACACATGGCAAGGTGTTTGTTGTCAGAAATGCTGTCTTTCTAGAAAGAGAATTTATTTCTAGAAAAACTAGTGGGAGTAAAATTCATCTTGAAGAAATTCAGGATGAAGATAACACTAAGGCTTTGATGGAAAATGAACAGGCACCACAAAGTGTTGTGGATGAGGAAATTGTTGCCCAAAGAGTTGTGGAGCAAACACCTGTTCAAGTAGACCAACCTCTTCGTAGATCTGATAGGATCCATCATCAACCCGAGAGATATTCTTTTCTCTTGACTGAAAACGGTGAAGTATTGCTTGTCGATCTTGACGAGCCTACATCCTATTAAGAAGCTATGATGAGCCCAGATTCCGAGAAATGGCTAGAGGCCATGAGATCCGAAATGGAATCCATGTACACTAACCAAGTATGGACTTTGGTTGATCCACCTGAAGGGGTAAAACCTATTGGGTGTAAGTGGGTCTTTAAAGTAAAGACTGACATGGATGGTAATAAGCATACCTATAAAGGTAGATTGGTGGCTAAAGGATTCAAACAAATTCATGGTATTGACTATGATGAAACCTTTTCACCAGTTGCGATGCTTAAATCCATTCGGATCATACTTGCTATTGCAGCCTACCACGATTATGAAATCTGGCAGATGGATGTCAAAACCGCTTTTCTGAATGGAAAGCTACTAGAGGATGTGTACATGACACAGCCTGAGGGTTTTGAAGATCCAAAGCATCCTGGAAAGGTATGCAAACTGCAAAGGTCCATTTATGGACTAAAGCAAGCCTCTCGAAGCTGGAATCTTCGATTTGATGATGCAATCAAGGAGTTTGGTTTCATCAAGAATGAAGATGAACCTTGTGTCTACAAGAGAAATAGTGGGAGCACAGTTGTATTTCTTATCTTGTATGTAGATGATATACTTCTCATTGGAAATGATATTCCCTCACTCCAGTCTGTGAAGATGTGGTTAGGGAATTGTTTCTCGATGAAAGACTTAGGTGAAGCTGCCTATATTTTAGGCATCAAGATCTATAGAGATAGATCTAAAAGATTACTTGGCCTAAGTCAGAGTACATACATTGATAAAGTGCTAGATCGTTTTGCTATGCAAAATTCCAAGAAAGGATTTCTGCCTTTATCACATGGTGTGAGTCTTTCGAAGACTCAATGTCCCTCTTCTAAGGAGGAGAGAGATCGCATGGATAAGATCCCTTATGCATCTGCCATAGGGTCTATCATGTACGCCATGCTTTGTACTCTTCCTGACGTCTCGTATGCTTTGAGCATGATGAGTAGATACCAGTCGGATCTAGGTGAAAGTCACTGGATAGCAGTCAAAAATATTCTTAAATACTTACGAAGAACGAAAGAATATTTCCTGATATTTGGAGGCAATGAGGAGCTAATCAGAAGGGTTACTTGATGCAAGCTTCCAAACAGCAAGGATGACTATAGATCGCAATCGGGTAATGCGTGTTTTGCTGAATGGTGGAGCCGTGAGTCGGAAAAGTTCAAGCAGGACACGATTCTTGATTCTACAACCGGAGTATATTGCGTCGATGCAAAGAAAGGAGGCTGTTTGGCTCCGCAAGTTCATCAGTGAACTTGGAGTAGTTCCTAGCATTGCAGATCCAATAGACCTCTATTGTGACAACAATGGGGCTATTGCACAGGCTAAGGAACCTCGATCACATCAGCGGATCAAACACATACTGCGGTGCTTCCATCTCATTCGAGAGATCATCGATAGAGGAGATGTGAGGATATGCAGAGTACCGACAGAAGCTAACATCGCAGATCCATTGACCAAGGCTTTGGCACAGAGGAAGCATGATGGTCACACTAGGTCACTAGGTATTAGGTATCATAGTGATTGGTACTAGTGCTAGTGGGAGATTGTTAGTTATAACCCTAGAACCAAACATGTGATGGTTGAATAGGGAACATTTTGTATCATATTCTATAAAGGCAAAGGATTGGTTATTATATTTACATCTTTCTTGTGCCAGCTAAATTAAATATAATAATGCCCTAGAAAAGTAGGTTCTTATCTACAGCACATCAATTGGCAGAATTGATTATGAGAGGCTGTAGAGAACACTTTCCTAAATGTTCCTAGTCAAGTATTAATATGCAAGGGCAATATTAATACATAAAGACTAGCATGTAGGTCAATTGATGACTTGATCTCACAAGTCATGGATATATGATATCAAGTTGACACATGGGTATATATTAGAGAATATATACTGAACTGACCCGCCATGAAAAAGTTTCATGGATCGTCATATGAGTGTCATAAACTTTCTCATGTGACTATTGGTATGAATAGTCCTCAAACCTGAAGTCACTACGGTTCCCTACATAAGGAGTTATGTACTTTGGTATCGTTAAACATCACCCGTAACAGGGTGGACCATAAAGGCGATTACTGGGTATATAACAAATTATGCGGAGGGATGTGAGTGATGTAGATGAGATCTATCCCTCCCATATGACGGGAGTGATATCTGTGGGCCCCTTGATTGAGTAGAACTATTAAAACGCATGGCCATGCTCGAATGAGTCAATATGAGATATTGAGCTCATTTGTTTGAGTTAGTTTACTCAGGGATCAAGAAACACATAGATTGATCGAGGATGACACGGTCTATGCCTCATTGGTCAATCTGATATCAAGGATAGAAGGACACGGTCATACATTATAGTAGTCACGGAAAGGTTAGTCGGATCTTGACTTATCTCGTAACTTGGGTAGCAATGATGTATTGCTAGATGCCGCTCATTGCTTGTGTATCTAAAAGAGTTTAGATCCACTGCCAACGTTATGAGAGCCTATAGGGTCACACACAAAGAGCATGATGATTAGAAGAATTAGTGCATTCTAGTTTGACTAGAATAATTTGGGAATAAGCTTAAGTACAAAATGATTTTTGGACTTTAAGCTTAATGAGAATTTTAGCTTATTGATTTAATGAGATTAATTCAATATGCTAAGCTTAATTGATTTAATAAGATTAATTCAATATGATAACATAAGCTTATTGAATTAATAAGATTAATTCAACATCCATGAATGCCACATAAGCATGCCACCTAAGCATGCCACATAAGCATGCCACCTAAGCATGCCACATAAGCATGCCACCTAAGCTTGATGAGTTGGAAGGAGACAAAGGGTTTTGACCCTTGGATTTCCTCCACATGTGGCCGGCCAAAACAAGGAGGATAACTCCTTGTTTAATTATCTTTCAATGCCATTGATTGCATTGAATGTGATAGGAGATGAAAGGTTTTTCAAATCCTATAAAACACCCCATGGGGTGGCCGGCCAAATGAGTCGAGTGAGAGCTTAAGGCTTGGTGAGAGCTTGGTGGGAGAGGCTT
>CM046009.1:37012268-37064768 GCA_025175895.1 Wurfbainia villosa | reverse complement strand
AGTAGACCAAAAACCAGCTCAAAGAAAAACCGCCCTGGCAACGATCGATTCTGCAGATTGGGACCCCCCTGGCCTTGGAGGAAAACAACTCTGCTCCGCCCTCCTGTGTAGAAACCACCCTGATCTTGAGCACAAAACTGCCCTGGCGTTGCGAGGCCGAGAGCCACGGTCACGGTCCTTGCGCAAACCGGCAGGCGTAACCACCCAGGAAAACCGCCCTGGGCATCACTCTTTTGTTCAAGGATACTGCCCTGTAAAACCGCCCTGCCAAGCATTTCCTTGCGCCAAAACCACTATGAACTAAAACCGCCCTGGGAAACCACCCTGAACTAAAATCGCCCTGCCAGCCATTCCTTTTGCGCCAAAACCACTCTGAACTAAAACCACCCTGGGAAACCACCCTGCCAACCACTCCTTATGCGCCATAAACCACCCTGAGCTAAAACCGCCCTGCCAGCCGCTCCTTTTGCGCCGTAAACCGCCCTGAATTAAACCGCCCTGCCATCCATTCCTTTTGCGCCAAAACCACTCTGAACTCAAACCACTCTGAGAAACCACCCTGCCAGCCATTCCATTTGCGGCAAAACCACTCTGAAACTAAAACTACTGGGAAGCGCCAAAAATGAACTAAAACCACTCGAAAACCGCCTCTGACCACTCCTTTTGCGCCATAAACCACCCTGACTAAAACCGCCCTGCCAGCCACTCCTTTTGCGCCATAAACCACCCTGGACCAAAACCACCCTGCCAGCCACTCCTTTTGCGCCATAAGCCACCCTGAACTAAAACCACCCTGCCTCAAACCACTCTGATTTTTTTTTTTGAAGTACACTGGAATTGAAGTACAATGGAATTGAAGTACAGGGGAATTGCCCTGGGATTGAGCATGGGAAAGGATTGTCCTGTGAGTAAAGGGGGGCACGGTGGACAGGGGTTTACCATGGATTTAAGTGATCTGTACTGGCAGTGGTATGTTGCTGTGCTCCATCGCTCTGTAGACGTGAATCTGCACCTTGCGGAATATTATGTCTCCATCAAACTTCGCATCTTCAAACCTGCTTGAGTTTCTCTGCCTCCAGACTATATGGATTAGGGCTGACATTGCTAAGTGCCGGGCTTGATTCATAGGCGTATCTTTTTTGTACCGTGATCTGAAAATTTTGAACATACTCCGGTAGGTTAGCATTTCTTCTGTCATCCGTAGCCATCCTCTAACCTTACTCCATAGTTGGCGTATTTGTTCACATTTGAAGAAGATGTGTTCCATGGTTTCCTCCTCCTGTTTACAGAAGATGCATTGTTTATCCTCCATGTATTCTCGCCTGCTCGACCAGGTAGTTTGCCATTGGCCAGCATCCACAGTGTGAATCTATGACTTGGTTGTATATCTTTCTGCCAAACTGTTACCGTCCAGGATTTCTTAGTTCCATTTTGCCGGAAATAATCATATGCCTTTCTAACTCCATCTTTGTCCTTCCCAAACCATGCTGACAGGTGTTGGCTTGCTGCCGCTGCATTATTTGTGGTGGCTAGGATGCTGTTCTTGATTAGAATTAATTTCTTAATGAGTGGGGAGTACGTGTGTTTACTTTGCCAGCCCCAGATGTCTCCTCCTTGTATATATGCATGATGAACCCACCGTATCCACAGGGTGTCTTGTTTCTCTTGTATTCGCCATAAGACCTTAGCTAATAGTGCCATGTTCCATGCCTTCAGGTCTCGCAGCCCTAACCCTCCTTCATCCTTGGGTTTGCATATTGTTTTCCATGCTACCGGGGGGTTTTTTGTATTCCACATAAGTGATCGGCATATACCATATATCCTTTCTATTACTCCTGTTGGAATTGGCAAGATCGACATCCAATAGCATTCTATTCCTTGCAATACTGAAGCTATTAGCTGGCTTTTCCCTGCATATGACAATGTAGCTTTTGGCCATGAGGTAACTTTCTTCAAGAGACTGTCCAGTAGCGTGCAGTAATCAGCAACTTTCAACTTCTGGGATGCAATTGGTATTCCCAGGTATCTAAATGGCATCTCCCCTGCTTTGAAACCAGTTATATCAATCAGCCTTTCACGGGTGTTTGAATCCACTCCTGCCATATAGATGCTTGACTTATCCAGATTAGCATTCAGGCCTGCCATCCTAGCAAATTGCTTTAGACAGTCTTTCAAGACAGCCACCGATGGTATATCCCCACGACTAAGGAGTAGGAGGTCATCAGCATACATCAGATGTGAAATCCTGAGTTCCTTACACTTGGGGTGAAACTGAAAATCAGATCTACTCGTATACTTGGCTAGCATACGTGAGAAATATTCCATGCATAATCCAAACAGATATGGGGAGAGGGGATCCCCCTGTCTGAGTCCCCTACGCCCTTTAAAGAAACCATGCATGTGACCATTGATTGTAACCGAGTATGTTGGACTGGTGATGCTTTCTTTAATCCAAGCTGTGAATTTATCTGGAAACTGCAACGATGAGAGGATATCTTGAAGGAAACCCCAGTGTACTGAGTCAAACGCTTTCTGCATATCAACTTTAAGCATACACCGTGGAGAGATTCTTTTCCAGGTGTAGTTACGCATAAGCTCTTGAGCTAAGTGTATGTTATCTGCAATACCTCCCCGCAGCAGCGGTTTGTTCTTTGTCAGGCAAAGAATGATCCATCACTTCCGATAATCTGCCTGCTAAGAGCTTAGCAATAATCTTGTAAACCACTGTGCAGCAGGATATCGGCCTATACTCTTGTACCTTGTGTGCCTGGGGGGATTTCGGGATCAAGGCAATCACTGTGTGGTTCCAGGATTTTAGAAGTTGACCATTGATAAAGAATTCCAAGACTGCTGCTACAACATCAGTTTTGACTAGATCCCATGAGTGTTTGAAAAATTTTGAGTTGTATCCATCTGGTCCTGGGGCTTTGAGGTCCCCAATGTCAAATAAGACTGTCCGGATTTCTTCTTCCGTTGGCAAACTGGTTATCTGCCTCTGCTGCCCTTCAGTGAGTTTCGTTCCAAATTGCATGCAGTCTCCTTTGAAATCAGTCCTCATTTCCTCTACCCCTAGTTGATTCTGAAAGTATGTTAGGAATTCCTTCGCTATTTCTTCTATTGAGTCTGTGTGCTCCCCATTCGACTTTTCTATTACTACTATTTCTCTTTTCTTGTTGTTTCTCTTCACCAGTGCATGAAAAAAGGATGTGTTCCTGTCTGTTTTCCGGAAATATTCATGTTTTGCTCTCTGTAAGTAGAATAGATATTCTGCCCTCTCAAGTAGCTCCGCTTTCCTTCTTATGGAGTTATATTCCTCATCCATATGTCCTCGCGTGAGTCCTTGCTGCTGCATTGTTTCCAATTGTTGCCGTGCCAGCTTGACTCTCTCTTGAATGTGTTGGTAGTGAAGGTGATTGAACTGCCTGAAGTGCGGTTTGAGTAGCGTGAGTTTCTGTTTTAGCTTATACTGCATTGTGCCATACATAGTGCTGGGGAGGACTGTTTGCCATTTTTCTTGTAGTATTTCCCCATAGTCAGGATGGGTCGTCCACATGTTATAAAATCTGAACGGTTTGGGTTTTTGTTGCTCCGAGTTTCCCAGGACAGAAACTATGCATGCTGCATGATCCGAAATTGTCCCTGGCATTCTAAAATCTGCATAGCTGCTTCGGTTCTGTTCCATCCATCTTCTATTGCCCATTGCACGGTCCAATTTGCTCACTATGTGTCCATTTGTCCATGTGAATTTACACCCTATGGAGTGTAAGTCTTCAATACCAGCCTCCATTATAAAGTCCTGGAAATCTGCTGTAGCATATGTTGTGACCGGCATACCTCCTTGCTTATCTGCCTGGGAAAGAGGTGAGTTGAAATCACCTAATATTAACCAAGGTATCTGCGTTGCGTCGACAATCTGTGAAAGCGCTGCCCACATGCTTTTCTTGCTTGTTATCGACAGTTGACCGTATATGAATGTGACTGCATAAACGCACCCTGTGGTCTTGCATTTTATCCTAGTGTGTATCAATTGCTCTTCCCACCTTTCAACATTGAGCTCAATGAGTTGCGTTTCCCATATAAGTAGCATTCTGCTTCTTGAAGAGTTCCCCAGCCTCTGTTCGATCTCCCATTTCTGAAACCTTCCATTCTTTAAATTCAGGTAACACTGTTGTGTTAACTTTGTTTCTAGTACACTTAGGACGCTTCTTTTGTTGCGTATGAGGTCCGCCACATCTTCTCGCTTGAGGCCTTTATTTAGACCTCTTATGTTCCATGATCCAATCTTCATCGGTTTGCAGCCGGCTTCCGCCGTCTAGCATTGGTGTTCTTCCCTTGCTTTTCATGTTTCTGTTCCCCGTTCAATCTTGCCCTTTTCTCTATCTGTTCTTGTGTGTCTTGTAGGTCTTCCTCCTGTGTTTCTTTGTCTTCATTTGTTTTTATTGATGCTTCTTTCTTGCCCCATCGGGCAGCTGGTAACCCTAGGATGATCAACGGGAAGTTACTGACTTGGCCATCTTGTGAATCTACTTGCCCGCTATTCACCTTCCCATCTGTATATTGTTTATGCTCCTGTATTATGCTGCTGGATGTTATCTTATGTTCTTCCACTCTTTCATTTGGACTGCCTGATATTTCTGCATCATGTTCTCCCGACATTTTTGTTGTTATGTTTTTGCCACTTATCTCTGAATACTCTTTTCCCCCATTAGCCTCTTGCCTTTCTTCTGATCTCATCATTTGTATTGTTTCCGTCGATATTCTTATTGCTCCACTCTCGTGATATACAGGTAACTGTTCTGTTCTTATACTGTGTATATGTCTGTTATTTTTGCCCATTTCTTCCTGTTCATCATTCTGCTTGTCATTATTCCCTCCTTTCCCTCTGATACTCCGTCTGAGACTGACCGGTTTCGCTGCATTTATTGTTGATCTATCCTTTAATGAGTTGCCCCCATCCCCTGTTGTATGCTCGATTTGTTCTTGTACATCAGGCCCCATTCTGATACTCATTATATTTCCCGTGTTAGCCTCCCAATGCCTCGCTTACGTATGATTTCCCCATCACTGTTTGATTCTTGCTGCCTGAATGTCCTCTCTTTTGCTTGTATTTCACTGCTGCCCTGCGTGCCAGTTTTGGTGCCAGTCTGCACAAGTGTCCCTTTATCTGATATTGTCGTTCCAAAAATTGTTTCCAGATCTGATTTCTCCTTGACGGTTATCAACTGCTTTGCCCTCGGATTTCTTGCCCCATCCTGTGTTCCATGCACCGGATTCAGCTGATCCCCTGATGTTGATCTAACTAGTCTGTGCACTTCTGGGTTCCCATTTTGCCCATTCTGGTCTTGCCGCTCTGCTATTGCTGGACTCACTTGCTCCTTTCCTTTATTCGTTTGTTTGCCGTATTTCCTCTGTCCTCCTTGGCTGCCTTGGCTGTATGTGTTGCCTTCCTGTCTGCATGTAGTCCCTGTTACATCTATTCTCGCCTGTCTCATTTGCATATCTTCGCGGGGTTGTTTCTTCCTCTTTCCGTTATATTGCCACTCGCCTTTACTGTTATTACTGTGTTCCCATTCTGGTGTGCTTTCCTTTGCATTTCCCTCTGCAGCTGTTTCCTCCCCTATCGCCATTTCCCTTGTTGCAGCATCCACATATACTATCATTTGTTGGTCCATTACCTCCATTGCCTCCATTGGCACTGCTGGTTGTTTTCCCCTCACAGTCGTTGGACAATCCCCATGGTAGTGGCCCATTAGCTTGCAAGATTCTGAGTTTGATTGATTCAAATTTGACCTCTAAGTCCGTATCTGTACCATCCGGCAGCGTGATGGCTATGATTGTGGGCAGTTCCATGGAGATATCGACCTCTACCAAGACTCTGGCATAATTAACCCGCTCTCTTACTTTGGTGTACCTGTCTATGTATAGTGGCGTGCCAACTTGTGAGGCTACTTTGCTTAGCCCCGAGGTGGACCAACAGTCCAAAGGCAGTCCGCGTATTTGCATCCACACCGGAATCTGAGCTTGAGATTCCTCCCCGAAGGAGAAACACGTCGGTAATGTTTTAAGGTATAGGGGACTCCCGTATGCATTGTATGGCCCTCCCTCCAAGACTGCATCCCGCAGCTCTTTACTTGCAAATTTAAACACCATCCATAAGGAGTTATGCGTAAGGAGCTTATGCGGTGCCCGCCATCTTGCTGTGATCCCTTTTAGTGCCCTCCATCCTGGAAACCTCCCTAGGAACCTACCAATTAGACAAAACCCCACTGATTCTTCTATTGCTTCTAGATCCTCAGCATTTAATTTCGCTCGTCCTTCTTGCTTCTGGAATTGTTTCAGGGCGGTATCTGAACTATACACTCTATTCTCTCTGAAAAGATCAGACCATTTGTGTGTCTTACTCATTTCTGGTGGTTCCGTGGGTTCCGACGCCATTGGTGCTTGACGTCCTTCTTCCTTCTCCCCAGTCTCATGTCTGTCAGTTACCTCCCCCTGTTGAGTGTTCTTGGTTTCCTTTCCAGGTCCATTTCCTTCTGATGTTTGATTCTCCAGCCTCTGCAGTCTCTGTGTTGAGCTTCTAGCAGTGTCCCAGTGCAAGGGCTTCCATCCTCGTCGAGGAATTTTCCCCCCTCCTCGCATGTCCTTTGTCCTATGTTATTCAGGCTATCGGGCTATCAGATTGTCTTGGCGTAAGTTAAATGGGTTGTGGGTTTTCGAAGAAGTCTAGGAAGCGTGGTCCCGGCTATCGGGTTGTCGGGTTGTCTTGGGGTAAGTTAAACGGGTTGTGGGTTTTCGGAGAAGTCTAGGAAAAGTGGTCCCGGGCAAACTTTCGCTAGATCCGGAAATTCGAAAAGCTACCGTTCACTTTGTCTTCTCGTTGGCCGTGCCTTCCGCATCAGACGCCTCTCCGCTCACCTACCACCGCCTTGCCTTCCGCCTTCCTCCCGCCTCTCGTGAACTCGGGTAATGACCCTTAGTCCATAAGAAATCTTGGGTTCTCCCTGAAAGCTTTAGGAGTAGCCGCTAGGGTTTCCTTGGGAGCTTTGGAAACTATCGTTCGTTGAAACTGGGTTCCTTTACTCCCGGTTGCTCCACCACCCTATTTCCCCACCGGCTGTCCTTCTCTCCGCTATTCCGCTGTTGCTAGCTATTGTCTGCCCTCTCCTGAGGAAACAGATTACGTTACCTGTATGCACCTTAGGTTTCGCCAAAGAAATGTCTTTCGCGTCCTTGGGCCTCAGCTGCTGATTCCACTATCCACTTCACCCTCCGATCTCCAACACTCTTCTTGGCGTGCTGTATCTTCCCGTGTGTGAGTGTTCTTCACCAGCTCCTGGGGCTCAGGATCCGTCGTCATTGCTGCTCCGCCTTTACAAACGCCAGCCGCCACCGCCGAGATCCTAGGGAACGTAGAGAGAAGCCAGAGCTTCTCTCTCTCTAGCGCCTTGACTGAGAGCTCAACTGAGAGCTCTTTCCATACGCCGTCTCTGCTGCTCCGCCTTTCCAACGCCAGCCGCCACCACCGCCGGGATCCTAGGGAATGTAGAGAGAGGCCAGAGCTTCTCTCTCTAGCGCCTTGACGAAACGTGAGTGACTGAGAGCTCGACTGAGAGCTCTTTCACTTTTTTTTTTTGATGAAGGTAAATATATATCATCAAGAAAAGCACAATCATACAGAATCCTTAAGTGCACACTCATGTCATGTCTGACGATGTGTCAGATCTGAGGTGTACCAAGGGGCGTACATGTGCTCTCGTGAGTACCTGACCTCTCATGTGTACTAAATTTCTCATGAGTACATACACTCATACATGCGTACATAGTCCACCTTTCCCTCTTGCAGCGTGCAAGCTCATCTCACATGTTTCTTTCTCACATCCATGTTATCTCTTTGTCTTCGCCATTCCATGTGTTCCATGTGTTCCTTTATGCGTTGTCCATCCATGTCCATGTATGTTCATTGTTGCTGTCACGCTTGTGTGATAACCCTCCGATATTCACCACTTTTGGTAAGTGACCAACCATCAACGGATTTGTCTTGTCTTTACCGCAGCCGTTTGCTACGGACTAGATAGGCCCTTCAGGTGGGCCTATTCACCTCTATTAGGCTTATTGGCTAAGCCTCAGCCATTAACGGATTTAGAGTGTCTTTACCGCAGCCGTTTGCTCCGGACTAGAGAGGCTATTATTGGCTGCCCCTTCACCTTTTTTTTTTTTTTTTTTTTTGAATTGAAGTACACTGGAATTGAAGTACAATGGAATTGAAGTACAGGGGAATTGCCCTGGGATTGAGCATGGGAAAGGATTGTCCTATGAGTAAAGGGGGGGGGGGGGAAAGCCCCGAAGTTGACCAAGCCTTGGATTTGCCCTGGAATTGAGCCCACCACTCTGAAGTGGGCATATCGCTCTGGAGTTGATCGAACTGCCCTGAAACAACCCTGCCTTGGCATTTTAATCGCCCTGGAATTGACCTGAAATTGCCCTTGGATTGCCCTGGAATTGAGCCAAGCCCTCCGGAGTGGAAATGTCGCTCTGGGGTTGACCAAACCGCCCTGTCCAAGACCGCCCTGAATCTTTGCTCTGAGTCTTTATATTACCCTGGACTTGGGCAGGCCACCCCTGTAGTAGACCAAAAACCAGCTCAAAGAAAAACCGCCCTAGCAACGATCCATTCTGCAGATTGGGACCCCCTTGGCCTTGGAGGAAAACCACTCTGCTCCGCCCTCCTGTGTAGAAACCACCCTAATCTTGAGCACAAAACTGCCCTGGCGTTGCGAGGCCGAGAGCCGCGGTCACGGTCCTTGTGCAAACCGGCAGGCGTAACCACCCAGGAAAACTGCCATGGGCATCACTCTTTTGTTCAAGGATACTTCCCTGTAAAACCGCCCTACCAGGCATTTCCTTGCGCCAAAACCACTATGAACTAAAACCGCCCTGGGAAACCACCCTGAACTAAAACCGCCCTGCCAGCCATTCCTTTTGCGCCAAAACCACTCTTAACTAAAACCACCCTGGGAAACCACCCTGCCAGCCACTCCTTATGCGCCATAAACCACCCTGAGCTAAAACCGCCCTGCCAGCCACTCCTTTTGCGCCGTAAACCACCCTGAATTAAACCGCCCTAAATTAAACCGCCCTGCCATCCATTCCTTTTGCGCCAAAACCACTCTGAACTCAAACCACTCTGAGAAACCACCCTGCCAGCCATTCTATTTGCGGCAAAACCACTCTGAAACTAAAACTACTCTGGGAAACCACCCTGCCAGCCACTCCTTTTGCGCCAAAACCGCTCTGAACTAAAACCACCCTGGGAAAACCGCCCTGCAAGCCACTCCTTTTGCGCCATAAACCACCCTGACTAAAACCGCTCGCCACCACTCCTTTTATGCGCCATAAACCACCTCGACCAAAACCACCACCTCGCTACCCACTTTTTGCGCCATAAGCCACCCTGAACTAAAACCACCCTGCCTCAAACCACTCTGATTTTTTTTTTTTGAAGTACACTGGAATTGATGTACAATGGAATTGAAGTACAGGGGAATTGCCCTGGGATTGAGCATGGGAAAGGATTGTCCTGTGAGTAAAGGGGGGCACGGTGGACAGGGGTTTACCATGGATTTACGTGATCTGTAATGGCAGTGGTATGTTGCTGTGCTCCATCGCTCGTAGGCGTGAATCGCACCTTGCGAATATTATGTCTCCATCAAACCGCATCTTCAAACCTCGCTGAGTTTCTTTGCCTCGGACTATATGGATTAGGGTTGACATTGCTAAGTGTCGGGCTTGATTCATAGGCGATCTTTTTGTACCGTGATCCTAAAAAATTAACATACTCCTAGGGTTAGCATTTCTTCCGTCATCCGTAGCCATCCTCTAACCTTACTCCATAGTTGGCGATTTGTTCACATTTGAAGAAGATGTGTTCCATGGTTTCCTCCTCCGCTGAAGATGCATTGTTTATCCTTCGCTGGCCGGTAGTTTGCCATTGGCCAGCATCCACAGTGTGAATCTATGACTTGGTTGTATATCTTTCTTCCAAACTGTTACCGTCCAGGATTTCTTAGTTCCATTTTGCCGGAAATAATCATATGCCTTTCTAACTCCATCTTTGTCCTTCCTAAACCATGCTGACAGGTGTTGGCTTGCTGTCGCTGCATTATTTGTGGTGGCTAGGATGCTGTTCTTGATTAGAATTAATTTCTTAATGAGTGGGGAGTACGTGGGTTTACTTTGCCAGCCCCAGATGTCTCCTCCTTGTATATATGCATGATGAACCCACCGTATCCATAGGGTGTCTTGTTTCTCTTGTATTCGCCATAAGACCTTAGCTAATAGTGCCATGTTCCATGCCTTCAGGTCTCGCAGCCCTAACCCTCCTTCATCCTTGGGTTTGCATATTGTTTTCCATGCTATCGGGGGGTTTTTTGTATTCCACATAAGTGATCGACATATACCATATATCCTTTCTATTACTCCTGTTGGAATTGGCAAGATCGACATCCAATAGCATTCTATTCCTTGCAATACTAAAGCTATTAGCTGGCTTTTCCCTGCATATGACAATGTAGCTTTTGGCCATGAGGTAACTTTCTTCAAGAGACTGTCCAGTAGCGTGCAGTAATCAACAACTTTCAACTTCTGGGATGCAATTGGTATTCCCAGGTATCTAAATGGCATCTCCCCTGCTTTGAAACCAGTTATATCAATCATCCTTTCACGGGTGTTTGAATCCACTCCTGCCATATAGATGCTTGACTTATCCAGATTAGCATTCAGGCCTGCCATCCTAGCAAATTGCTTTAGACAGACTTTCAAGACATCCACCGATGGTATATCCCCACGACTAAGGAGTAGGAGGTCATCAGCATACATCAGATGTGAAATCCTGAGTTCCTTACACTTGGGGTGAAATTGAAAATTAGATCTACTCGTATACTTGGCTAGCATACGTGAGAAATATTCCATGCATAATCCAAACAGATATGGGGAGAGGGGATCCCCCTGTCTGAGTCCCCTACGCCCTTTAAAGAAACCATGCATGTGACCATTGATTGTAACCGAGTATGTTGGACTGGTGATGCTTTCTTTAATCCAAGCTGTGAATTTATCTGGAAACTGCAACGATGAGAGGATATCTTGAAGGAAACCCCAGTGTACTGAGTCAAACGCTTTCTGCATATCAACTTTAAGCATACACCGTGGAGAGATTCTTTTCCTGGTGTAGTTACGCATAAGCTCTTGAGCTAAGTGTATGTTATCTGCAATACCTCGGCCCTGCACGAAAGCAGTTTGTTCTTTGTGCAGCAAATGATCCATCACTTCCGATAATCTGCCTGCTAAGAGCTTAGCAATAATCTTGTAAACCACTGTGCAGCAGGATATCGGCCTATACTCTTGTACCTTGTGTGCCTGGGGGGATTTCGGGATCAAGGCAATCACTGTGTGGTTCCAGGATTTTAGAAGTTGACCATTGATAAAGAATTCCAAGACTGCTGCTACAACATCAGTTTTGACTAGATCCCATGAGTGTTTGAAAAATTTTGAGTTGTATCCATCTGGTCCTTGGGCTTTGAGGTCCCCAATGTCAAATAAGGCTATCCGGATTTCTTCTTCCGTTGGCAATCTGGTTATCTGCCTCTGCTGCACTTCAGTGAGTTTCGTTCCAAATTGCATGCAGTCTCCTTTGAAATCAGTCCTCGTTTCCTCTACCCCTAGTTGATTCTGAAAGTATGTTAGGAATTCCTTCGCTATTTCTTCTACTGAGTCTGTGTGCTCCCCATTCGGCTTTTCTATTACTACTATTTCTCTTTTCTTGTTGTTTCTCTTCACCAGTGCATGAAAAAAGGATGTGTTCCTGTCTGTTTTCCGGAAATATTCATGTTTTGCTCTCTGTAAGTAGAATAGATATTCTGCCCTCTCAAGTAGCTCCGCTTTCCTTCTTATGGAATTATATTCCTCATCCATATGTCCTCGCGTGAGTCCTTGCTGCTGCATTGTTTCGAATTGTTGCCGTGCCAGCTTGACTCTCTCTTGAATGTGTTGGTAGTGAAGGTGATTGAACTGCCTGAAGTGCGGTTTGAGTAGCGTGAGTTTCTGTTTTAGCTTATACTGCATTGTGCCATACATAGTGCTGGGGAGGATTGTTTGCCATTTTTCTTGTAGTATTTCCCCATAGTCAGGATGGGTCGTCCACATGTTATAAAATCAGAACGGTTTGGGTTTTTGTTGCTCCGAGTTTCCCAGGACAGAAACTATGCATGCTGCATGATCCGAAATTGTCCCTGGCATTCTAAAATCTGCATAGATGCTTCGGTTCTGTTCCATCCATCTTCTATTGCCCATTGCACGGTCCAATTTGCTCACTATGTGCCCATTTGTCCATGTGAATTTACACCCTATGGAGTGTAAGTCTTCATTACCAGCCTCCATTATAAAGTTCTGGAAATCTGCTATAGCATATGTTGTGACCGGCATACCTCCTTGCTTATCTGCCTGGGAAAGAGGTGAGTTGAAATCACCTAATATTAACCAAGGTATCTGCGTAGCGTCGGCAATCTGTGAAAGCGCTGCCCACATGCTTTTCCTGCTTGTTATCGACAGTTGACCGTATATGAATGTGACTGCATAAAAGCACCCTGTGGTCTTGCATTTTATCCTAGTGTGTATCAATTGCTCTTCCCACCTTTCAACATTGAGCTCAATGAGTTGCGTTTCCCATATAAGTAGCATTCTGCTTCTTGAAGAGTTCCCCAGTCTCTGTTCGATCTCCCATTTCTGAAACCTTCCATTCTTTAAATTCAGGTAACACTGTTGTGTTAACTTTGTTTCTAGTACACTTAGGACGCCTAACTTTTTTTGCAGAAGGAGGTCTACCACCGCCTTCTATTTGAGGCCTTTATTTAGACCTCTTATGTTCCATGATCCAATCTTCATCGGTTTGCAGCCGGCTTCCGCCGTCTAGCATTGGTGTTCTTCCCTTGCTTTTCATGTTTCTGTTCCCCGTTCAATCTTGCCCTTTTCTCTATCTGTTCTTGTGTGTCTTGTAGGTCTTCCTCCTGTGTTTCTTTGTCTTCATTTGTTTTTATTGATGCTTCTTTCTTGCCCCATCGGGCAGCTGGTAACCCTAGGATGATCAACGGGAAGTTACTGACTTGGCCATCTTGTGAATCTACTTGCCCGCTATTCACCTTCCCATCTGTATATTGTTTATGCTCCTGTATTATGCTGCTGGATGTTATCTTATGTTCTTCCACTCTTTCATTTGGACTGCCTGATATTTCTGCATCATGTTCTCCCGACATTTTTGTTGTTATGTTTTTGCCACTTATCTCTGAATATTCTTTTCCCCCATTAGCCTCTTGCCTTTCTTCTAATCTCATCATTTGTATTGTTTCCGTCGATATTCTTATTGCTCCACTCTCGTGATATCTGTGTAACTATATTCTTATCTTATACTGTATATGTCATTATTTTGCCCATTTCTTCCTGCTCATCATTCTCGCTTGTCATTATTCCCTCCTTTCCTCTCGATCTCCCGAGATCTGGTTTATTTGCATTTATTGTTGATCTATCCTTTAATGAGTTTCCCCCATCCCCTGTTGTATGCTCGATTTGTTCTTGTACATCAGGCCCCATTCTGATACTCATTATATTTCCCGTGTTAGCCCTGTCCAATGCCTCAGGCTTCTGTATGATTTCCCCATCACTGTTTGATTCTTGCTGCCTGAATGTCCTCTCTTTTGCTTGTATTTCACTGCTGCCCTGCGTGCCAGTTTTGGTGCCAGTCTGCACAAGTGTCCCTTTATCCGATATTGTCGTACCAAAAATTGTTTCCAGATCTGATTTCTCCTTGACGGTTATCAACTGCTTTGCCCTCGGATTTCTTGCCCCATCCTGTGTTCCATGCACCGGATTCAGCTGATCCCCTGATGTTGATCTAACTAGTCTGTGCACTTCTGGGTTCCCATTTTGCCCATTCTGGTCTTGCCGCTCTGCTATTGCTGGACTCACTTGCTCCTTTCCTTTATTCGTTTGTTTGTCGTATTTCCTCTGTCCTCCTTGGCTGCCTTAGCTGTATGTGTTGCCTTCCTGTCTGCATGTAGTCCCTGTTACATCTATTCTCGCCTGTCTCATTTGCATATCTTCGCGGGGTTGTTTCTTCCTCTTTCCGTTATATTTCCACTCGCCTTTACTGTTATTACTATGTTCCCATTCTGGTGTGCTTTCCTTTGCATTTCCCTCTGCAGCTGTTTCCTCCCCTATCGCCATTTCCCTTGTTGCAGCATCCACATATACTATCATTTGTTGGTCCATTACCTCCATTGCCTCCATTGGCACTGCTGGTTGTTTTCCCCTCACAGTCGTTGGACAATCCCCATGGTAGTGGCCCATTAGCTTGCAAGATTTACAGAGTTTCATATTGGATTCAAATTTGACCTCTAAGTCCGTATCTGTACCATCCGGCAGCGTGATGGCTATGATTGTGGGCAGTTCCATGGAGATATCGACCTCTACCAAGACTCTGGCATAATTAACCCACTCTCTTAATTTGGTGTACCTGTCTGTGTATAGTGGCGTGCCAACTTGTGAGGCTACTTTGCTTAGCCCCGAGGTGGACTAGCAGTCCAAAGGCAGTCCGCGTATTTGCATCCACACCGGAATCTGAGCTTGAGATTCCTCCCCGAAGGAGAAACAAGTCGGTAATGTTTTAAGGTATAGGGGACTCCCGTATGCATTGTATGGCCCTCCCTCCAAGACTGCATCCCGCAGCTGTTTACTTGCAAATTTAAACACCATCCATAAGGAGTTATGCGTAAGGAGCTTATGCGGTGCCCACCATCTTGCTGTGATCCCTTTTAGTGCCCTCCATCCTGGAAACCTCCCTAGGAACCTGCCAATTAGACAAAAACCCACTGATTCTTCTATTGCTTCTAGATCCTCAGCACATAATTTTGCTCGTCCTTCTTGCTTCTGGAATTGTTTGTACGGTATCCCGAACTATACACTCTATTCTCTCTGAAAAGATCAGACCATTTGTGTGTCTTACTCATTTCTGGTGGTTCCGTGGGTTCCGACGCCATTGGTGCTTGACGTCCTTCTTCCTTCTCCCCATTCTCATGTCTGTCAGTTACCTCCCCCTGTTGAGTGTTCTTGGTTTCCTTTCCAGGTCCATTTCCTTCCGATGTTTGATTCTCCAGCCTCTGCAGTCTCTGTGTTGAGCTTCCAGCAGTGTCCCAGTGCAAGGGCTTCCATCCTCGTCGAGGAATTTTCCCCCCTCCTCGCATGTCCTTTGTCCTATGTTATTCAGGCTATCGGGCTATCAGATTGTCTTAGCGTAAGTTAAATGGGTTGTGGGTTTTCGGAGAAGTCTAGGAAGCGTGGTCCCGGCTATCGGGTTGTCTTGGCGTAAGTTAAACGGGTTGTGGGTTTTCGGAGAAGTCTAGGAAAAGTGGTCCCGGGCGAACTTTCGCTAGATCCGGAAATTCGAAAAGCTACCGTAGACCAAAAACCAACTCAAAGAAAAACCGCCCTGGCAACGATCCATTCTGCAGATTGGGACCCCCTGGCCTTGGAGGAAAACCACTCTGCTCCGCCCTCCTGTGTAGAAACCACCCTGATCTTGAGCACAAAACTGCCCTGGCGTTGCGAGGCCGAGAGCCACGGTCACGGTCCTCAAGAAACCGGCAGCGAACCACCCAGAAAACCGCCTGGCATCACTCTTTGTTCAAGGATACCGCCTCAGAAACCTCCTCGCCAGGCATTTCCTTGCGCTAAAACCACTATGAACTAAAACCACCTGAAACCACCTGAACTAAAACCTCCTCGCCACCATTCCTTTTGCGCAAAACCACTCGAACTAAAACCACCTGCACCCACTCCTTATGCGCCATAAACCACCTTGAGCTAAATCGCCTTGCCCGCTTCTCCTTATGCGTAAACCACCTCAATTAAATCCTCAATTAAACAAATGCGCCATCCATTCCTTTTGCGCCAAAACCACTCTGAACTCAAACCACTCTGAGAAACCACCCTGCCAGCCATTCCATTTGCGGCAAAACCACTCTGAAACTAAAACTACTCTGGGAAACCACCCTGCCAGCCACTCCTTTTGCGCCAAAACCGCTCTGAACTAAAACCACCCTGGGAAAACCGCCCTGCCAGCCACTCCTTTTGCGCCATAAACCACCCTGACTAAAACCGCCCTGCCAGCCACTCCTTTTGCGCCATAAACCACCCTGGACCAAAACCACCCTGCCAGCCACTCCTTTTGCGCCATAAGCCACCCTGAACTAAAACCACCCTGCCTCAAACCAATCTGATTTTTTTTTTGAAGTACACTGGAATTGATGTACAATGGAATTGAAGTACAGGGGAATTGCCCTAGGATTGAGCATGGGAAAGGATTGTCCTGTGAGTAAAGGGGGGCACGGTGGATAGGGGTTTACCATGGATTTACGTGATCTGTACTGGCAGTGGTATGTTGCTGTGCTCCATCGTTATGTAGACGTGAATCTGCACCTTGCGGAATATTATGTCTCCATCAAACTTCGCATCTTCAAACCTGCTTGAGTTTCTTTGCCTCCAGACTATATGGATTAGGGCTGACATTGCTAAGTATCGGGCTTGATTCATAGGCGTATCTTTTTTGTACCGTGATCTGAAAATTCTGAACATACTCCGGTAGGTTAGCATTTCTTCTGTCATCCGTAGCCATCCTCTAACCTTACTCCATAGTTGGCGTTTTTGTTCACATTTGAAGAAGATGTGTTCCATGGTTTCCTCCTCCTTTTTACAGAAGATGCATTGTTTATCCTCCATGTATTCCTGCCCTGCTCTGACCGGTAGTTTGCCATTGGCCAGCATCCACAGTGTGAATCTATGACTTGGTTGTATATCTTTCTGCCAAACTGTTACCGTCCAGTATTTCTTAGTTCCATTTTGCCGGAAATAATCATATGCCTTTCTAACTCCATCTTTGTCCTTCCCAAACCATGCTGACAGGTGTTGGCTTGCTGCCGCTGCATTATTTGTGGTGGCTAGGATGCTGTTCTTGATTAGAATTAATTTCTTAATGAGTGGGGAGTACGTGTGTTTACTTTGCCAGCCCCAGATGTCTCCTCCTTGTATATATGCATGATGAACCCACCGTATCCACAGGGTGTCTTGTTTCTCTTGTATTCGCCATAAGACCTTAGCTAATAGTGCCATGTTCCATGCCTTCAGGTCTCGCAGCCCTAACCCTCCTTCATCCTTGGGTTTGCATATTGTTTTCCATGCTACCGGGGGGTTTTTTGTATTCCACATAAGTGATCGACATATACCATATATCCTTTCTATTACTCCTGTTGGAATTGGCAAGATCGACATCCAATAGCATTCTATTCCTTGCAATACTGAAGCTATTAGCTGGCTTTTCCCTGCATATGACAATGTAGCTTTTGGCCATGAGGTAACTTTCTTCAAGTGCGTCGAAGGCGTCGAATCAACAACTTTCAACTTCTGGGATGCAATTGGTATTCCCAGGTATCTAAATGGCATCTCCCCTGCTTTGAAACCAGTTATATCAATCAGCCTTTCACGGGTGTTTGAATCCACTCCTGCCATATAGATGCTTGACTTATCCAGATTAGCATTCGTGCCCATCCTAGCAAATTGCTTTAGGCAGGTCTTTCAAGATGACCACCGATGGTATATCCCCACGACTAAGGAGTAGGAGGTCATCAGCATACATCAGATGTGAAATCCTGAGTTCCTTACACTTGGGGTGAAACTGAAAATCAGATCTACTCGTATACTTGGCTAGCATACGTGAGAAATATTCCATGCATAATCCAAACAGATATGGGGAGAGGATCCTGTCGAGTCCCTACGCCCTTTAAAGAAACCATGCATGTGACCATTGATTGTAACCGAGTATGTTGGACTGGTGATGCTTTCTTTAATCCAAGCTGTGAATTTATCTGGAAACTGCAACGATGAGAGGATATCTTGAAGGAAACAATCGAGTCAAACGCTAGATATCAACTTTAAGCATACACCGTGGAGAGATTCTTTTCCTGGTGTAGTTACGCATAAGCTCTTGAGCTATGTGTATGTTATCTGCAATACCTCGGCCCTGCACGAAAGCAGTTTGTTCTTTGTGCAGCAAATGATCCATCACTTCCGATAATCTGCCTGCTAAGAGCTTAGCAATAATCTTGTAAACCACTGTGCAGCAGGATATCGGCCTATACTCTTGTACCTTGTGTGCCTGGGGGGATTTCGGGATCAAGGCAATCACTGTGTGGTTCTAGGATTTTAGAAGTTGACCATTGATAAAGAATTCCAAGACTGCTGCTACAACATCAGTTTTGATTAGATCCCATGAGTGTTTGAAAAATTTTGAGTTGTATCCATCTGGTCCTTGGGCTTTGAGGTCCCCAATGTCAAATAAGGCTGTCCGGATTTCTTCTTCCGTTGGCAATCTGGTTATCTGCCTCTGCTGCCCTTCAGTGAGTTTCGTTCCAAATTGCATGCAGTCTCCTTTGAAATCAGTCCTCGTTTCCTCTACCCCTAGTTGATTCTAAAAGTATGTTAGGAATTCCTTCGCTATTTCTTCTACTGAGTCTGTGTGCTCCCCATTCGACTTTTCTATTACTACTATTTCTCTTTTCTTGTTGTTTCTCTTCACCAGTGCATGAAAAAAGGATGTGTTCCTGTCTGTTTTCCGGAAATATTCATGTTTTGCTCTCTATAAGTAGAATAGATATTCTGCCCTCTCAAGTAGCTCCGCTTTCCTTCTTATGGAATTATATTCCTCATCCATATGTCCTCGCGTGAGTCCTTGCTGCTGCATTGTTTCCAATTGTTGTCGTGCCAGCTTGACTCTCTCTTGAATGTGTTGGTAGTGAAGGTGATTGAACTGCCTGAAGTGAGGTTTGAGTAGCGTGAGTTTCTGTTTTAGCTTATACTGCATTGTGCCATACATAGTGCTGGGGAGGACTGTTTGCCATTTTTCTTGTAGTATTTCCCCATAGTCAGGATGGGTCGTCCACATGTTATAAAATCTGAACGGTTTGGGTTTTTGTTGCTCCGAGTTTCCCAGGACAGAAACTATGCATGCTGCATGATCCGAAATTGTCCCTAGCATTCTAAAATCTGCATAGCTGCTTCGGTTCTGTTCCATCCATCTTCTATTGCCCATTGCACGGTCCAATTTGCTCACTATGTGCCCATTTGTCCATGTGAATTTACACCCTAAGGAGTGTAAGTCTTCAATACCATCCTCCATTATAAAGTCCTGGAAATCTGCTATAGCATATGTTGTGACCGGCATACCTCCTTGCTTATCTGTCTGGGAAAGAGGTGAGTTGAAATCACCCTAACTGTGAGTTAAGCCACATGCTTTTCTCGCTTGTTATCGACTTGATCAGATATGAATGTATCGCATAAAAGCACCCTGTGGTCTTGCATTTTATCCTAGTGTGTATCAATTGCTCTTCCCACCTTTCAACATTGAGCTCAATGAGTTGCGTTTCCCATATAAGTAGCATTCTGCTTCTTGAAGAGTTCCCCAGTCTCTGTTCGATCTCCCATTTCTGAAACCTTCCATTCTTTAAATTCAGGTAACACTGTTGTGTTAACTTTGTTTCTAGTACACTTAGGACGCCTAACTTTTGTTGCAGAAGGAGGTCTGCCACCGCCTTCTGTTTGAGGCCTTTATTTAGACCTCTTATGTTCCATGATCCAATCTTCATCGGTTTGCAGCCGGCTTCCGCCGTCTAGCATTGGTGTTCTTCCCTTGCTTTTCATGTTTCTGTTCCCCGTTCAATCTTGCCCTTTTCTCTATCTGTTCTTGTGTGTCTTGTAGGTCTTCCTCCTGTGTTTCTTTGTCTTCATTTGTTTTTATTGATGCTTCTTTCTTGCCCCATCGGGCAGCTGGTAACCCTAGGATGATCAACGGGAAGTTACTGACTTGGCCATCTTGTGAATCTACTTGCCCGCTATTCACCTTCCCATCTGTATATTGTTTATGCTCCTGTATTATGCTGCTGGATGTTATCTTATGTTCTTCCACTCTTTCATTTGGACTGCCTGATATTTCTGCATCATGTTCTCCCGACATTTTTGTTGTTATGTTTTTGCCACTTATCTCTGAATACTCTTTTCCCCCATTAGCCACTTGCCTTTCTTCTGATCTCATCATTTGTATTGTTTCCGTCGATATTCTTATTGCTCCACTCTCGTGATATCTGTAATCGCTATTACGTTCTTATCTGTGTATATATGCATTATTTTTGCCCATTTCTTCCGTTCATCATTCTGCTTGTCATTATTCCCTCCTTTCCCTCTGATACTCCGTCTGAGACTGACTGGTTTCGCTGCATTTATTGTTGATCTATCCTTTAATGAGTTGCCCCCATCCCCTGTTGTATGCTCGATTTGTTCTTGTACATCACGCCCCATTCTGATACTCATTATATTTCCCGTGTTAGCCCTGTCCAATGCCTCAGGCTTCTGTATGATTTCCCCATCACTGTTTGATTCTTGCTGCCTGAATGTCCTCTCTTTTTCAGATTTCATCACGCTGCTGCGTGCGCTTTGGTGCCAGTCTGCACAAGTGTCCCTTTATCTGATATTGTCGTTCCAAAAATTGTTTCCAGATCTGATTTCTCCTTGACGGTTATCAACTGCTTTGCCCTCGGATTTCTTGCCCCATCCTGTGTTCCATGCACCGGATTCAGCTGATCCCCTGATGTTGATCTAACTAGTCTGTGCACTTCTGGGTTCCCATTTTGCCCATTCTGGTCTTGCCGCTCTGCTATTGCTGGACTCACTTGCTCCTTTCCTTTATTCGTTTGTTTGCCGTATTTCCTCTGTCCTCCTTGGCTGCCTTGGCTGTATGTGTTGCCTTCCTGTCTGCATGTAGTCCCTGTTACATCTATTCTCGCCTGTCTCATTTGCATATCTTCGCGGGGTTGTTTCTTCCTCTTTCCATTATATTGCCACTCGCCTTTACTGTTATTACTGTGTTCCCATTCTGGTGTGCTTTCCTTTGCATTTCCCTCTGCAGCTGTTTCCTCCCCTATCGCCATTTCCCTTGTTGCAGCATCCACATATACTATCATTTGTTGGTCCATTACCTCCATTGCCTCCATTGGCACTGCTGGTTGTTTTCCCCTCACAGTCGTTGGACAATCCCCATGGTAGTGGCCCATTAGCTTGCAAGATTTACAGAGTTTCAGATTGGATTCAAATTTGACCTCTAAGTCCGTATCTGTACCATCCGGCAGCGTGATGGCTATGATTGTGGGCAGTTCCATGGAGATATCGACCTCTACCAAGACTCTGGCATAATTAACCCGCTCTCTTACTTTGGTGTACCTGTCTGTGTATAGTGGCGTGCCAACTTGTGAGGCTACTTTGCTTAGCCCCGAGGTGGACCTGATCAAAGCGATCGTGATTTGCATCCACACCGGAATCTGAGCTTGAGATTCCTCCCCGAAGGAGAAACACGTCGGTAATGTTTTAAGGTATAGGGGACTCCCGTATGCATTGTATGGCCCTCCCTCCAAGACTGCATCCCGCAGCTCTTTACTTGCAAATTTAAACACCATCCATAAGGAGTTATGCGTAAGGAGCTTATGCAGTGCCCGCCATCTTGCTGTGATCCCTTTTAGTGCCCTCCATCCTGGAAACCTCCCTAGGAACCTACCAATTAGACAAAAACCCACTGATTCTTCTATTGCTTCTAGATCCTCAGCACTTAATTTCGCTCGTCCTTCTTGCTTCTGGAATTGTTTCAGGGCGGTATCTGAACTATACACTCTATTCTCTCTGAAAAGATCATACCATTTGTGTGTGTTACTCATTTCTGGTGGTTCCGTGGGTTCCGACGCCATTGGTGCTTGACGTCCTTCTTCCTTCTCCCCAGTCTCATGTCTGTCAGTTACCTCCCCCTGTTGAGTGTTCTTGGTTTCCTTTCTAGGTCCATTTCCTTCCGATGTTTGATTCTCCAGCCTCTGCAGTCTCTGTGTTGAGCTTCAGTGATGTCCTGCTGAGGGCTTCCATCCTCGTCGAGGAATTTTCCCCCCTCCTCGCATGTCCTTTGTCCTATGTTATTCAGGCTATCGGGCTATCAGATTGTCTTAGCGTAAGTTAAATGGGTTGTGGGTTTTCGGAGAAGTCTAGGAAGCGTGGTCCCTGCTATCGGGTTGTCGGGTTGTCTTGGCGTAAGTTAAACGGGTTGTGGGTTTTCGGAGAAGTCTAGGAAAAGTGGTCCCGGGCGAACTTTCGCTAGATCCGGAAATTCGAAAAGCTACCGTTCACTTTGTCTTCTCGTTGGCCGTGCCTTCCGTACCGTACGCCCTCTGCTGCTCACCTACCACCGTCCTTGCCTTCCGTCTTCCTCCCGTCTCCGGCGAACTCTGGGTAATGACCCCTTAGTCCATCAGAAGAAATGCTGCAACTGGGTTCTCCCTGAAAGCTTTAGGAGTAGCCGCTAGGGTTTCCTTGGGAGCTTTGGAAACTATCGTTCGTTGAAACTGGGTTCCTTTGCTCCCGGTTGCTCCACCACCCTGTTTCCCCACCGGCTGTCCTTCTCTCCGCTATTCCGCTGTTGCTAGCTGTTGTCTGCCCTCTCCTGCGGAAATAGATTACGTTACCTGTATGCACCTTAGGTTTTGCCAAAGAAATGTCTTTCGCGTCCTTGGGCCTCAGCTGCTGATTCCACTATCCACTTCACCCTCCGATCTCCAACACTCTTCTTAGCGTGCTGTATCTTCCCGTGTGTGAGTGTTCTTCACCAGATCCTGGGGCTCAGGATCCGCCGTCACTGCTGCTCCGCCTTTCCAAACGCCAGCCGCCACCGCCGAGATCCTAGGGAACGTAGAGAGAAGCCAGAGCTTCTCTCTCTCTAGCGCCTTGACTGAGAGCTCAACTGAGAGCTCTTTCCATACGCCGTCTCTGCTGCTCCGCCTTTCCAACGCCAGCCGCCACCACCGTCGGGATCCTAGGGAACGTAGAGAGAGGCCAGAGCTTCTCTCTCTAGCGCCTTGACGAAACGTGACTGACTGAGAGCTCGACTGAGAGCTCTTTCACTTTTTTTTTTTGATGAAGGTAAATATATATCATCAAGAAAAGCACAACCATACAGAATCCTTAAGTGCACACTCATGTCATGTCTGACGATGTGTCAGATCTGAGGTGTACCAAGGGGCGTACATGTGCTGTCGTGAGTACCTGACCTCTCATGTGTACTAAATCTCTCATGAGTACATACACTCATACATGCGTACATAGTCCACCTTTCCCTCTTGCAGCGTGCAAGCTCATCTCACATGTTTCTTTCTCACATCCATGTTATCTCTTTGTCTTCGCCATTCCATGTGTTCCATGTGTTCCTTTATGCGTTGTCCATCCATGTCCATGTATGTTCATTGTTGCCGTCACGCTTGTGTGATAACCCTCCGATATTCACCACTTTTGGTAAGTGACCAACCATCAACGGATTTGTCTTGTCTTTCTGCTGTAGTTGCTACGGACTAGATAGGCCCTTCAGGTGGGCCTATTCACCTCTATTAGGCTTATTCGCTAAGCCTCAGCCATTAACGGATTTAGAGTGTCTTTACCGCAGCCGTTTGCTCCGGACTAGAGAGGCTATTATTGGCTGCCCCTTCACCTTTTTTTTTTTTTTTTTTGAATTGAAGTACACAGGAATTGAAGTACAATGGAATTGAAGTACAGGGGAATTGCCCTGGGATTGAGCATGGGAAAGGATTGTCCTGTGAGTAAAGGGGGGGGGAAGCCCCGAAGTTGACCAAGCCTTGGATTTGCCCTGGAATTGAGCCCACCACTCTGAAGTGGGCATATCGCTCTGGAGTTGATCGAACTGCCCTGAAACAACCCTGCCTTGGCATTTTAATCGCCCTGGAATTGACCTGAAATTGCCCTTGGATTGCCCTGGAATTGAGCCAAGCCCTCCGGGGTGGAAATGTCGCTCTGGGGTTGACCAAACCGCCCTGTCCAAGACCGCCCTGAATCTTTGCTCTGAGTCTTTATATTACCCTGGACTTGGGCAGGCCACCCCTGTAGTAGACCAAAAACCATCTCAAAGAAAAACTGCCCTGGCAACGATCCATTCTGCAGATTGGGACCCCCCTGGCCTTGGAGGAAAACCACTCTGCTCCGCCCTCCTGTGTAGAAACCACCCTGATCTTGAGCACAAAACTACCCTGGCGTTGCGAGGCCGAGAGCCACGGTCACGGTCCTTGCGCAAACCGGCAGGCGTAACCACCCAGGAAAACCTCCCTGGGCATCACTCTTTTGTTCAAGGATACTGCCCTGTAAAACCACCCTGCCAGGCATTTCCTTGCGCCAAAACCACTATGAACTAAAACCACCCTGGGAAACCACCCTGAACTAAAACCTCCCTGCCAGCCATTCCTTTTGCGCCAAAACCACTCTGAACTAAAACCACCCTGCCAGCCACTCCTTATGCGCCATAAACCACCCTGAGCTAAAACCGCCCTGCCAGCCACTCCTTTTGCGCCGTAAACCACCCTGAATTAAACCGCCCTGAATTAAACCGCCCTGCCATCCATTCCTTTTGCGCCAAAACCACTCTGAACTCAAACCACTCTGAGAAACCACCCTGCCAGCCATTCCATTTGCGGCAAAACCACTCTGAAACTAAAACTACTCTGGGAAACCACCCTGCCAGCCACTCCTTTTGCGCCAAAACCGCTCTGAACTAAAACCACCCTGGGAAAACCGCCCTGCCAGCCACTCCTTTTGCGCCATAAACCACCCTGACTAAAACCGCCCTGCCAGGCACTCCTTTTGCGCCATAAACCACCCTGGACCAAAACCACCCTGCCAGCCACTCCTTTTGCGCCATAAGCCACCCTGAACTAAAACCACCCTGCCTCAAACCACTCTGATTTTTTTTTTTTGAAGTACACTAGAATTGAAGTACAATGGAATTGAAGTACAGGGGAATTGCCCTGGGATTGAGCATGGGAAAGGATTGTCCTGTGAGTAAAGGGGGGCACGGTGGACAGGGGTTTACCATGGATTTACATGATCTGTACTGGCAGTGGTATGTTGCTGTGCTCCATCGCTCTGTAGATGTGAATCTGCACCTTGCGGAATATTATGTCTCCATCAAACTTCGCATCTTCAAACCTGCTTGAGTTTCTTTGCCTCCAGACTATATGGATTAGGGCTGACATTGCTAAGTGCCGGGCTTGATTCATAGGCGTATCTTGTTAGTGCTTATAAGCTCCACATATCTCCACAATGGCATGATATTGTCCACTTTGGGTCTAAGCCCTCATGGTTTTATTTTTGGGCTTTACCCAAAAGGCCTCATACCAATGGAGATATCTTTTTTCTTATAAGCACATGATCTTTTCCATGTCTTACCAATGTGGGACTTTGATTGTATTCCCCATACTCCCAACAATCCCCCCCTCAAACGAAGGACCACATTGGGCCCCCCCTCAAGCCTATCCCTCCTCGAAGGATTTTCTCTGCTTGATGTCCGATCTTCAACCCACCAGGACTTCATGCCAGTTGTTCGGTCCCCCCGACCCAACTAGACTTCCTTCCTGATGTCTGGTTCTCTTGATCTGGACGTGGGAGCTAAACTTCCTTCGTTCGAGGTTCATGGCTTGACATGGACCATGGCTCTGATACCAATTGTTAGTGCTTATAAGCTCCACATATCTCCACAATGGCATGATATTGTCCACTTTGGGTCTAAGCCCTCATGGTTTTATTTTTGGGCTTTACCCAAAAGGCCTCATACCAATGGAGATATCTTTTTTCTTATAAGCACATGATCTTTTCCATGTCTTACCAATGTGGGACTTTGATTGTATTCCCCATACTCCCAACATATCTTTTTTGTACCGTGATCTGAAAATTCTGAACATACTCCGGTAGGTTAGCATTTCTTCTGTCATCCGTAGCCATCCTCTAACCTTACTCCATAGTTGGCGTATTTGTTCACATTTGAAGAAGATGTGTTCCATGGTTTCCTCCTCCTATTTACAGAAGATGCATTGTTTATCCTCCATGTATTCCTGCCCTGCTCTGACCGGTAGTTTGCCATTGGCCAGCATCCACAGTGTGAATCTATGACTTGGTTGTATATCTTTCTGCCAAACTGTTACCGTCCAGGATTTCTTAGTTCCATTTTGCCGGAAATAATCATATGCCTTTCTAACTCCATCTTTGTCCTTCCCAAACCATGCTGACAGGTGTTGGCTTGCTGCCGCTGCATTATTTGTGGTGGCTAGGATGCTGTTCTTGATTAGAATTAATTTCTTAATGAGTGGGGAGTACGTGTGTTTACTTTGCCAGCCCCAGATGTCTCCTCCTTGTATATATGCATGATGAACCCACCGTATCCACAGGGTGTCTTGTTTCTCTTGTATTCGCCATAAGACCTTAGCTAATAGTGCCATGTTCCATGCCTTGTGTCTCATGACCCTAACCCTCCTTCATCCTTGGGTTTGCATATTGTTTTCCATGCTACCGGGGGGTTTTTTGTATTCCACATAAGTGATCGGCATATACCATATATCCTTTCTATTACTCCTGTTGGAATTGGCAAGATCGACATCCAATAGCATTCTATTCCTTGCAATACTGAAGCTATTAGCTGGCTTTTCCCTTCATATGACAATGTAGCTTTTGGCCATGAGGTAACTTTCTTGAGTATCGATGGCGTCAGATAATCAACAACTTTCAACCACGGGATGCAATTGGTATTCCCAGGTATCTAAATGGCATCTCCCCTGCTTTGAAACCAGTTATATCAATCAGCCTTTCACGGGTGTTTGAATCCACTCCTGCCATATAGATGCTTGACTTATCCAGATTAGCATTCAGGCCTGCCATCCTAGCAAATTGCTTTAGACAGTCTTTCAAGACAGCCACCGATGGTATATCCCCACAACTAAGGAGTAGGAGGTCATCAGCATACATCAGATGTGAAATCCTGAGTTCCTTACACTTGGGGTGAAACTGAAAATCAGATCTACTCGTATACTTGGCTAGCATACGTGAGAAATATTCCATGCATAATCCAAACAGATATGGGGAGAGGGGATCCCCCTGTCTGAGTCCCCTACGCCCTTTAAAGAAACCATGCATGTGACCATTGATTGTAACCGAGTATGTTGGACTGGTGATGCTTTCTTTAATCCAAGCTGTGAATTTATCTGGAAACTGCAACGATGAGAGGATATCTTGAAGGAAACCCCAGTGTACTAAGTCAAACACTTTCTGCATATCAACTTTAAGCATACACCGTGGAGAGATTCTTTTCCTGGTGTAGTTACGCATAAGCTCTTGAGCTAAGTGTATGTTATCTGCAATACCTCGACCCTGCACGAAAGCAGTTTGTTCTTTGTGCAGCAAATGATCCATCACTTCCGATAATCTGCCTTCTAAGAGCTTAGCAATAATCTTGTAAACCACTGTGCAGCAGGATATCGGCCTATACTCTTGTACCTTGTGTGCCTGGGGGTATTTCGGGATCAAGGCAATCACTGTGTGGTTCCAGGATTTTAGAAGTTGACCATTGATAAAGAATTCCAAGACTGCTGCTACAACATCAGTTTTGACTAGATCCCATGAGTGTTTGAAAATTTTTGAGTTGTATCCATCTGGTCCTGGGGCTTTGAGGTCCCCAATGTCAAATAAGGCTGTCCGGATTTCTTCTTCCGTTGGCAATCTGGTTATCTGCCTCTGCTGCCCTTCAGTGAGTTTCGTTCCAAATTGCATGCAGTCTCCTTTGAAATCAGTCCTCATTTTCTCTACCCCTAGTTGATTCTGAAAGTATGTTAGGAATTCCTTCGCTATTTCTTCTACTGAGTCTGTGTGCTCCCCATTCGGCTTTTCTATTACTACTATTTCTCTTTTCTTGTTGTTTCTCTTCACCAGTGCATGAAAAAAGGATGTGTTCCTGTCTGTTTTCTGGAAATATTCATGTTTTGCTCTCTGTAAGTAGAATAGATATTCTGCCCTCTCAAGTAGCTCCGCTTTCCTTCTTATGGAGTTATATTCCTCATCCATATGTCCTCGCGTGAGTCCTTGCTGCTGCATTGTTTCCAATTGTTGCCGTGCCAGCTTGACTCTCTCTTGAATGTGTTGGTAGTGAAGGTGATTGAACTGCCTGAAGTGCGGTTTGAGTAGCGTGAGTTTCTATTTTAGCTTATACTGTATTGTGCCATACATAGTGCTGGGGAGGACTGTTTGCCATTTTTCTTGTAGTATTTCCCCATAGTCAGGATGGGTCGTCCACATGTTATAAAATCTGAACGGTTTGGGTTTTTGTTGCTCCGAGTTTCCCAGGATAGAAACTATGCATGCTGCATGATCCGAAATTGTCCCTGGCATTCTAAAATCTGCATAGCTGCTTCAGTTCTATTCCATCCATCTTCTATTGCCCATTGCACGGTCCAATTTGCTCACTATGTGCCCATTTGTCCATGTGAATTTACACCCTATGGAGTGTAAGTCTTCAATACCAGCCTCCATTATAAAGTCCTGGAAATCTGCTGTAGCATATGTTGTGACCGGCATACCTCCTTGCTTATCTGCCTGGGAAAGAGGTGAGTTGAAATCACCTAATATTAACCAAGGTATCTGCGTTGCGTCGGCAATCTGTAAAGCCGCCTACATGCTTTTCCCCGCTTGTTATCGACAGTTGACCGTATATGAATGTGACTGCATAAACGCACCCTGTGGTCTTGCATTTTATCCTAGTGTGTATCAATTGCTCTTCCCACCTTTCAACATTGAGCTCAATGAGTTGCGTTTCCCATATAAGTAGCATTCTACTTCTTGAAGAGTTCCCAAGTCTCTGTTCGATCTCCCATTTTTGAAACCTTCCATTCTTTAAATTCAGGTAACACTGTTGTGTTAACTTTGTTTCTAGTACACTTAGGACGCCTAACTTTTGTTGCAGAAGGAGGTCTGCCACCGCCTTCTGTTTGAGGCCTTTATTTAGACCTCTTATGTTCCATCATCCAATCTTCATCGGTTTGCAGCCGGCTTCCGCCGTCTAGCATTGGTGTTCTTCCCTTGCTTTTCATGTTTCTGTTCCCCGTTCAATCTTGCCCTTTTCTCTATCTGTTCTTGTGTGTCTTGTAGGTCTTCCTCCTGTGTTTCTTTGTCTTCATTTGTTTTTATTGATGCTTCTTTCTTGCCCCATCGCCTCTCAGTTTTTTTGACTGAGAGCTCTTTCACTTTTTTTTTGATGAAGGTAAATATATATCATCAAGAAAAAGCACAATCATACAAAATCCTTAAGTGCACACTCATGTCATGTCTGACGATGTGTCAGATCTGAGGTGTATCAAGGGCCGTACATGTGCTCACGTGGGTACCTGACCTCTCATGTGTACTAATTCTCTCATGAGTACATACACTCATACATGCATACATAGTCCACCTTTCCCTCTTGCAGAGTGCAAGTCCATCTCACGTTTCCTTTCTCACATCCGTGTTATCTCCTTGTCTTCACCATTCCATGTGTTCCTTTATGTGTTGTCCATCCATGTCCTTCGTTGCCGTCACTCTTGTGTGATACCCATCCAATATTCGCCACTTTTGGTAAGTGGCCAACCTTCAACGGATTTGCCTTGTCTTTACCGCAGTCGTTTGCTACGGACTAGATAGGCCATTCAGGTGGGCCTATTCACCTCTACTAGGCTTATTGGCCAAGCCTCAGCCGTAAACGGATTTAAGTTGTCTTTACCGCAGCCGTTTGCTCCGGACTAGAGAGGCTATTATTGGCTGCCCCTTCACCTTTTTTTTTTTTCACCGCTCTGGCATTGAGCAAAACTGCCCTGGCAAAACCACTCAAAACCTTCCATGGGGAGCTTGTCTTTACGTAAAACTGCCCTGGGCAGAGGTGCCCTGGTGAGGTTTATCTTTACGCAAAACCCCCCTGGCGCAATACCGCTCTAGTGGACTGGATTGGGCAAAACTGCCCTGGAGTTGCGTTAAACCGCCCTGCCCTCATACCGCTCTGATTTCTCTGGAATCTGAGTTTTGCGCAAAACCGCCCTGGGGAAATACCGTCCTGGGGAAATACCACCCTGAGGCACATCGCTCGATGCACATCGCTCGATGCTCTGATTGGGCGAACGCCTCGAGTTACGTAAAACCACCTCGCCTCTAACGCCTGGGCCAAGACCACCTTGAGCTAAACTAGCCTGCGAAACCACCCTGGTCTTGAAACCGCCCTGGAAAACCGCCCTGGAAACCCACCCTGCCTGCCACTCCTTTGCGCCAAAAACTACCCTGAACTAAACCGCCCTGCCAGCCCCTCCTTTGCACCAAAGCTAGAAACCGCCCTGGAAAACCCCCCTTGGAACACTCCTTTATCAAAACCACTCTGGAAGAAAACTACTCTAAACCAAAAACCACCCTTAACTAAACCGCCCTGCCTGCCCCTCCTTAGCGCCAGCCTGAGAAACCACCCTGGACTTGAAACCGCCCTGGAAAAACCGCCCTGGAAACCCACCCTGCCAGCCACTCCTTTGCACCAAAGCTAGAAACCGCCCTGGAAAACCGCCCTTGGAACACTCCTTTATCAAAACCACTCTGACAGAAAACTACTCTAAACCAAAAACCACCCTTAACTAAAACTGCCCTGCCAGCCCCTCCTTAGCGCCAAAAACTACCCTGAATAATAATAATTTTTTTTTTTTACATGGATATCCAGAGCAACCAACGCTCTAGTGTAAGGATTTCCAGGGCGAGGAGTGCCCTGTACAAAGACAAACCCGAAGAAATAAACTGAAACAAGGAAAGAGAGATCAACCAAAAGAAAAAAATTATAAAAGAACTTAAATACTCTCATGTTATTCCCGGTGGGTATTGAATCCTTTTGTTCTCTGCTATTCTGAACACATGTATCTGGATTTTCCTGTAGAGCAAATCTCCATCAAATCTTTCTCCTTCAAACCTGCTTGCATTTCGAGCTCTCCATACTAGGTGGATCATTCCTGCCATGCCAAGGTGCCTAAATCGATTCATGTAAGTGGCCCTTTTGTATCTTGTTCTGAAAATTCTGAGCATGTGGCGGCTTGTGTTCATTTCCGTTCTCATCTTCAGCCATCGCCGGACTCACCCCCATACTTGCTTGATCGGTGCACATTGAAAAAACAGATGGTCCATTGTCTCTTCCTCCTGGCCACAGAAAATGCATTGCCTGTCCTCCAAAAATTCCTGTCTTGCTCGCACAGGGAGTTTACCTTTGTCCAACATCCATAGGGTGAAGGCATGACTTGGTTGTATGTCTTTATGCCATACCGTTGTAGCCCATGGCTTCTTTTCCCCTCTTTTCCGAAAAAAATCATATGCACTTCGTGTTCCTTTATTCCTTTGCCTGAACCATGATGTAAGTAACTGCGCTGCTTGTTCCTTATCTCCCACAGAAACTAGTATTTTATCCTTGATGTAGATTAGTGTCTTGATAAGGTGAGTCTCAGTGTTTGCTTCGCCATTCCCATATTTCTCCTCCATCTATGTATGTGTGATGTACCCATCTAATCCATAATGTGTCCTCCTTGCATTGTATCCGCCACAGTAACTTTGCTAGGAGGGCTAGATTCAGCTTCGAGTTCTTGCGATCCCATGCCTACCTCCTCCTTGGTTTACACATTTCGCCATGCTATTGGAGGGTTCTTGGTTGTCCACATGAACGCTGCAGCTTGCTATAGATTTTTCAATGACTCTATCGGCGGCAATATGGACATCGGTAGCTTTCAACACCCTGAAGGACTGAGGTAATGAGCTGACTTTTCCCTGCATATGAGAGCGTGTTTCTTGGCCAGATTTTTATCTGCCTGTCCAGTGTGTCTGTGAGCGCACTATAGTCTGAAATTCTCAGTTTTTTTGATGCAATCGGGACCCCCAGATATCTGTAAGGCATGCGCCCTTCCTGGAACCCAGTGATAGCCAGCAGTCTCTCCTTGATTGTCGTATGGACTCCTGCCAGGAAGATGTTAGATTTTGCCATGTTCGCATTCAAACCTGCCATTCCGAATCGTGATAGGCACTCCATTATCACCTTGATCGTCGATTCATCCCCACGCCCCAGAAGCAGCAAATCATCAGCATATACTAAATGCGCTATCCTTAGTTCCTCGCACTTAGGATGGAAGTGAAAATCTGACCTGCAGGTTTGTTTGGCTAGTAGCCTAGATAAATATTCCATACACATGCAAAAGAGATATGGGGATAGGGGGTCCCCTTGCCTGAGTCCTCTGCCTCCTGCAAAGTAGCCGTGCATGTTCCCGTTAATAATTACTGAGAAAGAAGTGGTGGTGACACATTCCTTAATCCATTCTATAAATCTGTCCGGAAACTGCAGCGACCGGAGGACATCCTGTAAAAATTCCCAGTTCACAGAATCAAAGGCCTTTTGTAGATCAACCTTCAGTATACATCTCGGAGAAATTCTTTTCCTTGTGTAACTTCGCATCAATTCCTGGGCAAGGTGGATGTTATCCGATATGCAACGACCTTGAACAAAAGTAGTTTGCGCCGGATTCAGGAGGTGATCAGCAATTTCTGCAATTCTGCCGGCTAAGATTTTGCTGATTACTTTGTAGATCACTGAACAGCATGAGATTGGTTTGTAATCTTGCACTTTACTCGAATGCTGAGACTTAGGTACCAGGGCAATTAGGGTGTGGTTCCATGTTTTGAGTAGCTGGCCATTCTCAAAGAATTCCGTGATAGCAGCTACCACATCTTGCTTGACAGTATCCCACGAGTGCTTGAAGAATTTTGAGTTATACCCGTCTGGTCCTGGGGCTTTGAGATCCCCTATCCCATATAATGCATCTTTGATCTCTGCTTCTGTTGGAATCCTGACCATTCGCAATTGCTGTGTCTCCATTAGCTTCCTACCAAACTCCATGCAGGCACCTTGATATTGACTTCTGCTTCCATGCTCTCCCAGCTGTCCCTGAAAATATTGTAGGAACTCTCTCACCACTTCCTCATGCGAGCTCGTATGCTCCCCATTACTCTTTCAACCCATATTTCCTCCTCTTATTGTTTCTTTTAACTAGTGCATGAAAATAGGAGTTATTTCTGTCAACTTCTCGCATATATTCATGTTTGGCACGCTGCAGATAGAATAAGTATTCTGCTTGTTCCAAAGCTTCCACCCTCTTCCTCATGAGTAGGTACTCATCATCCATCTGACCCTCTGAAAGTCCTTGTTGTTGCATCCCTTCTAGTTGCTCCCGACCAAGTTTAACCCTCTCCTGAATGTGTTGGTAGTGCAGTTTATTGAGCTGTCTGAGTTGCAGTTTTAGTTTAGTGAGCTTGTGCCGGAGTCTGTATTGCGCTGTCCCCTCCACTGCGTTGGCTCCTTGGCTGCTCCAATTCTCTTCTACTAGCTGTCCATAGTTGGGGTGCATTGTCCACATGTTGAAAAATTTGAATGGCCTTTTCTGCTTCCCTGCTGCTTCTAACACTGATACAATGCATGCCGTGTGATCTGAGACTGTACCGGGGGTCTAAAAATCAGCATAACTGCTACGTTCTTGTTCTATCCATTCTTTATTCACCATTGCCCTGTCTAATTTACTTACCACCTTGCCATTTGTCCACGTGTACCTGCATCCTATAGAATGAAGGTCTTCAATTTTAGCTTCCAAGGAAAATTTCTGAAAATCTGCGGTGGCATATTCTGTCACCGGGAGGCCTCCACATTTATCCATTGAGGATAAGTGAGAATTAAAATCTCCTAGGATTAACCACGGCATTTTGATGCTTCCTGCAATTTGTTGGAGTGTAGTCCACATTGTTTTCCTACTCACATTGGACAGTTGACCATAGACAAATGTTGCTGCATATTCTAGTTTTGTCACCTTGCACTTGATTGTTACATGTATCAGTTGCTCCTCCCATCTTCCAATGTCCAACATGATGTTTTGGGGGTCCCATATCAGCAGCATTCTACTCCTGGAGAGGTTTCCTAATCTCTGTTCCGTCTCCCACTGGTTGAATTTTTTGACTTTCAGCGTTTGGTAGTATTCATCAGTTAATTTGGTCTCAAGGACGCAGAGTATACTCAACTTCTGTTTCTGAAAGAGGTCTATCACCGCTTTCTGCTTGAGGCCTTTGTTTAGGCCCCTTATGTTCCAAGCACCAATCTTCATGGCTGCACAACCGGCTTCCACCGTCTAGCAGTTGTATATTCGCCTTTCTTTTCTTGTGTCCTATCTTGCTCCCTTCCTTCTCTTCCTGTGTTTGTTTTCCCCTTCCATAGTGCATCCCCTATTCCTTCTCCTTCACCCCGAATGCCTGACTCTATCTCTCCCTCTTCACACACAGCAGCATCACCTACTTGGCCCTTATTTACTTGTCCACTGAGTTCAGTATTTGCCTCTTCCATCCTTCTACTCCAACCAGTTGCTGGGAGCGCTAGTATGATCATTGGTGTACTATACTTCTGTATCTCGCCAGTATTTTGCTCATGGTTTGTGCTGCCACCCTCTTCCTGTATTGTCTCGGTCACTTGTATCTCTTGCATTGCTCTTTCCGCATCTTTCCCTGATTCTTGCTTGTCACCGTCCTTATGCATCTTCCTTCTGGTACCTCCCTGCCCTAGTATACCTTCTTCCATATCCCCTTCCTTATCAGATCGCATCCATCTACCTGCCTTCCTTTGATAATCCTGTTTCCCTTTCCCTTTCGCTTGTTTCTGTCCCCCTTGCTCCTCCATTAATGTCCCATGTTGTTCTCGTTCCCTCCTCATTTTGTTTTCCATGGGATTATCTTGGCCTCTTTGTTTCCTCTGCCGTTGGTTCTGCCTTGCCTGCTCTGGCGCGACTTCTGCCTCCTCAGACTCTTGGTTTACCTCTTGCATTGTCAGCAGTAAGATATCATCTTGAGCATTCCCCCCCTATCATCTGGAGCTACCTCAATATGGCTTAGTTCCTTCTTCTGCAGTAACTGCCCTGTTGTCTCTGGCATGGTGACTTCTGATGCCCTACTATTGGTTCTTGCATTTGTTCTTTGGTTTTTGAAATTCCCCTGCTGACATTCCAGGCTTGAGTCACTGTGATCTAATTCCCCTACTTTCCTTTCGCATGGCTTATCAGATTCTAAGCGGATGGGGGTTTGGTGTTGTAGTTGCTGCTCCTGAGATTCTATTATTTCTGTTTCCTCAATCTCCGGTAGTGCCATTTGTTGGTGACTTACCTTATGTCCATGCTTCCCCTTCTGTCTTAGTTGTGTTATAATACTGCCTTCACTGCTCCTCATCCTTATCCCTTCCCTGTTCTTGCGTGCCCATTTCCACCATTTCATTTATGACATTCTTTGCTTGCTCACCTGGTACTATATCTGATACTGCATCCAGATCACCCCTCCCTATCCCTTTGTGTGTTCCTTTTCCCCCCAGCTTGTTCTCATGCATGTTGTCATCAGTTATTCGGGCACTTCCTTCCCCCTGCCATCTTTGTTTCCTTAGAGTTAGCCTGTCTTCTGCCCTTCCCAATAGTTGATCCTTCTGCTTGCACTGCCTCTGCCAATTTCCTTGATTCCTTCGATACCCTGAATATTGCATTTGGCTCACGTGACTTCCTAGACTCCTTGGTAACCCTGTTCCTGCCTTCCTTATCTGGGTGTGGTCTGTTTGTTGCATCTTCCTTTTACCTTTGATTTCCCATCGACCTTTATTGTCCATTGCAGGTTCCCATTCATTTCCCTCATCCCCTAACATGCTTCCTTTAACTCTTGTACCTGTATCTATATTAATTTGCGCATCCTCCTCCATTCCCACGCCTGTGTTGTTAATGTCTGTTGTGCATACTGTTATTTGGCACTCTTTTGCATCTGTAGCTCCACTGGCCGGACAGCTTCCTTGGTGATGGCCCATTTGCTCAGACCACCGCAGATTTTGTCGGATTCAAACTTGATCTCCAAGTCCACTTCAGTGCCCTCCGGTAGGGTTATAGCAATTGTTGTAGGTAGCTCTTTGGATATATCCATTTCCACTAGTACTCTAGCATAGTTAACCCGATCCCTTACTTTGGTATATCTGTCTGTATACAACGGTGTGCCAACCTGGGAGGCTACCTTGCTTAGCCCTGAGATTGACCAACAGTCTAGCGGTAGTCCATGGATTTGCATCCATAATGGGATCTGGGCTTGTACCTCTGCCGTGAAGGAAAAACATGGCGGTAACAGCTTGAGGTATAGAGGGCTTCCATATATGACATATGGTCCCCCTGTTACTACCGCATCCCTTAGGTCTTTGCTTGCAAATTTAAATACCATCCATAGCGAGTTGTGCATTAGGAGCTTGTGTGGCGCCTTCCACCTTGCTGTGAGATCTTTTAGTGCTCTCCATCCTGGGAATCGCCCTATGAATTGGCTAATCAGGCAGAAGCCTACCGACTCCTCCAATCCCTCCACATCAATTGCATCTAGCTTTGCACGCCCTTCCTGTCTCTGAACTGGTTTCAGCATAGTATCTGTCGCACATACTCTGTTTCCCTTGAAGAGATCTGCCCATGCTCCTTTCCTTTCTGCACTCAATGGAGGTGTTGGTGCCGCTTTGTGGCTCCCGCCTGCACGCTTGCCTCCCCCTTCCTTCTCCTTCCTTGGTTTCTTGCACTCCATCTGGTTGCAGCTGCCTTCCCATCATTTGTGGATCTCCTGAACTTCCTTCCAGAGGAATGGGATGGTGGAGGTCCTTCCTGCTTTCCAATGATTGTGCCATTCCCAGCTGTAAAACCTTCCAAGTCCGGCGAGCATTCTTCCCCATTCCTCACAGGCAGTGTATCATAGGTTTATCGGGTTAATGGTTTAAAGGGAAGCAGCTTAAGTTAAACAGGTTGCCGGTTTTCGGAGAGATCTAGGAAAATGATTTTGGGCAAACCCGCTTGATGTAAGTTAAGCGGGTTTGGATCTTTGGCTTAAGTTAAACGGGTTATTGGTTTCAGAGACTTTGAGATCGTGTGGTCCCCACCGATGATTCTGTCGAGTTTGACTTTAACATTTGAAATCCAACGTTCCCTTTTGTCTCCTCGTTCGTTGGGCCAGCCCGTACAGTACGAACGCCTGCTCCTCACCTACCCCTGTCCTTGCTTTCTTCTTCCTCCCGCTGCCGGAGAAGGAAACCTAGCTTGTTCTCTGATTACCGGAGAAGAAACCCAACTGTTAGCTGATCTCGTGCTGTTCTCCTCCCTTGTTTCGCCCTTATCGTGCTCCACACCTTTCCCTTCCCTCTATAGCGTGATGTTTGCTTTCCAAACCACCCGCTCCTTACCCGTATTGCCTGTTCACCTGCAAAACTACCGTTCGTTACAAGCACATACCTTCCATTTATCACAATGGTTGCACTCCGCGATGTTCGCATCTGCTGATCTTCCAGCTTCCCACCTCTCGCCTTGTTGAAAATCGCCCTCCCGTGTCTTCCAGATTTCCTTCCCTGATCTTAGCAGTTATGTTGTGTCGACCTTCTAAGACCTGGGATTGTTTCCCAGCTCCTCCAATGTACTCGCCTCGTCCCGTCCTCTCTTCCAGCTATCTACCTCCTTTCGCCTCCGGTGCTTGGAGAAGAACTAGAGAGAAGCCAGAGCTTCTCTCTCTAGCGCATGGGAGACGACTGACACTGAGAGCTCTTTCACTTTTTTTTGATGAAATGTAAATATATATCATCAAGTAAAGCACGATCATACAAAAACCTGGGTTGCACACTCATGTCATGTCTGACGATGTGTCAGATCTGAGGTGCCTCCAGAAGGGTGTACATGTGCTCTCATGGTTACCTTAACTCTCATGCATACCAACCGTCTCGTGTTTAGATAGCCATTGTTTATCCACACTCATACACACACTCATACATACGATCCCTCTGCATCCCTTACTCCCGGTGTACCTCCTCGCACCGTCCTTCCGTCCTTCCATGTCTCTCTTCCGCTAGTCCCGTGCGGCAATCCTCCATCGTTCGTCACTTTTGGTAAGTGACCAACCATCAACGGATTTTCCTTGTCTTTACCGTAGCCATTTGCTACGGACTAGATAGGCCATTCGGGTGGGTCTATTCACCTCTAGTAGGCTTATTGGTCAAGCCTCAACCATAAACGGATTTAACATGTCTTTACTTACTTACGGACTAGATAGGCCGGGTGGGCCTATTCACCGAAGTTTTTTTTTTTAATGCCCTGGACAGGGACCAAAATTGATCTGCCAAACCACCCTGAGGAACATAAAACTGCCCTGAAGAGGAGATGGCTAACCACCCTTACAGGACCAGCCTTTCAAAACCACCCTGGTGGAAACCGACCACCCTGCCAAGACCGGCTGCTCAAGCCACTCTGCAAAAACTGCCCTGGGCGTAGTCCAAAACCACCCTGTAGGAATTGAGAGCACCGCAATCTTGGTGCATATACCGCCCTGCTGCCTCCCTGGAATTACTATGGAAGCAACTCGATCGAAACCACCCCGAAGACCGCCTCGAAAACCGCCTCGAAGACCGCCTGAAAACCGCCTCGAAGAAGCTTCAGACGCAATCACTCCAGAAGGAAACCACTCTGGAAATAAAACTACCCTGGAAAACCACCCTGGAAGTCACTTTCGGCACAAAACCGCTCTGAGGGAACTTCCCTTGAAGAAACCGCTCTGGAAAACTTCTCTGGAAAAGCACTCCTTCTACCAAACCACTCTGTAAATCCACCCTGGAGGAGCGCTTCTTCTACCAAACCGCTCTAGAAAACAACCCTGAAAAACCGCCCTGGGAAACCGCCCTGTAGCCAACTCTTATTCCCAAAACCACTCTGGATGAAACCACCCTGGAAAGCCGCCCTAGAAAACCGCCCTACAGCCAACCCATCTCCCCGAAACCACTCTGGATGAAACCACCCTGGACGTCCTGGAAAACTGCCCTGGAAAACCATCCTGGTACACCACCCTGCAGCCAACCTACCTTCCCGAAATCGCCCTGGAATTTTTTTTTTTTTTTTTTTTATAAATTGAAGCACAAGAAAATTGCCCTGGCATTGAGCATGGAGAAGGATTGCCCTGGGATTGGAATCAAAGGGGATAGCCCTGTGTTGACTTGGCCTAGAGAGGTAAAACGGGGCAATCATGGGGTTGATTAAGGAGGATGATTGCACTGAGAGCTCTTTCACGATTCTATGGGTGGTGGTGCATGGCCATTCTTAGTTGGTGGAGCGATTTGTCTGGTTAATTCCGTTAACGAACGAGACCTCAGCCTGCTAACTAGCTACGCGGATGCATCCTTTCGCGGCCAGCTTCTTAGAGGGACTATGGCCGTGTAGGTCACGGAAGTTTGAGGCAATAACAGGTCTGTGATGCCCTTAGATGTTCTGGGCCGCACGCGCGCTACACTGATGTATTCAACGAGTCTGTTGCCTTGGCCGACAGGCTTGGGTAATCTTAACAAATTTCATCGTGATGGGGATAGATCATTGCAATTGTTGGTCTTCAACGAGGAATTCCTAGTAAGCGCGAGTCATCAGCTCGCGTTGACTACGTCCCTGCCCTTTGTACACACCGCCCGTCGCTCCTACCGATTGAATGGTCCGTTGAAGTGTTCGGATCGGGGGGACGGGGGTGGTTCGCCACTCGCGACGTCTTGAGAAGTCCATTGAACCTTATCATTTAGAGGAAGGAGAAGTCGTAACAAGGTTTCTGTAGGTGAACCTGTGGAAGGATCATTGTTGTGAGAGCACTGAACAATGGATGATTGTGAACGTGTCAACATGCCCCTCTACTTGGCCCCATTTTGGTGGCCGACTGACCATAGCTCGGTGCGATCGGCACCAAGGAACAATGAACTCAGAAGCAGAGGGCCCTCGGTGTGCCCGGGGAGCCCACTGCGTCAGAGACGGTCGGAATCGAATGACTCTCGGCAATGGATATCTCGGCTCTTGCATCGATGAAGAACGTAGTGAAATGCGATACTTGGTGTGAATTGCAGAATCTCGTGAACCATTGAGTCTTTGAACGCAAGTTGTGCCCAAGGCTTTGTGGCCGAGGGCACGCCTGCTTGGGCGTCATGGCAACATCGCCTTTGCTCCTTGCTTTGCTGGTGCGAAGAGCGGAAATTGGCCTCGTGTGCCCTCGGGCACAGTCGGTCGAAGAGCGGGTAGTCGGCAGTCGTCGGGCGCGATGGGTGCTGGTCACCCTGCGCGTGAATAGAACGTCGCCCCGACGTGTTGGGATGTTTCCTCAAAGAGACCCTGTGCGATTGCGGCATCATGTCAAAGTGACGTGCCCATCGGATTGTGGCACCAAGTCAGGCGAGGCCCACCCGCCGAGTTTAAGCATATAAATAAGCGGAGGAAGAGAAACTTACGAGGATTCCCCTAGTAACGGCGAGTGAACCGGGATCGGCCCAGCTTGAGAATTTGACGGTTGAATCCGTTCGAGTTGTAGTCTGGAGAGGTGTCCTCAGCGACGGATCGGGCCCAAGTCCCTTGGAATGGGGTGCCGGGGAGGGTGAGAGCCCCGTCTGGCTCGGACCATGCCGCATGACGAGGCACCGTCGTCGAGTCGGGTTGTTTGGGAATGCAGCCCCAATTGGGCGGTAAATTTCGTCCAAGGCTAAATATTGGCGAGAGACCGATAGCGAACAAGTACCGCGAGGGAAAGATGAAAAGGACTTTGAAAAGAGAGTCAAAGAGTACTTGAAATTGCCGCGAGGGAAGCGAATGGGGGTCGACGGAGTGCTCCGGTCGGATGCGGAATGGCTCTTGCTGGTCCGTTGCTCGGCTAGGGACACGGACCGTGTTGGGTTTCCGGCACCGCGGCGTGTGTGTGTTCGATCATGTTTCGTAAACATGAGCACAGCGGAAGCAATTAAAAATAATAAATCTATATTTATTACAACACACACAACACACGCATGCTATTACAACAAGTGTAGACATAACCGTAAATTAAAATTTGCAATAAAAGGAAATTAAACTACGTTATACCTTCCGTATGACGCGTAGCGGGAACGGCATCAACCGGAACGATCCTCGTAAGAATCGTCTCTATCCGTATCCACGCCGAGCTCCTCGGGATGACTTCGCTAAGTCACGAGCTTCGTCTTCGTACGGGTTACTAGCCTCGTGTTGAAGATGACGTGATCGAGAGATGATCACGATCCGAATCCAAATTCGGATCCAAAACGAGTTCTCAAAACTCGCTTCTCCGGAGAGGTGTTCGTCAACCGTTTAACGAATCCTTCGTCCTCCACCTCAGAGGATTACCGGAGATCAAATCCCCAGTAAGTTAGCCGCTGTCGGAGCACTAACCGTCGTCCAAACGACGCTCCGACGAGATGAGGAGAAGCTGTCCAGAAAACTGGACAGCTTGGTGGAGGAGTAGGCGCCGGCCAAAACAAGGAGAGAAAAGCTCACCTTGATGCCGAACCTATAGGAGATCACCGGAGGGTCGCCGGAGGTTCACCGGCTGGAGCTTGGACGCCGGCAAGGGTCTTGGACGGCATCACAAAGCTAGGCGGCGACAGCTCTAAGGTTGGCGCCGATTAACTCCTCCAAGGAGTGGGCGGCAACTCAAGGGGGGGCTAGGGTTTGGATTAGTTAGGGTTTAACAATCCCTTAAGACCACTTTTATAGAGAACTAATTCTCTTAATGGTTAATGGATCATATCCATAAAGCCCGTTAACCCGCTCCATTAAGATAAGTTAAAATAAACCAAACCATGATGGTTTATTTTAAGTTAAAACGAACCGAACCAACTTTTGGTTCATTCGTTTAAAATAAACCAAACCCTTTGGTTTATTCTTATCCATTGGATTAGAACCAAACCATTTTGGTCCATCCATTACGTCTTCATAAGACGCAGCCCATCCACGCTTCCATTGCGACTGAAACGATTTCATGCTCGCTTTATGTTTGGTCCAACCAAACCTAGTTTCTCTCGGTCTGAGAATCCAATTCTCAAGCTCGTTTTAAATCCTTTGGATTACACTCGTTGTGCGTGTGACCAAATAGGTTCTCGGTTTATGTTGGCCGTCTATAATTAACCATTAATTATAGAACGATCATGAGTGACACCTAGTAGTACATCATGATCCCCAATTAACCGAAAAGATCAACGGTTGATCCAGAACTATTTCTGAAACTCTTCAGTAGCTCGAATGAATCGTGCCCCATTCCCTTCACTCATCTTATACCCACTTGGTTCAGGACATGGTCTATTGTGTCAGTCCCCACTAGGCTGACTACGTCACACCTAGCCCAAGTATCATTTCCTCGTCCTACGGATTCTAGTTACTCCACATGTATCAAAGAGTACCTTACTCTAAACATGTAATGCTTTGGCCAAAGACTTTAGTAACAATCCGACGAGGCCATGGGTATACATCTCCTCGCAAGGAGTGGTGAATCCTTTATAGGCTATTCAAACACCTTCGATCACTTCGACTTATCCCCAATCATCCCGGGTCCACATCTCCTAGAGATGTTTGCTTAAGATGTCAAAGCATAAGTCTCCATGATCAAGATGACTTGAATACCGCAAGTCAAAGGAACATCGCACTTAAGCCACAGTAAGAACTTCATTGACATATCTATATATGCAGAGAACCATATGAAGTCTTACTACCGGTCACTCCAATGAACTAGTTACCATAACTAGCATCCACGATTAACTCCGACATCACTATGTCTCCAAAGGAGAATCACCGCTTGGATACACCAAGGAGTATACCTCGTGCTAGTCTGGTAACTGATGGTGTCCAAATCCATCAATTCATCGACTAGGATAATTCCGATACATCACAATTACACATGTAGAGATACTCACTAGTTGTGATCCAATCACAAATTCTCTCATGCCGTGAATCGATCGTGACATTCAAGAAATGAGTTTAAGATCCAATCAAATACATAAAACATGTATACTCAAATAGTGAATCTTCATTTATCATATAAATGGTTCATACATAAGGCGATTGCCTTAGGACATCTCTCATATATTACTAACAGACTCCCACTTGGCCTAATGCCAATCGCTACGGTATCCAATACCATAAGCTCTAACATGACCCTCAAACTTACTTTGAGGTAATGCTTTAGTCAAAGGATCCGCTAAGTTCCTTTCAGAGGGAATTTTCTCGATTTGTATTTCGTTCCTACTTATGATCTCTCTCGATAAGATGATAGCGGCACATGTTTGGATCATTGATGAGACCACATCAAGTTTATAGATGAACTTCTTGATCCAAACCGCTCTTTCACGCCTAAAGTGCAATCTATTCTCGCCTTTAGTGGCGAGAATCCGCTATAGTGTCAAGCTTGGAACCTTTCCAACTTATTGCGCCTCCATTCCGGTGAATACATACCTGCACAAAGACATGGAATCATCCTTGTCATGTCGAGTCGCATCCGTATACCCACGTATCACCATGTACCCTTCTCCATATATTAGGAACACATCCTTAGTTCTTCTCAAGTACTTAAGGATCGCCTTAATGACCCCAATGATCCATTCCTCGATCGGATCTGTATCCGCCGTGACACTCAGAGCATACGATACATCGGGCCTCGTACATAACATAGCATACATGATAGATCCTATTGCGGATGCATAGGGAATCTTACTCATGCAAATCCTCTCGTCTTCTGTGCGTGGACACATAGACTTCGAAAGGTGTTCCCCATGCCTGATGGGCAGATAACCTTTCTTGGATTCCGACATGCTAAACCTCTTTAGCACTCGGTCTATATATGTAGACTGCGAAAGACCAAGCAACCGTTTCGATCTATCTCTATAGATCTTAATCCCAAGGAGGTAGGTTGCTTCTGCCAGGTCTTTCATGGAGAATGTCTTGGATAACCAAACCTTAACTGACTGTAAGATTGACACATCGTTTCCTATAAGTAATATGTCATCGACATACAATACTAGGAACACGACTGCACTCCCACTAACCTTCTTGTACACACAAGGTTCGTCTGGATTTTGTGAGAAATCAAACTTTTTGATCATCTCATCAAAACGGATATTCCAGCTCCTGGATGCTTGCTTCAATCCATAGATGGACCGTCGCAATTTGCATACCTTGGTTTTATCAACCGATGTGAAACCCTCAGGCTGTATCATATACACGTCCTCGAGTAGGTTTCCATTAAGGAAAGCTATTTTCACATCCATCTGCCATATCTCATAATCATAATGAGCCGCTATGGCCAGGAGCATCCGAATGGATTTAAGCATAGCTACAGGCGAATAGGTTTCGTCATAATCAACACCTTATTTTTGACGATATCCTTTCACCACCAATCTAGCCTTATAGGTAATCACATTACCATCCATGTCAGTTTTTTTCTTGAAAACCCACTTGCACCCTATAGCCTTTATGCCTTCGGGTGGGTCAACCAAGTTCCAAACTTGGTTTTCATATATGGAATCCATTTCCGACTTCATGGCACCAAGCCACTTATCCCTTTCTGAACTTGTCAGCACTTCTTCATAACTGGTAGGCTCCTCATCATCAATGAGTAACACGTCGCTCGATTCACTTACGAGAAATCCATATCTCTCGTGAATATTATGGTTCTACCAGATCTACGAAGATGTGGTGTTACAATAGGTCCAAATCGATTGCTCATCACTATGAGTCATGGCTTCACTGTATCTCATCAATGTCTATTTGAGTCTCTCGAGCCTCCTCAAGCTCGACGACACTCCCATCGCTTTTCTTGCAAGAGAAACTCTTTCTAGAAACACAAAGATGCCTTGAAACAAACACCTTTGTTCCACAGATGATAGAATTGGTAACCCCTTGTTTCTTAGGGTATCCAATAAATAGACATTTATCAGACTTAGCATCCAGTTTGTCTGATACAGTCCGCTTCACATAAGCAGGACAACCCCATATCTTCAAGTAAGATATATGAGGTTTCTTACTATTCCATATCTCATATGGAGTAGTTGAGACTACCTTGGTAGGCATTCTGTTTAACAAGTAAACAGCTGTCTGAAGTGCATAGCCCCAAAAGGACTTGGGAAGAGTTGCATGATTCATCATTGACCTGATGATGTCCAACAAGGTCCGGTTACGCCTCTCAGATACACCATTATGCTGTGGTGTATAGGGCGGAGTCCATTGAGACAATATACCATTGTCTCTTAGATAATCAAGAAACTCTTGACTTAAGTATTCACCACCTCGATCCGATCGAAGTATTTTAATACTCTTGTCATGTTGTTTCTCTACTTCATTTCTGAATTCTTTGAACCTTTCAAAGGCTTCAGACTTGTGTTTCATCAAGAACACATACCCAAACCGTGAGTGATCATCGGTGAAGGTAATGAAGTAGCTATAGCCTCCTAAAGCTTGAGTTGACATAGGTCCACATACATCAGTATGTATTAGACCTAGTAACTCTCCCACTCGTTCACCTTTTCCAGTAAAAGGTAACTTAGTCATCTTGCCTTTTAAGCATGATTCGCATGTATCGTATGAATCCAATTCAAACGATTCCAGAATTCCACATCGGTGTAATTCGGATATGCGTTTCTTGCTTATATGGCCAAGACAACAATGCCACATATAGGAGTCTATTTGATTATCCTTTCGAGCACGCGTGTTGCTCGCTTCGATATTGAAAATGTCACTGGATACGTCCAACGTATAAACACCATTGCTTAAAGTTTCAGTCCCATAAAGAACTCCATTCAAAGTTATGTAACAACAATTGTTACTAAAAGTCAAATGGTACCCATTTCTATTTAAACAAGAAATAGAAATGATGTTCTTTATCAACGAAGGAACATAAAAGCAATTGTCCAGTTCTAAGACAAGTCCTACAGGGAGTTCCAACAAATACGTTCCGATGGCGAGTGCAGCAACCATTGCTCCATTCCCAACACGTAAATTTGACTCTCCCTTGACGAGTCTTCTTCTATTCCTTAGCCCATATATGTCATTACATATATGTGAGCCACACCCAGTATCAAATACCCAAGTGTCTGAGGAAATAGAATGACAATCAATAAAGAATATTTCTGAAGAAGATGAGGCATCCGATGCCCTATCCTTCTTCACGGACTCAAGATAAATCTTGCACTTTCTTCGCAAATAGCCCTACTTGCCATAATGATGGCAAGTGCCCTTTTGAGCTAGTTCTACCTTCTTAGCCCTTCTCTTCTTTCCCTTCTGTTGTTCCTTTGACTTCCTCTTAGAACCTTTCTTCGAGGAATCAACTAACAGTACCGTCCCCTGCTCATGCTTCTCAGAAGACTCCACAGTCTTCAGCATATTAAGCATTACCACAGATGAACCTTCTAGCATCTCAGAGGTGAAGAGGAGCTTTGAGACTTCGAACCTTTCGAATCCCACTTGCTCATCAACCAACTCACAAAGATGAAGGACTACGACATGAGCATCCATATGCTCATGCTGCTTTCGTAGCTTGGGTTCCATCGCGGCTAGCATGATACAACTCATTTGTTCAGAATCACTCACATGTTTCTGATAGGCCAACAATTGGTCCAGAGTTGCATTGTCACTAGGATGGGCGGGAAGAGGCGCTTCGAGGACATACACAAGCTTTTCCACCTTGAGAACAATTCTTAAGTTTCTAAGCTAGTCCAAGAAGTTCGGCCCAGTCAATTTATTTGAATCCAAAATGGAACGCAAATTCAAACACATCATGATCAATATATTAACTTATAAATACAAAATGAGCATATATGAAAAACATGATTTTAAAATGCATCAATATACATTTATAAATCCCATTCATTTTTCGAATTTCAAAAACCCCAAAATCACTTCGGGAGATCGTAGGTCCATCTCCGAATGGGCTGATATCCATCATAGTTATGAACAACCTTGGAGAGAGTCCAACAAGCCATTCATAACTACGACGGTAGGTATCTTCTATACCGATTGCATATCCCGTATATGCAACTATCACAATGTGCTATCAACTAATTGAATGTTCACACATACATCGGGTTGTTAACAAATTAACAAGTATGCATCATATGCATAGCACCCAACTTCACCTCCCTTTACATCGACCTTGGAGAGAGTCCAACAAACCGATGCTCCAGGTTAAAGCCAACCCATTAATCAGGACATAGTTTTAATATGGTTAGAGCACATTCAATCAATTAGCCCAGCTTGGAGAGAGTCCAACAACCAAAGCTAACGATTGACCTCTGACTCTTACCATATTAGTATTAAACTATTCCATGGTTTGAACATATTCAGGTTCGAGCCGGGCTTGGAGAGAGTCCAACAACCCAAACAAGAAACAGAACTCTGGTTCTAACCATATTAATGGAAGGTGTAGGCTTTAATATTGATTAAGGGTTTTATGTCTCATCCTCTTTGCATGCAAATAACTATTATCTACATGGCATGGCATACATGGCATACATCTACATGTCACGACACGCATAATGTTATGCATCTAATGCAATTACATGGCATACAATTATGTCATGTATATAATTTCCTTATATGTCATAACTATTTATGGAAATAAAATATATTTAAGATTTGATTCTCCAAATCAAATCATAATTAAATTAGGAAACAAATTTCCAAATCTAATCACATATTTTATTCATGGAATTATTTGATTAAGGAAAATCTATTTAGGAAACCAATTTCCTAAATCTTTAAAACTACTTATGGAAATAAAATATTTTAAGATTTGATTTCCCAAATCAAATCATGATTAAATTAGGAAACAAATTTCCAGAATCTAATCAAATATTTAATTTATGGAAAATATAAATTTCCATAAATACTTCCAACTTTCCAAAAGTGGAAGATTTCCATAAATACTTCTAGACTTTCCAAAATTGAAAAATTTCCATAAATACTTCTAAATTTCCAAAATTTAGAAAACTTCCAAAAATACATTATGACTATCGCAAAACCATTTTTACGATTATGTCGAAACACAACCTGGGCTCTGATACCACTGTTGGGTTTCCGGCACCGCGGCGTGTGTGTGTTCGATCATGTTTCGTAAACATGAGCACAGCGGAAGCAATTAAAAATAATAAATCTATATTTATTACAACACACGCATGCTATTACAACAAGTGTAGACATAACCGTAAATTAAAATTTGCAATAAAAGGAAATTAAACTACGTTATACCTTCCGTATGACGTGTAGCGGGAACGGCATCAACCGGAACGATCCTCGTAAGAATCGTCTCTATCCGTATCCATGCCGAGCTCCTCGGGATGACTTCGCTAAGTCACGAGCTTCGTCTTCGTACGGGTTACTAGCCTCGTGTTGAAGACGACGTGATCGAGAGATGATCACGATCCGAATCCAAATTCGGATCCAAAACGAGTTCTCAAAACTCGCTTCTCCGGAGAGGTGTTCGTCAACCGTTTGACGAATCCTTCGTCCTCCACCTCAGAGGATTACCGGAGATCAAATCCCCGGTAAGTTAGCCGCTGTCGGAGCACTAACCGTCGTCCAAACGACGCTCCGACGAGATGAGGAGAAGCTGTCCAGAAAACTGGACAGCTTGGTGGAGGAGTAGGCGCCGGCCAAAACAAGGAGAGAAAAAGCTCACCTTGATGCCGAACCTATAGGAGATCACCGGAGGGTCGCCGGAGGTTCACCGGCTGGAGCTTGGACGCCGGCAAGGGTCTTGGACGGCGGCACAAAGCTGGGCGGCGGCAGCTCTAGGGTTGGCGCCGATTAACTCCTCCAAGGAGTGGGCGGCAACTCAAGGGGGGGCTAGGGTTTGGATTAGTTAGGGTTTAACAATCCCTTAAGCCCACTTTTATAGAGAACTAATTCTCTTAATGGTTAATGGATCATATCCATAAAGCCCGTTAACCCGCTCCATTAAGATAAGTTAAAATAAACCAAACCATGATGGTTTATTTTAAGTTAAAACGAACCGAAGCAACTTTTGGTTCATTCGTTTAAAATAAACCAAACCCTTTGGTTTATTCTTATCCATTGGATTAGAACCAAACCATTTTGGTCCATCCATTACGTCTTCATAAGACGCAGCCCATCCACGCTTCCATTGCGACTGAAACGATTTCATGCTCGCTTTATGTTTGGTCCAACCAAACCTAGTTTCTCTCGGTCTGAGAATCCAATTCTCAAGCTCGTTTTAAATCCTTTGGATTACACTCGTTGTGCATGTGACCAAATAGGTTCTCGGTTTATGTTGGCCGTCTATAATTAACCATTAATTATAGAACGATCATGAGTGGCACCTAGTAGTACATCATGATCCCCAATTAACCGAAAAGATCAACGGTTGATCCAGAACTATTTGAAACCCTTCAAGATGGCTCGAATGAATCGTGCCCCATTCCCTTCACTCATCTTATACCCACTTGGTTCGGACATGGTCTATTGTGGATCCCCACTAGGCTGACTACGTCACACCTAGCCCAAGTATCATTTCCTCGTCCTACGGATTCTAGTTACTCCACATGTATCGAAGAGTACCTTACTCTAAACATGTAATGCTTTGGCCAAAGAGTTTAGTAACAATCCGACGAGAGGCCATGGGTATACATCTCCTCGCAAGTAGTGGTGAATCCTTTATAGGCTATTCAAACACCTTCGATCACTTCGACTTATACCCAATCTGTTGGCAACCGTGCTATTTCTCGGAATGCTCATAGGCTCCCATGTCCCCGGATTAAAATTTTCACTAATGAAAACTAATCCGGATGGGATGAGTTTCCTAAGCACAACCAATTCGTCGTCGTGCTAACGACTCGAGCAATCACTTGAACAAACTAGTTGTTCAAGCAACACAACTCTTCTAGTCGGTTAGCCGCGGAAGAGACGACGGACGGATCGCCGGTTTTTGTGTTTCTTATTCGGGGTCCATGATTATACAAATACATGCAAATGCAAACTAGTATAATCAACATATACTAACCTAAAGAACTTAAGCTAGCATATCTATTAAGAATAGAAACATGCAAAGATCATAAATAAAAGTTATAAAACTTTTATACCTCTTGATCTTCTATCGTATGTCCTAACCTCCTTGTAGACTTCGTGTGGGCGAAGATCCTCCACAAGTTGAAGCTTCTTAGATCTTCTTCAATCCAAAGAAAGAAGAACTCTCTTTCCCTTCTTGCTTGAGCCAACCACCAATCCACAAAGGATTGATGCCGCCGGCCCCAAGAATAGAGAGAACATAATGGAAACAACCAAGCAACCGAACTAGGGACAAACCCTAGCTCCTTGTGCCGTCGGCCAAGAGGAAAACAAGAGGAAAAGAGGAATAGGTTGGGCACCACCAAAGGTATAGGAAAAAGGATAGGAACCGGCCAACACCCTAGGAAGAAGAAGAACACTTCCCCTATAGTTGCCACCTACCTTACCTTCTAAACCCTAGCCAACCAAGCTTCCTTTGGATTTCTTGCCGCCAAGGTAGAGGAAGAGAAGGTAGTGGTGGCCAACCCTTAGAAGGAAGAAGATGAGCCCTTCCCCTATAGTTGCCGCCCAACCATAACTTCCAAACCTAGCCGCCTAATCCAAAGAGCCAAACCCTAATCTAATTAGGGTTTCCTCCATAGGTTTCTTGCCGCCTAAGCATGGTGGAGAGGAGAGATCTAGGAGCTATCCACCTCCAAGGAAGAAGACAAGCTCATCCATAGGTTGTCTAGCTCCACCACCCGCCAACCTAAGGAACCAAAACCCTAATTAGGGTTTCCTCCTTGAGGTTGCTTGCCGCCCAAGTAATGCTAGGCAAAACCCTAATTTCCTTAGCATCCATCATGAACCATCCAAAAAACTTAGTTACCGCCCAACCCATGCTCCCTTATATAGAACTTAGGAGAAAATTGGTTATTGATGAGGTAGCCAAAATATAGGAACTAATTCCCAATTTTCTTGCACCTTATCCAACCTTTCCTCTCCCTTTTATATAGAGTTAGGTTTAGGCCTTGGTTTAATCTCCACCGTCGGTTCTAGGGTTTTAATCTCAACCGTCGGATTTAGAGATTTAATCTCAACCGTCGGTTCTAGGAAATATTAATCTCAACCGTCGGTTCTAGGAAATAATCCAAACCGTCGGATCTAGAGATTTAATCTCAACCGTCGGTTCTAAGAATTTAATCCCAACCGTCGGATCTAGAGATTTAATCTCAACTGTTGGTTCTAGGAATTTAATCCCAACCGTCGGATCTAGAGATCTAATCTCCACCGTCGGTTCTAGGGATTCAATCCTAACCGTCGGATCTAGAGATTTGTTTTCCATCATTTGATCTAGACTTCATGAGGTTTATATAAGGCTACGATAGGGACCATGAGGAGGAGTTGGGTCTTGGCCACCCGATGGATCGGAACCACACAAACTTGATCCATCAATGATGCTCCATTCCACTAGAGGATCATCATCGAACTACCTCACCAAACCCCATAAATTAATATGGGCTCCATATATTATTTGTACATCCATCTCCCCGTGTTTAAGATATCGAATGTCCGTCAATTAATTGATTTACTGACCATCAATTAATTAACATCTAACTCCTCGAGTAGTACCACTCAACCTTATCATCATGTTGACTAAGTCAACCTGCAGGGTTTACATGATGAACCTTATGAGCTCCTCAAGGGGACATCATCAACCTAATATATAGGACACGGATTCCTCCTATAATCAACGACACACCATGTAAATAATATCACTTCCCAACTTACCGGGCATATTGATTTAATCCATAGAAATCTCACCCTCTGGTAAATCAAAGAAATAAATACTAAGTACATGTGCTCGTTATTATATCGGGATTAAGAGCATGTACAACATAATATCCGAGGTCCGATTCAATTATGTAGTCAGCAATAAATTGAATCACCTCTATGTCGGTCCTGCTCAATACACCGAGGTGTACTAGTGTAACTCTATGTTCAAGATAAAACAATACCAAGCTACACTACAACCATGCCAATGGTTTGTCCAAAACCATCTTGGTTGTGAGCCTCTACTTATATTCTACAAGGGACTGATAACATGATCTTCTGTGCCGCACCCAGGCACCATGTTATCTACAATGTAAAATATTAGACAATATGCACACATATAAATATAACGTGCAAACAATGATCATGTGATTCTTATTTCAAAATAAAGATGTCCATACAAAAGAGCTAGGCTTTCAGTATACATCCCAACACAATCATCCCGGGTCCACATCTCCTCGGAGATGTTTGCTTAAGATGTCAAAGCATAAGTCTCCATGATCAAGATGACTTGAATACCGCAAGTCAAAGGAACATCGCACTTAAGCCACAGTAAGAACTTCATTGACATATCTATATATGCAGAGAACCATATGAAGTCTTACGACTGGTCACTCCAATGAACTAGTTACCATAACTAGCATCCACGATTAACTCCGGACATCACTATGTCTCCAACCAGTGAGAATCAGCTGCTTGGATACACCAAGGAGTATACCTCGTGCTAGTCTCGATAGAATTGATGGTGTCCAAATCCATCAATTCATCG
>CM046009.1:36997268-37007268 GCA_025175895.1 Wurfbainia villosa | reverse complement strand
CGTGGCCGGGGCTTCCGAGGTTTCCGCAACGCAAAAAGCGGTTTTTGCGGCTCGGAAAAACCCAACAGTGGTATCAGAGCCACGTGCGAAGCATGTATGTGTTTCGTTTTTGTAGTTTTTATATTAGATATAAAAATTACAGATTTATATGTTTCTGTAAATTTTCTTATTTTATAGAATTTTTGGGTATTTTTCTCGTAGAGTCGAAGCAACGAGTGTTGGGACACTCGTAGGCTTCAACAGTCGAGAAAAACTCTCCGAATCGGCGAGTTCTCGCTTTAGGTTTTTGGGACAGCGACTTAAGTCGCTGTAAGATCATTGTAGGGACACTCGCGAAGTTTATTTTGCGAGTAGGGGCGCTGCCCCTATCCCCGAAAGGGGCCATGTCCCGCGATCGCGCGGAAACCGCTTGGGACTGCGTTGACTCATAAATTCGAAATAAATTAGGAAAAATTATAGAAATTTCTGTAAAAATACATAATTTAGAATTATGTATAATTCTGTGATTGTCATGGCCCAATGACCCCAATTTGATTGAATAAGTGTGTTGTAATTCATAATACGGCCTGCGTGCCGTTTTGTGGTTGTGCGTGTTGTATAGTGTATGCGACCTGCGCGTCGTACCTCTTATTTTGAAATTCTAGTTGTAATTAGTTTTTAGACTCGAATGTAACTCGAGTTTCATATTTGTAATGTACAAAATGGAGCGGTGGAAAGTCCACTCGAAGACGAGATTACGAGAAGGGTGACGACGACACATGGCGGTCAAAGGAAGCGCTTGGAGAAGCCGCTAGCCTTAGGTTGACCGTCCGATCTTCTCATTGGCTTGAGAAGATCGTAGTAGGGCCATGACTATATCACATTTAATGATATATATATATATATATGTTGATATATATATATGTATATTTAATTGATTTTGCTTGTATGTATGTGATGCATGCTAGTAGAAAAATGTTTGTATGTGTATGATGCATGCTAGGTTAATTTTCTTGTATGTATATGATGCATGCTAGAATAATTAATGTATGTATATGATGCATGCTAATATAGGATAATAAAGGCCTAAATGCGTATAAGATACACATTACGATTAGATTAGATCATAATCGAATCAACTCGAAAATGCCTACCGAGCCTTGATACCCATCACTACCTCGATCATTTGTTGTTGTTGAATCTGCCAAAGCAGAGCAACGCATATTATCTTGGTAGGGTGCGGAGGGACAATCTTGGTCCCGCCTATCACGACTTCGGGTTAGAGTAAGCTCAATTAGATTGAGCAAAACTAGTTAACTCAATTGGATCGAGTAGAACTATAGGCATATTCCAATCGTTGGAAAGATAGGTTAAGATCGCATTTACACTAAATCTTGGGCGATTTAGCCAAAGCTAACTCAAGGTCTTTTGTAAATGTGGGTCTTAATCCTATAAACAAGAGTTGCATAGAGATGTAATCGGTAATGTGTTACCCACCGATCGTACTAAGTCTTGGGCGATTTAGCCAAAGCTAACTCAAGGCTTAGTATGATGTGGATCTTGTCCTGCAAGAATTATAGCTAGTTTGTATGAATCTAGTAAAAGTGGTTTGACCACATCCATAACTCGATTCTACAAAATTCCTATAATTTAGTGGGAGCATCATTTGATTAAAGGCCTAATTAAATGATAAAAGGAATATGATATTAATTCTCTGCATTGTATGTTGTAGATAACTATGTCGACAAACACGAACACTCTCTCTCTGCGATCTGTCCTTGAGAAGGACAAGCTCAATGGAGCAAATTTCCTGGACTGGTACAGGAACCTGAGAATTGTTCTCACCCAAGAAAGGAAGTTGTACGTCCTGGAGCAGCCCATTCCGGAGGCACCTCCTGCCACTACCTCGCGAGCTGACAAAGATGCTTACAAGAAGCATCAAGATGATGCATTAGATGTGTCATGTCTAATGCTCGCGACCATGAACTCTGAGCTTCAGAAGCAACACGAGTTCATGAATGCTTATGATATGGTTGGACATCTTCGTCAACTGTATCAAGGACAAGCTAGGCATGAGAGATATGAAGTCTCTAAGGCATACCTGGAAGATCTTAAGAAGAAGAGAAGTGAGACTTCTACTTCAGGTATAAATGTTATAGAAGTCAATCTATCTATTTCTTCATCATGGGTATTAGATCTGGGATGTGCATCTCACATTTGTACCAATGTGCGGTATTTGAGAAATAGCGAGGGCATTGACAAAGGCGGTGGACCTACTGAGTAGGCAATGGAGCAAGGGTTCTTCTTTATTCTTTGTAGGAACTTATGATCTATCTACGCCCTCTGGGCTTGTATTAGAATTAGATGAATGTTGTTATGTATGCCTTAACCAAGACCATCATTTCAGTTTCTTGTTTAGACAAGAAAGGATTTTCATTTATAATAAAGAACAAATGTTGTTCAGTTTATTTAAATGATATGTTCTATTGTAGTGCACCTCTAATGAACGGACTCTACTTTCTAGACTTAGAGAGCCCTATCTATAACATAAGTACCAAGAGGTTCAAGTCAAATGAGTTGAACCAAACTTATCTTTGGCATTGTCGCTTAGGTCACATAAATGAGAGTCGCTTATATCAGCTCCATAAGGATGGGCTGCTAGACTCATTTGATTTTGAATCATATGAGACATGCGAGTCTTGCCTTTTAGGCAAGATGACCAAGAATCCCTTTAGTGGACACAGCGAAAGAGCAGGATTTGTTAGGACTTATACATAGTGATGTATGTGGTCCTTTCATATTCTTTGCTAGAGGTGGATTCTGGTACTTCATTACATTTCTTGATGACTTGGTAGATATGGTTATGTGTATCTTATGACACATAAATCTGAATCCTTTGAAAAGTTCAAAGAATTCAAGAATGAAGTACAAAACCAGCTTGGCAAGAGTATTAAGATACTTCGATCAGATCGAGGTGGTGAATACCTTAGCCATGAGTTTCGTGACTATCTAGCTGAGTGTGGGATCCTATCCCAACTCACTCCTCCTGGAACACCACAGTGGAATGGTGTATCCGAAAGGAGGAATCGTACCCTATTGGATATGGTACGATCTATGATGAGTCACACAGATCTTCCTATATCCTTTTGGGGATATGCTCTGGACACAGCAGCCTTTACCCTTAACCGTGTACCATCCAAGGCTGTGGTAAAGACACCATATACGATATGAACAGGGAAAAATCCCAAGATGTCTTTTATGAGGATTTGGGGTTGTGAGGCTTACGTTCGACGTCAAGTCTCAGACAAACTGGGACCCAAATCCGATAGGTGCTATTTTATTGGATATCCCAAGGATACAAAGGGATATTACTTCTACATTCCCAGTCAGCACAAAGTGTTTGTGGCAAAGACTGGGGTTTTTCTAGAAAGGGATTTTGTTTCTAGAAAAACTAGTGGGAGTACCTTCGATCTTGAAGAAATTCAAGATAAGGACCATAGCACTAAGGCCTTGATAGAGGTTGAACAGGAACCACAAAGTGTTGTGGGTGATGAGGTTGTTGCACAAAGAGTTGTGGAACAACCACCTGTTCAAGTAGACCTACCTCTTCGCAGGTCTGATAGGGTACGTCGTCAGCCTGAGAGATACTCATTTCTCTTGTCTGACCATGAAGACGTTATGCTCATTGAGAATGAGCCTACCTCCTATCAGGAAGCTGTGATGAGCCCAGATTCTGAGAAATGGCTAGACGCCATGAGATCCGAGATGGAATCCATGTACACTAACCAAGTATGGACTTTGGTTGATCCACCTGAAGGGGTCAAACCCATTGGGTGTAAGTGGGTCTTTAGGAGAAAGACTGACATGGATGGACTTACGCATACCTATAAGGGCCGATTGGTGGCTAAAGGTTTCAAGCAAATTCATGGTATTGACTATGATGAAACCTTTTCTCCAGTGGCGATGTTTAAGTCCATTCGGATCTTGCTTGCTATTGCAGCATACCACGATTATGAGATCTGGCAGATGGATGTCAAAACCGCGTTTCTGAATGGAAACTTACTCGAGGATGTGTACATGACACAACCTGAGGGTTTTGTAGATCTACAGCATACTGGGAAGGTATGCAAGCTGCAAAGGTCCATTTATGGGCTAAAGCAAGCTTCTCGGAGCTGGAATCTTCGATTCGATGATGCGATCAAACAGTTTGGTTTCATCAAGAATGAAGATGAACCCTGTGTCTACAAGAGGGTTAATGGGAGCACAGTTGTGTTCCTTGTATTGTATGTGGATGACATACTACTCATTGGGAATGACATCCCTTCGCTACAGTCTGTGAAGACTTGGCTGGGGACGTGCTTCTCAATGAAGGACTTAGGTGAAGCAGCCTGTATTCTAGGCATAAAGATCTATAGAGATAGATCTAAGAGATTGCTTGGCCTAAGTCAGAGTACATACATTGACACGGTATTACTTCGGTTTGCCATGCAGAATTCCAAGAAAGGACTTCTGCCGATGTCACATGGTGTGAGTCTTTCGAAGACTCAAAGTCCCTCTTCTAGAGAGGAGAGAGACCGCATGGATAAGATCCCTTACGCATCTGCTATAGGATCTATCATGTACGCCATGCTGTGTACTCGTCCTGATGTCTCGTATGCTTTGAGCATGACGAGTAGATACCAGTCAGATCCAGGTGAGCGTCACTGGATAGCAATCAAGAATATTCTTAAGTACTTGAGAAGGACTAAAGAATATTTCTTGATATTTGGAGGCGATGAGGAGCTAGCTGTAAAGGGTTACAGCGATGCCAGCTTCCAAACTGACCAGGATGATTATAGATCGCAGTCAGGGTTCGTATTTTGCTTGAATAGGTAGCACTGTGAGCTGGAAGAGTTCCAAGCAGGACACAGTTATTGATTCTACAACAGAGGCCGAATATATCGGTGCTTCCATCTCATTCGTGAGATTGTCGATCGAGGAGATGTGAAGATTTACAGAGTACCCACAGAGGCTAACATCGCAGATCCCTTGACCAAGGCTTTGGCACAGAAAAGCATGATGGTCACACTAGGTCATTGGGTATTAGATACTACGGTGATTGACACTAGTGCTAGTGGGAGATTGTTAGTGAAAGCCCTAGAGCCAATCATATGATGATTGTTGTATGGACTTTATTGTATCATATTCCTATTTATAAAGGCATGGTTATTATATTTACTTGTATTGGTGCCAAATAACTAAATATAATAATGTCCTTGAGTAGTAGGTTCTTATCTATATCAATCGATTGGTTGAATCGATAATGAGATGATATAGAGAACACTACTCTTAATCATTCCTAGTCGAGTACTAACATTCAGGGACAATGTTAATGCGTAGAGACTAGCATGTAGGTCAACAAGATGACTTGATCTCACAAGTCATGGATATGAGATATCAAGTTGACACATGGGTATGCATTGGAGAATGTATCTTGAATGACCCGCCATGAGAAAGTATCATGGATCGTTATATGAGTGTCATATACTTTCTCATGTGGCTATTAGTATGACTATTAGTCCTTAGACCTGAAGTCACCATGGTTCCCTACATAAGGAGTTGCATACTTTGGCCGTTTCACAAGCGTCACCCGTAAATGGGTGGACTATAAAGGCGACATCGGGTATGTAACGAATTATGCGGAGGGATGTGAGTGATGTAGATGGGATCTATCCCTCCTATATGACGGGGGTGAAATCGATATTCTTGATAGAGTGAGACCACGAAGTGCATGGCCATGCCCAAATGAGTCAATATGAGATATTGAGCTCATTTGATTAGAGTGAGTCTACTTGGAGATCAAGATTTAGATTGCAGAGGATGACACGGTCTATGCCTCGATTGGTCAATCTAGATGTCAAGGATAGAGGACATTGTCACATATTGTGAGAGTCACAATTAGTAGTCACAAAGGTGATGTTGGAGCTCAACATTCTTGTAACTTGGGTAGCAATGATGTGTTGCTAGATACCGCTCATTGCTTATGTTCCTAAATCGGTTTAGGGACATTGCCAACGTTACAAGAACCTAGAGGGTCACACACATAAGAGCAATTAGATGGAGATTAGGTTCATATGATGAACCATGAGGATTAGGTTCATGGGATGAACCAAATTGGATTAAGAGTAATCCAAATTAGACTAATTGAGTTAGACTCAAGTTGATTCAAGTGTTGAATGAGTCTAATTTAGATTTGATTAATCAAATCAATTTAAATTAAATGAATAGAGATTCATTAAATTAAATTGACTTGAATCAAATGGTTGGATTTGATCAACCATGGGAGATATGAGGTCAAGTTTGACTTGACTTGAGAGGAAAGATGAAAGGTCAAGTTTGACTTGACCAAATGCCATGTCATGATGATGACTTGGCATGGCCGGCCAATGATGATGTTCCACATCATCATGGACACATCATGGGGTGCCACCTCATAAGGGAGACCAAGAGCCATTGGCTCTTGGAGTTACATGCATGCATGTAACCCCCTTATAGTGGGTTATGGATGATGTGAAGTTAAGTTGTGTAACTTCATCTTCTTCCTCCTCTCTTCCCTCAAGCTCTCTCTTCCTCATCTAGCCATGAACGTCCAAGGGGTGCTAGCACACTCTAGGATGCTTTTCTCCACCTATTGCTTGTGTGGATACCGATAGAGGAGTGTACACTTGACACTCTCGAGTTCCGACGAACCTTTTGTACGAGCGGGATAAGCGAAGGGCGTCGCTACGAGGGTAACACTCTCACCTTCTAGATCTAAGGTAGATCTAGGGTTTTTATATAAACACATACATGTTTTGTTTTAATACATCTTCGCACGGATCCGTGGCCGGGGCTTCCGAGGTTTCCGCAACGCAAAAAGCGGTTTTTGCGGATCGGAAAAACCCAACACTTGCAGCCCCAGTGCCCATGGGGCTAGTCCGTTGGTGTCGGTAGGTGCGCGGGGGTATGGCCATGTCGCTCGGTACACACCAAGTCCCTTAGAATCGCCTACCATGCATGGGGGTATGGTCATGTCGCTCGGTGTCATGCACGTCCTAGGCTTGCGCTTGCCGCTCGTTGCTTGCGTGCATGGTCCCATGGTGTCGTCTCGTCGACGACGGGCAATGGGTTGCTCTCCGCGTGCGGTGCCATAGTCCCCAACGACGGTGTATGCATTGGCAAAGTCGTGCACGAGCGACGGCTTGCAATGCCTATGGTCTCCCTGTCGCTCGATTATGCGGCGTCCTAGGCTTGTTCTTGTCACATGCTGCCTGAGTGCATGGTCCCTTGGCCTCCTTGCCGCTCAGTATCACGTGCGTCCTAGGCTTGCGCTTGTCGCCCGTTGCCTGTGTGCATGGTCCCTTGGTGGCCTTGCTGCTCACTATCCACACATCCTAGGCTTGCGCTTGTCGCCCGCTGCCTGCGTGCATGGTCCCTTGGTGCCCTTGCCGCACACTATTCGCACGTCCTAGGCTTGCGCTTGTCGCCCGCTGCCTGCGTGCATGGGGCCCTTGGTGCCTTTGTCGCTCAGTATTCACGCGTCCTAGGCTTATGCTTGTCGCTTGCTGCCTACGTGCGTTGTCCCTTGGTCTCCATGCCGCTCGATCGCGGCGCCCTAGGCTGCGCTTGTCGCCCTGCGTGCGTGGTCTCTTGGTATCCTTGCCGCTCACTATCGCGTGCGACCTAGGCTTGTGCTTGTCGCCCGCTGCCTGCGTGCGTGGTCCCATTGTGCCCTTGCCGCTCACTATCCGCACGTCCTAGGCTTGCGCTTGTCGCCCGCTGCCTGCGTGCGTGGTCCCTTGGTGCCCTTGCCGCTCACTATACGCATGTCCTAGGCTTGCGCTTGTCGCTCGTTGCCTGCGTGCATGTGCCCTTGTTGCTCAGTATCCGCGCGTCCTAGGCTTGTGCTTGTCGCTTGTTGCCTGCGTGCGTTGTCCCTTGGTCTCCATGCCGCTTAGTATCATGTGCGTCCTAGGCTTGCGCTTGTCGCCCGCTGCCTGCGTGCGTGGTCCCTTGGTGCCCCTGCCGCTCACTATCCGCACATCCTAGGCTTGCGCTTGTCGCCCGCTGCCTGCGTGCGTGGTCCCTTCATGCCCTTGCCGCTCACTATCCGCACGTCCTAGGCTAGCGCTTGTCGCCCGCTGCCTGCGTGCGTGGTCCCTTGGTGCCCCTGCTGCTCACTATACGCACGTCCTAGGCTTGCGCTTGTCGCTCGTTGCCTGCGTGCATGGGCCCTTGGTGCCCTTGTTGCTCAGTATCCGCGCGTCCTAGGCTTGTGCTTGTCGCTTGCTGCCTGAGTGCGTTGTCCCTTGGTCTCCATGCCGCTTAGTATCATGTGAATCCTAGGCTTGCGCTTGTCGCCCGCTACCTGCGTGCGTGGTCCCTTGGTGCCCCTGCCGCTCACTATCCGCACGTCCTAGGCTTGCGCTTGTCGCCCGCTGCCAGCATGCGTTGTCCCTTGGTGCCCCTGCCGCTCACTATACGCACGTCCTAGGCTTGTGCTTGTCGCTCGTTGCCTGCATGCATGGGGTCGTTGGTGCCCTTGTCGCTCAGTATCCACGCGTCCTAGGCTTGTGCTTGTCGCTTGCTGCCTGCATGCGTTCTCCCTTGGTCTCCATTCCGCTCGGATCACGCGGCGTCCTAGCCGCCTGCCTCGCGCGGCGTGGTCCTTCTCCTTGCCGCCACTATCGCAGGCGCCCTAGGCTTGCGCCACGCCGGCCTGCGTGCGTGGTCCCTTGGTGCCCTTGCCGCTCACTATCCGCACGTCCTAGGCTTGCGCTTGTCGCCCGCTGCCTGCGTGCGTGGTCCCTTGGTCTCCCTGCCGCTCACTATACGCACGTCCTAGGCTTGCTCTTGTCGCTCGTTGCCTGCGTGCATGGGCCCTTGTTGCTCAGTATTCGCGCGTCCTAGGCTTGTGCTTGTCGCTTGCTGCTTGCGTGCGTTCTCCCTTGGTCTCCATGCCGCCAAGATTATCATGTCGCCCTACGCGCGCTATTCGCTCACCGTCGCGTGGCGTGGTCCTTAGTCTCCATGCTCGATTACGCGGCGTCCTAGGCTTGTGCTTGTCGCCCGCTGCCTGCGTGCGTGGTCCCTTGGTCTCCTTGCCGCTCACTATCGTGTGCATCCTAGGCTTGCGCTTGTCGCCCGCTGCCTGCGTGCGTGGTCCCTTGGTGCCCCTGCCGCTCACTATCCGCACGTCCTAGGCTTGCGCTTGTCGCCCGCTGCCTGCATGGTCCTTGGTCTCTCGCGCTCACTATACGCACGTCCTAGGCTTGCTCTTGTCCCTTGTTGCCTGCGTGCATGGGCCCTTGGTGCCCTTGTCGCTCAGTATCCGCGCATCCTAGGCTTGTGCTTGTCGCTTGTTGCCTGCGTGCATTGTCCCTTGGTCTTCATGCCGCTCAGTATCATGTGCGTCCTAGGCTTGCGCTTTTGCCGCCGCTCGCTGCGTGGTCCCTTGGTCTATGTCGCCGATCACGTCGCCCTAGGCTTGCGCTTATGCTCGCCGCTGCTGCGGCGTGGTCCTCGTATCCTTGCCACTATCGCGGCGCCCTAGGCTTGCTTGTCGCCATTTGCGCGGCGTGGTCTCTTCGTCCCCTCGCTCACTATCCGCCGCCCTAGGCTTGCGCTTGTCCGCCCGGCGCGTGGTCACTGGTGCCCTCGCCGCTCACTATACGCACGCCCTAGGCTTGCGCTTGTCGCTCGTTACTGCGTGCATGGGCCCTTAGTGCCCTTTGCCGCTCGCCAAGATCCGTGTGTCCTAGGCTTGTGCACTCGCCGCTTCGCCGCGCGGCGTTGTCCCTTGGTCTCCATGTCGCTCGATTATCATGTCGTCCTAGGCTTGCGCTTGCGCACGCTGCGTTCGTGGTCCCTTGGAGCCCCTGCCGCTCACTATCCGCACGTCCTAGGCTTGCGCTTGTCGCTCGCTGCCTGCGTGCGTGGTCCCTTGGTGCCCCTGCAGCTCACTATCCGCACTTCCTAGGCTTGCGCTTGTCGCCCGCTGCGG
>CM046009.1:36944768-36992268 GCA_025175895.1 Wurfbainia villosa | reverse complement strand
GACCGACCATCAACGGATTTTCCTTGTCTTTACCGTAGCCGTTTGCTACGGACTAGATAGGTCATTCGGGTGGGCCTATTCACCTCTAGTAGGCTTATTGGTCAAGCCTCAACCATAAACGGATTTAACATCTCTTTACCGCAGCCGTTTGCTACGGACTAGATAGGCCATTCGGGTGGGCCTATTCACCTGAGTTTTTTTTTTTTTTTTTTTTATGCCTTGGATAGGGGCCAAAATTGATCTGCCAAAACCACCCTGAGGAACATAAAACTGCCCTGAAGAGGAGATGGCTAACCACCCTTACAGGACCAGCCTTTCAAAACCACCCTGGTGGAAACCGACCACCCTGCCAGGACCGGCTGCTCAAGCCACTCTGCAAAAACCGCCCTGGGCGCAGTCCAAAACCACCCTGTAGGAATTGAGAGCTCCGCAATCTTGGTGCATATACCGCCCTGCTGCCTCCCTGGAATTATTATGGAAGCAACTCTGGACTGAAACCACCCTGAAAGACCGCCCTGGAAAACCGCCCTGGAAGACCGCCCTGGGAAACCGCCCTGGAAGAAGCTTCTTGTACGCAATCACTCCAGAAGGAAACCACTCTGGAAATAAAACTACCCTGGAAAACCACCCTGGAAGTCACTTTCGGCACAAAACCGCTCGAGGAACCGCCTCAAGAAACCGCTCTAGAAAACTTCTCTGGAAAAGCACTCCTTCTACCAAACCACTCTGTAAATCCACCCTGGAGGAGCGCTTCTTCTACCAAACCGCTCTAAAAAATAGCCCTGAAAAACCGCCCTGGGAAACCGCCCTGCAGCCAACTCTTATTCCCAAAACCACTCTGGATGAAACCACCTCGAAAGCCGCTCGAAAAACCGCCCCTACCAACCCATCTCCCCAAACCACTCGATGAAACCACCCCGACGCCCCTGGAAATCGCCTGAAAACCGTCCCGCATACACCCGCAGCCCAACCTACCTTCCAAACCGCCTCGGATTTTTTTTTAAGCACAAGAAAATTGCCCTGGGATTGAGCATGGAGAAGGATTGCCCTGGGATTTGAATCAAAGGGGATAGCCCTGTGTTGACTTGGCCTAGAGAGGTAAAACGGGGCAATCATGGGGTTGATTAAGGAGGATGATTGCCCTGGAATTGGGGTAGAATAGGGGACTGCCCTGGGATTAGTGTCGACGGTTATGGATTGGGGTGTTTTGGAGTTAAGGGGGGTAACATGGATGGAGGCAAAGTGTGGATGTACCGCAAAGGTTGAAGGTTATAAAGGCCAAGGAATCCATGCGAGTTCCATCGAGTAAGAGGGATAGAGGGAGGGAGAGAGAGAGGGAAGGGGGCGTGACAGGTCTTACCATGGATTTATGTGAGTCAGACTTGGCAAAGTGGCATGTTCGTGCTCCATCGCTCAGAGACATGAATCGCACTCATGGAATATTAGGTCTCTATTAAACTTCAAGGCCTTCAAACTCGCCAATTTCTTTGCCTCCACACTATGTGGACTAGGGCCGACATCGCTAAGTGTCTGCCTCGATTCATAGCGATCTTTTTGTACCGTGATCTCAAAATTCAACATACTCCTGGGTTATCATTTCTTCTCACATCCGTAGCCATCCTCGAACCTTGCTCCATAGTTGGCGATTTGTTCACATTTGAAGAAGATGTGTTCCATGGTTTCCTCCTCGCTTTCTGAAAATGCATTGTTTATCTTCCATATATTCCTCGCCTCTGCTCGACGGTAGTTTGCCAATGGCCAACATCCACAAGTGTGAATCTATGGCTTGGTTGTATATCCCTTCGCCACTGCTTACACCCAAAATTTCTTAGTTCCGGTTTAGGAAGTAGTCATATGCCTTTCTAACTCCATCTTTGTCTGCCCAAACCATGGATGTGTATTGGCTTGCTGCCACTGCATTATTTGTGGTCCCTAGGATGCTGTTCTTAATCAGAATTAATTTCTTCATTAGTGGAGAGTATGTGTGTTTACTTTGCCAGCCCCAGACGTCTCCTCCTTGTATGTATGCATGATGGACCCACTGTATCCACAGGGTGTCTTGTTTCTCTTGTATCTGCCATAAGACCTTAGCTAATAGTGCCATGTTCCATGCCTTCAGGTCTCGCAGCCCTAATCCTCCTTCATCCTTGGGTTTGCACATTGTTTTCCATGCTACTGGAGGATTTTTTGTGTTCCACATAAGTGATCAGCATATACCATATATCCTTTCTATTACTCCTGTTGGAATTGGCAAGATCGACATCCAGTAGCATTCTATTCCTTGCAATACTGACGCTATTAGCTGGCTTTTCCCTGCATATGACAGTGTAGCTTTTGGCCATGAGTTAACTTTCTTCAAGAGACTGTCCAGTAGCGTGCAATAATCAGCAACTTTCAGCTTCTGGGATGCAATTGGTATCCCTAAGTATCTAAATGGCATCTCCCCTGCTTTGAAACCAGTTATATCAATCAGTCTTTCACGGGTATTGGAATCCACTCCTGCCATATAGATACTTGACTTATCCAGATTAGCATTCAGGCCTGCCATCCTAGCAAATTGCTTTAGACAGTCTTTCAAAACAGCCACCGATGGTATATCCCCACGACTAAGGAGTAGGAGGTCATCAGCATACATCAGATGTGAAATCCTGAGTTCCTTACACTTGGGGTGAAATTGGAAATCAGATCTACTAGTGTACTTGGCTAGCATACGTGAGAAATATTCCATGCATAATCCAAACAGATATGGGGAGAGGGGGTCCCCCTGTCTAAGTCCCCTACGCCCTTTAAAGAACCCATGCATGTACCCATTGATTGTAACCGAGTATGTTGGACTGGTGATGCTTTCTTTAATCCAAGCTGTGAATTTATCTGGAAACTGCAGTGCTGAGAGGATATCTTGAAGGAAACCCCAGTGTACTGAGTCAAAAGCTTTCTGCATATCAACTTTAAGCATACATCGTGGACAGATTCTTTTCCTGGTGTAATTACGCATAAGCTCTTGAGCTAAGTGTATGTTATCTGCAATGCCTCGCCCCTGCACGAAAGCGGTTTGTTCTTTGTGCAGCAAATGATCCATCACTTCTGACAATCTGCCTGCTAAGAGCTTAGCAATAATCTTGTAAACCACTGTGCAGCAGGATATCGGTCTATACTCTTGCACCTTGTGTGCCTGGGGGAATTTCGGGATCAATGCAATCACTGTGTGGTTCCAGGATTTCAGAAGTTGACCATTGATAAAGAATTCCAGGACTGCTGCTACAACGTCAGTTTTGACTAGATCCCATGAGTGCTTGAAAAATTTTGAGTTGTATCCATCTGGTCCTGGGGCTTTGAGGTCCCCAATGTCAAATAAGGCTTTCCGGATTTCTTCTTCCGTTGGTAATCTGGTTATCTGCCTCTGCTGCCCTTCAGTGAGTTTCGTTCCAAACTGCATGCAGTCTCCTTTGAAATCAGTCCTCGTTTCCTCTACCCCTAGTTGATTCTGAAAGTATGTTAGGAATTCCATCGCTATTTCTTCTGCTGAGTTTGTGTGCTCCCCATTTGACTTTTCTATTGCTAATCTTTCTCTTTTCTTATTGTTTCTCTTCACCAGTGCATGAAAAAAGGATGTGTTCCTGTCTGTTTTCCAGAGGTATTCATGTTTTGCTCTCTGTAAGTAGAATAGATATTCTGCCCTCTCAAGCAATTCCACTTTCCTTCTTGTGGAGTTATATTCCTCATCCATATGTCCTCGCGTGAGTCCTTGCTGCTGCATTGTTTCCAATTGTTGTCGTGCCAGTTTGACTCTCTCTTGAATGTGTTGGTAGTGGAGGTGATTGAACTGCCTGAAGTGCGGTTTGAGGAGCTTAAGTTTCTATTTTAGCTTATACTGCATTGTGCCATTCACAGTGCTGGGGAGGACTGTTTGCCACTTTCCTTGCAGTATTTCCCCATAGTTAGGATGGGTTGTCCACATGTTATAAAATCTGAACGGTTTGGGTTTTTGTTGCTCTGCGTTTCCAAGGACAGAAACTACGCATGCTGCATGATCCGAAATTGTCCCTGGCATTCTAAAATCTGCATAGCTGCTTCTGTTCTGTTCCATCCATCTTCTATTGCCCATTGCACGGTCCAATTTGCTCACTATGTGCCCATTTGTCCATGTGAATTTACACCCTACTGAGTGTAAATCTTCAATACCAGCCTCCATTATAAAGTCTTGGAAATCAGCAGTAGCATATGTAGTGATCGGCCTACCTCCTTGCTTATCTGCCTGGGAAAGAGGTGAGTTGAAATCACCTAATATTAACCAAGGTGTCTGCGTTGCATCGGCAATCTGTGAAAGTGTTGCCCACATGCTTTTTCTGCTTGTTATCGACAGTTGACCATATATGAACGTGACTGCATAAACACACCCTGTGGTCTTACATTTTATCCTGGTGTGTATCAATTTCTCTTCCCACCTTTCAACATTAAGCTCAATGAGTTGCGTTTCCCACATAAGTAGCATTCTGCTTCTTGAAGAGTTCCCCAGTCTCTGTTCGATCTCCCATTTCTGAAACCTTCCATTCTTTAAATTCAGATAACACTGTTGTGTTAACTTTGTCTCTAGTACACTTAGGATGCCTAACTTTTGTTGTAGAAGGAGATCTGCCACCGCCTTCTGTTTGAGGCCTTTATTGAGACCTCTTATATTCCATGATCCAATCTTCATCGCTTTAACGCTTCCGCTGCCTAGCATTGATGTTTTTCCCTTGCTTTTCCTTTCGCATTCCCGCTCAATCTTGCCCTTTTCTATCTGTTCTTGTGTGTCTTGTAGATCTTCCTCCTGTGTTTCTTTGTCTCCATTTGTTTTTTTGGATGCTTCTTTCTTGTCCCATCGGGTAGTTGGTAACCCTAGGATGATCACCGGGAAGTTACTGACTTGGCCATCTTGTGGATCTGCTTGCCAACTATTCACCTCCCCATCAGTATAATGTTTGTGCTCCTGTATTATGCTGCTGCTGGATATTAACTTTTGTTCTTCCACTTTTTCACTTGGACTGCCTGAGATTTCTGCATCATGTTCTCCCGACAGTTTTGTTGTTATGTTTTTTCCACTTGTCTCTGAGCACTCTTTTCCCCCATTATCCGCTTGCCATGCTTCTGATCCCATCATTTGTAGTGTTTACGATATCCTTATTGCTTCGTGCTCGTGATGTATAGGTAAATCGCTTTCTTATACCGCTTTATATTGTTATTATTGCCCATTTCTTCTGTTCATCATTCTCCGCTTGTCATTATTCTCTCCGAGATGACGGTTTTCTGCATTCATTGTTGATCTATCCTTTATTGTGTTGTCTCCATCCCCTTCTGTATGCTCAATTTGTTCTTGTACACCAAGCCCCGTTCTGATACTCATTATATTTCCCGTGTTAGTCCTGGCCAATGCCTCAGGCTTCTGCATGATTTCCCCATCCCTGTTTAATTCTTGCTGCCTGAATGTCCTCTCTTTTGCCTGTATTTCACTGTTGCCATGCGTGCCAGTTTTGGTGCCAGTCTGAACACATGTGTCTTTATATGATATTATTGTTCCCAAAATTATTTCTCGATCTGATTTTTCCTTGGAGGTTATCAACAGCTTTCCCCTCGGATTTCTTCCCCCATCCTATGTTCTATATGTGATTGGTGATCCTCGATATTGATCTAACTATTCTATGCACTTCTGCATTCCCATTTTGCCCATTCTGCTCTTGCTGCTCTGCTATTGCTGGTCTTGCTTGCTCATTTCTTTTATTTGTTTGTTGGCCGTTTTTCCTTTGTCCTCCTTGGCTGCATGTGTTGCCTTCCTGACTGCATGTGATCCCTGTTACATCTATTCTCGCCTGTCTCATTTGCATATCTTCGCGGTGTTGTTTCTTCTTCTTTCCTTTATATTGCCACTCTCCTTTACTGTTATTACTGCGTTCCCGTTTTGGTGTGCTTTCCTTTGTATCTCCCCCCGCAGCTGTTTCCTCCCTTGTCTCCATTTCCTTTGTTGCAGCATCCATATATACTATCATTTGTTGGTCCGATACCTCCATTGGCGCTGCTGGTTGTTGTCCCCTCACAGTCGTTGGACAGTCCCCATGGTAGTGCCCCATCAGCTTGCAAGATTTACAGAGTTTCAAGTTGGATTCAAATTTGACCTCTAAGTCAGTATCTGTACCATCAGGTAGCGTGATGGCTATGATTGTGGGCAGTTCCTTGGAGATATCCACTTCTACTAAAACTCTAGCATAATTAACCCGCTCTCTTACTTTGGTGTACTGTGCAGATATAGTGGCGTACAACTTGTGAGGCTACTTTGTTTAACCCTGAGGTGGACCAGCAGTCCAAAGGCAGTCCGCGTATTTGCATCCACACTGGAATCTGAGCTTGAGATTCCTCCCCGAAGGAGAAACACGTCGGTAATGTTTTGAGGTATAGGGGACTCCCGTATGCAATGTATGGCCCTCCTTCTAAGACTGCATCCCGCAACTCTTTATTTGCAAATTTAAACACCATCCATAAGGAATTATGCGTAAGGAGCTTATGCGGTGCCCGCCATCTTGCTGTGATCCCTTTTAGTGCCCTCCATCCTGGAAATCTCCTAGAACCTCGCCAATTAGACAAAATCCCACCGATTCTTCTAATGCTTCTAGATCCTCGGCACCTAATCTCGCTCTTCCTTCTTGCGGAATTGTTTGGTCAGATTCAACTATACACTCTATTTTCTCTGAAAAGATCAGACCATTTGTGTGTCTTACTCATTTCTGATGGTTTCGTGGGCTCCGATGCCAATGGTGCTTGATGTCCTTCTTCATTTTCCCCAGTCGCATGCCTGCCAGTTACCTCCCCTTGTTGAGTGTTCATGGTTTCCTTTCTAGGTCCATTTCCTTTCGATGTTTGATTATCCAGCCTCTGCAGTCTCTCTGTTGAGCTTCCAGCAGTGTCCCAGTGCAAAGGCTTCCATCCTCATCGAGGAATTTTCCCCCCTCCTTGCATACCTTTGCCCTATGTTATACAAGCTATCGGGCTATCGAGTTGTCTTGGGGTAAGTTAAACGGATTTGGGTATCTGGTGTAAGTTAAACGAGTTGTTGATTTCGGAGTCCTTGAGATTGCGGGCCCCCCCGAAGCTTTGGGCTAGCGGTTTTAAGGGGAGTAGCTTAAGTTAAATGGGTTGTGGGTTTTCGGAGAATACTAGGAAGAGTGGTCCCGGGCGAACTTTCGCTAGATCCGGAAATTTGAAAAAGCAACCGTTCCTTTTGTCTTCTCGTTGACCACGCCTTCCGTACTATACGCCTTCTGCTGCTCACCTACCACCGTCCTTGCCTACCGTCTTCCTCCCATCTCCGGCGAACTCTGGGTGGTGACCCCTTAGTCCATCCGAAGAACTGCTGTGCGCTGGGTTCTCCCTGAAAGCTTTAGGAGTAGCCGGTGGGTTCTCCTTGAAAGCCTTGGGCGCTGCCTACTCGCTGAACTTGGGTTCCGTTGCTCCCGGTTGCTCCACCACCCTATTTCCCCACCGCTGCCTTGTGCCTCCGCAGCTTGTTCCCTTGTCCTCAGCACCCTCTGATCTCTGACGCCCTCCTTCGTTTCCTTGGCTTGTTGTATCTTCCCATGCGCGAGTGTTCCTTACCAGCTCCTTGAGTTCAGGGGATGCCGCCCCTGCTGTCCCAGTAGCCGAGATCCCACAGTCCCGGCAGCCACAGCCTCAGCCTTCACCGCCTCCTGCGGCACAGGAGGTGCCGTCGCTGTTGTCCTAGCTTTTTCGAAACCAGCCTCCACACGCCGTCACTGCTGCTCCGCCTTTCCAAACGCCAGCCGCCACCGCCGAGATCCTAGGGAATGAGAGCTCAACTGAGAGCTCTTTCCATACGCCACATCAAGTTCGCGCTTTTCCAAAGCCACCGCCACCGCCGGGATCCTAGGGAACGTAGAGAGAAGCCAGAGCTTCTCTCTCTAGCACCTTGACGAAACGTGACTGACTAAACTGTGATGGGTAAAATTTTTAGAGTTGCCGCCACCGCCCCCAAAGGAGCCCCCTCATCAGAAACCCCGAAGGATTTTTGGGTGAAACGGTTCAACTTTCCCTATTAGAGCGTACCCGGTCAAGACCCACCGGACACTGCTCATTAAATCCCACATATTCGTGGGATTGTAATTCCTGCAGCCCTTGAGGTTTAAACCCGAGACCTCCAATTGGATACCTCCATGCGCTAGCCACAAGAGCTAGCGCACTTCGGTCACTGAGAGCTCTTTCACGATTCTATGGGTGGTGGTGCATGGCCGTTCTTAGTTGGTGGAGCGATTTGTCTGGTTAATTCTGTTAACGAACGAGACCTCAGCCTGCTAACTAGCTGCGTGGATGCATCCTTTCGCGGCCAGCTTCTTAGAGGGACTATGGCCGTGTAGGTCACGGAAGTTTGAGGCAATAACAGGTCTGTGATGCCCTTAGATGTTCTGGGCCGCACGCGCGCTACACTGATGTATTCAACGAGTCTGTTGCCTTGGCCGACAGGCTTGGGTAATCTTAACAAATTTCATCATGATGGGGATAGATCATTGCAATTAGTGATCGGTCTCAACGCGTTGACTACGTCCACGCCTTTTTGTACACACCGCCCGTCGCTCCTACCGATTGAATGGTCCGGTGAAGTGTTCGGATCGGGGGGACGGGGGTGGTTCGCCACTCGCGACATCTTGAGAAGTCCATTGAACCTTATCATTTAGAAAAAGGAGAAGTCGTAACAAGGTTTCCGTAGGTGAACCTGCGGAAGGATCATTGTTGTGAGAGCACTGAACAATGGATGATTGTGAATGTGTCAACATGCCCCTCTACTTGGCCCCATTTTGGTGGCCGACTGACCATAGCTCGGTGCGATCGGCACCAAGGAACAATGAACTCAGAAGCAGAGGGCCCTCGGTGTGCCCGGGGAGCCCACTGCGTCAGAGACGGTCGGAATCGAATGACTCTCGGCAATGGATATCTCGGCTCTTGCATCGATGAAGAACGTAGTGAAATGCGATACTTGGTGTGAATTGCAGAATCTCGTGAACCATTGAGTCTTTGAACGCAAGTTGTGCCCAAGGCTTTGTGGCCGAGGGCACGCCTGCTTGGGCGTCATGGCAACATCGCCTTTGCTCCTTGCTTTGCTGGTGCGAAGAGCGGAAATTAGCCTCGTGTGCCCTCGGGCACGCCGGTCGAGCGGGTGTCGGCGTCGTTAGGCGCGATGGTGCCGGTCACCTCGTGAATAGAACGCCGCCTGACGTGTTGGGATGTTTCCTCAAAGAGACCCTGTGCGATTGCGGCATCATGTCAAAGTGACGTGCCCATCGGATTGTGGCCCCAATTCAGGCGAGGCCCACCCACCGAGTTTAAGCATATAAATAAGCGGAGGAAGAGAAACTTACGAGGATTCCCCTAGTAACGGCGAGTGAACCGGGATCGGCCCAGCTTGAGAATTTGACGGTTGAATCCGTTCGAGTTGTAGTCTGGAGAGGTGTCCTCAGCGACGGATCGGGCCCAAGTCCCTTGGAATGGGGTGCCGGGGAGGGTGAGAGCCCCATCTGGCTCGAACCATGCCGCATGACGAGGCACCGTCGTCGAGTCGGGTTGTTTGGGAATGCAGCCCCAATTGGGCGGTAAATTTCGTCCAAGGCTAAATATTGGCGAGAGACCGATAGCGAACAAGTACCGCGAGGGAAAGATGAAAAGGACTTTGAAAAGAGAGTCAAAGAGTACTTGAAATTGCCGCGAGGGAAGCGAATGGGGGTCGACGGAGTGCTCCGGTCGGATGCGGAATGGCTCTTGCTGGTCCGTTGCTCGGCTAGGGACACGGACCATTGCGGGCTACGCAGGCGGTCTAAGCCCGGACGCATTGTGCGCGCTCGTGGCATATTGCCAGCGTGGTCGAGGATGCGACGCGTGCCATCGGCGTTCCACCCGTTGGCACTTGTGCGCTCAAGGCATCGGCCAGTGGGCTCCCCATTCGACCCGTCTTGAAACACGGACCAAGGAGTCTGACATGCGTGCGAGTCGGTGAGTTTGGAAACTCTGACGGCGCAAGGAAGCCGATTACGGGAGCCCTTTTTCGCGGGGGTGCATCGCCGACGACCTAGATCTTTTGTGAAGGGTTTGTGTCGGGCAGCATGCTCGGGACCCGAAGATGGTGAACTATGCCCGAAGCGAGGCGGTTAGAGGAAACTCTAGTGGAGGCCCGGCGATACATCGACGCAAATCGCTCGTCGACTTGGGTATAGGGCGAAGACTAATCGAACCATCTAGTAGCTGGTTCCCTCCAAAGTTTCCCTCAGGATAGCTGGTGCTCGAGTGTGCGAGTTCTATCGGGTAAAGCTAATGATTAGAGGCATCGGGGGCGCAACGTCCTCGACCTATTCTCAAACTTTAAATAGGTAGGACGGTGCAGTTGCTCCATTGAGCTGCATCGAGGAATCGAGAGCTCCAAGTGGGCCATTTTTGGTAAGCAGAACTGGCGATGCGGGATGAACCGGAAGTCGAGTTATGCTGCCCAACTGTGCGCTAACCTAGATACCACAAAGGGTGTTGGTCGATTAAGACAGCAGGACGGTGGTTATGGAAGTTGAAATCCGCTAAGGAGTGTGTAACAACTCACCTGCCGAATCAACTAGCCCCGAAAATGGATGGCGCTTAAGCGTGAAACCCACACTCGGCCATCGGGGCAAGCGCAATGCCTTGATGAGTAGGAGGGCGTGACGGGTGCTGCATGTTGGGATTTTCCAAGCCGCAAAAACCGCTTTTTGCGTTGCGGAAACCTCGAAAGCCCCCGGCCACGGATCCGTGCGAAGAAGTATTAAAACAAAACATGTATGTGCTTGTATAAAAACCCTAGATCTACCTTAGATCTAAGAGATAAGAGTGTTACCCTCGATGCGATGCCCTTCGCAAATCCCGCTCATCCAAAAGTCCGCCAGAACTCGATAGTGTCAAGTGCACACTCCTCTATGGTATCCACACAAGCAATAGGTGGAAGAAAAACACACTTGAGTGTGCTAGCACTCCTAGGGTGTCTCGGCAAGATGAGGAAGGAGAGGGAGAGAGCTTGAGAGGAAAAGTTCCAAGGTTGAAGATGAAGTAATTAGAGTAACTCATCAAGTGAATTCACCTAATGAAACCCCTAACACCAAAGTGGCCGGCCACTTCATGGAGGGGGGGTTACATGCATGCATGTAACTCCCATGACCCTTGGTCTCCCTCATGATGTGGCACCAATTGACCAAGTCAATGATGATGTGGAGCATCATCATTGGCCGGCCATGCCTAGTCATCATCATGACATGGCATTTGGTCAAGTCAAACTTGACCTTTCATCTTCCCTCTCAAGTCAAGTCAAACTTGACCTCTAATCTCCCATGGTTGATCAAATCTAACCACTTGACTCAAGTCAATTTAATTTAATGAATCTTTATTCATTAATTTAAATTGATTTGATGAATCAAATCTCAATTAGACTCATTCAACACTTGAATCAACTTGAGTCTAACTCAATTAGTCTAATTTGGATTACTCTTAATCCAATTTGGTTCATCCCATGAACCTAATCCTCATGGTTCATCATATGAACCTAATCTCCATCTAATTGCTCTTATGTGTGTGACCCTATAGGTTCTTGTAACGTTGGCAATGTCCCTAAACCGATTTAGGAACATAAGCAATGAGCGGTATCTAGCAACACATCATTGCTACCCAAGTTACAAGAATGTTGAGCTCCAACATCACCTTTGTGACTATTAATTGTGACTCTCACAATATGTGACAATGTCCCTCTATCCTTGACATCTAGATTGACCAATCGAGGCATAGACCGTGTCATCCTCGGTACAATCTAAATCTTGAACTCCAAGTAGACTCACTCTAATCAAATGAGCTCAATATCTCATATTGACTCATTTGGGCATGGCCATGCACTTCGTGGTCTCACTCTATCAAGAATATCGATGTAACCCCGTCATATAGGAGGGATAGATCCCATCTACATCACTCACATCCCTCCGCATAATTCGTTACATACCCAGTAATCGCCTTTATAGTCCACCCATTTACGGGTGACGTTTGACGAAGCCAAAGTATGCAACTCCTTATGTAGGGAACCATGGTGACTTCAGGTCTAAGGACTAATAGTCATACTAATAGCCACATGAGAAAGTATATGACACTCATATAACGATCCATGATACTTTCTCATGGCGGGTCATTCAGTATACATTCTCCAATGCATACCCATGTGTCAACTTGATATCTCATATCCATGACTTGTGAGATCAAGTCATCTTGTTGACCTACATGCTAGTCTCTACGCATTAACATTGTCCCTGAATGTTAATACTCGACTAGGAATGATTAAGAGTAGTGTTCTCTATATCATCTCATTATCGATTCAACCAATCGATTGATATAGATAAGAACCTACTACTCAAGGACATTATTATATTTAGTTATTTGGCACCAATACAAGTAAATATAATAACCATGCCTTTATAAATAGGAATATGATACAATAAAGTCCATACAACAATCATCACATGATTGGCTCTAGGGCTTTCACTAACAATCTCCCACTAGCACTAGTGCCAATCACCGTAGTATCTAATACCCAATGACCTAGTGTGACCATCATGCTTTTTCTGTGCCAAAGCCTTGGTCAAGGGATCTGCGATGTTAGCCTCTGTGGGTACTCTGCAAATCTTCACATCTCCTCGATCGACAATCTCACGAATGAGATGGAAGCACCGATATATTCGGCCTCTGTTGTAGAATCAATAATTGTGTCTGCTTGGAACTCTTCCGACTCAGTGCTACCTATTCAAGCAAAACACGAACCCCATTGCGATCAGTAATCATCTGAGTGGGTTTGAAGGCGCATCACAGAACCCTTCTGACTAGCTCCTCATCGCCTCCAAATATCAAGAAATATTCTTTAGTCCTTCTCAAGTACTTAAGAATATTCTTGACTGCTATCCAGTGACGCTCACCTAGATCTGACTGGTATCTACTCGTCATGCTCAAAGCATACGAGACATCAGGACGAGTACACAGCATGACGTACATGATAGATCCTATAGCAGATGCGTAAGGGATCTTATCCATGCGGTCTCTCTCCTCTCTAGAAGAGGGACTTTGAGTCTTCGAAAGACTCACACCATGTGACATCGGCAGAAGTCCTTTCTTGGAATTCTGCATGGCAAACCGAAGTAATACCGTGTCAATGTATGTACTCTGACTTAGGCCAAGCAATCTCTTAGATCTATCTCTATAGATCTTGATGCCTAGAATACAGGCTGCTTCACCTAAGTCCTTCATTGAGAAGCACGTCCCCAGCCAAGTCTTCACAGACTTTAGCGAAGGGATGTCATTCCCAATGAGTAGTATGTCATCCACATACAATACAAGGAACACAACTGTGTTCCCATTAACCCTCTTGTAGACACAGGGTTCATCTTCATTCTTGATGAAACCAAACTGTTTGATCGCATCATCGAATCGAAGATTCCAACTCCGAGAAGCTTGCTTTAGCCCATAAATGGACCTTTGCAGCTTGCATACCTTCCCAGTATGCTGTGGATCTACAAAACCCTCAGGTTGTGTCATGTACACATCCTCGAGTAAGTTTCCATTCAGAAACGCGGTTTTGACATCCATCTGCCAGATCTCATAATCGTGGTATGCTGCAATAGCAAGCAAGATCCGAATGGACTTAAACATCGCCACTGGAGAAAAGGTTTCATCATAGTCAATACCATGAATTTGCTTGAAACCTTTAGCCACCAATCGGCCCTTATAGGTATGCGTAAGTCCATCCATGTCAGTCTTTCTCCTAAAGACCCACTTACACCCAATGGGTTTGACCCCTTCAGGTGGATCAACCAAAGTCCATACTTGGTTAGTGTACATGGATTCCATCTCGGATCTCATGGCGTCTAGCCATTTCTCAGAATCTGGGCTCATCATAGCTTCCTGATAGGAGGTAGGCTCATTCTCAATGAGCATAACGTCATCATGGTCAGACAAGAGAAATGAGTATCTCTCAGGCTGACGACGTACCCTATCAGACCTGCGAAGAGGTAGGTCTACTTGAACAGGTGGTTGTTCCACAACTCTTTGTGCAACAACCTCATCACCCACAACACTTTGTGGTTCCTGTTCAACCTCCATCAAGGCCTCAGTGCTATGGTCCTTATCTTGAATTTCTTCAAGATCGAAGGTACTCCCACTAATTTTTCTAGAAACAAAATCCCTTTCTAGAAAAACCCCAGTCTTTGCCACAAACACTTTGTGCTGACTGGGAATGTAGAAGTAATATCCCTTTGTATCCTTGGGATATCCAACAAAATAGCACCTATCGGATTTGGGTCCCAGTTTGTCTGAGACTTGACGTCGAACGTAAGCCTCACAACCCCAAATCCTCATAAAAGACATCTTGGGATTTTTCCCTGTCCATATCGTATATGGTATCTTTACCACAACCTTGGATGGTACACGGTTAAGGGTAAAGGCTACTGTGTCCAGAGCATATCCCCAAAAGGATATAGGAAGATCTGTGTGACTCATCATAGATCGTACCATATCCAATAGGGTACGATTCCTCCTTTCGGATACACCATTCCACTGTGGTGTTCCAGGAGGAGTGAGTTGGGATAGAATCCTACACTCGCTAGATAGTCCGAAACTCATGGCTAAGGTATTCACCACCTCGATCCGATCAAGTATCTTAATACTCTTGCCAAGTGGTTTTGTACTTCATTCTTGAATTCTTTGAACTTTTCAAAGGATTGATTTATGTGTCATAAGATACACATAACCATATCTCTGAAGTCATCAAGAATGTAATGAAGTACCTATAACCACCTCTAGCAGCAACATTGAAAGGACCACATACATCACTATGTATAAGTTCTAACAAATCTGTTGCTCTTTCGCTATGTCCACTAAAGGGAGTCTTGGTCATCTTGCCTAAAAGGCAAGACTCGCATGTCTCATATGATTCAAAATCAAATGAGTCTAGCAGCCCATCCTTATGGAGCTGAGATAAGTGACTCTCATTTATGTGACCTAAGCGACAATGCCAGAGATAGGTTTGGTTCAACTCATTTGACTTGAACCTCTTGGTACTTATGTTATAGATAGGGCTCTCTAAGTCTAGAAAGTAGAGTCCGTTCATTAGAGGTGCACTACAATAGAACATATCATTTAAATAAACTGAACAACATTTGTTCTTTATTATAAATGAAAACCCTTTCTTGTCCAAACAAGAAACTGAAATGATGTTCTTAGTTAAAGCAGGCACATAACAACATTCTTCTAATTCTAGTACAAGCCCAGAGGGCAGAGATAGATCATAAGTTCCTACAGCAACAGCAGCAACCCTTGCTCCATTGCCTACTCGTAGGTCCACCTCGCCCTTTGTCAATGCCCTGCTATTTCTCAGCCCCTGCACATTGGTACAAATGTGAGATGCACATCCGGTATCTAATACCCAAGATGAAGAAATAGATAGATTGACTTCTATAACATTTATACCTGAAGTAGAAGTCTCACTTCTTTTCTTCTTAAGATCTTCCAGGTATGCCTTGCAGTTACGCTTCCAGTGTCCTGCTTCCTTGCAGAAGAAGCAAGCCCCTTCCTTGGCTACCCCTCCTTTGGGTTTAAGTTCTTTGCCTTTGCCCTTGGCTTGGGACTTTCCCTTACCTTTAGGCTTGCCCTTGCCTTTCTTTTTCTGCACCATCAAAATGGTGTCAGATTTACCCTTCTTAAGGTTAAGCTCTGCAGTTCTCAACATGCTGAGCATTTCAGGCAATGACTTATCAATTTCATTCATGTTATAATTCATGACAAATTGATCGAAGGCTCTTGGCAAAGATTGCAAGATTAGGTCAGTGGCCAACTCTTGGCCAAGTGGGAATCCCAGCCTTTGTAGGTTTTCTACGTACCCAATCATTTTGAGTACATATGTACCTACGGGAGTCCCGTCTTGCATTTTGGACCCAAATAATGCCTTAGAGACTTCATATCTCTCATGCCTAGCTTGTCCTTGATATAGTTGACGAAGATTTCCAACCATATCATAAGCATTCATGAACTCGTGTTGCTTCTGAAGCTCAGAGTTCATGGTCGCGAGCATTAGACATGACACATCTAATGCATCATCTTGATGCTTCTTGTAAGCATCTTTGTCAGCTCGCGAGGCATTGGCGTGGAGGTGCCTCCGGAATGGGCTGCTCCAGGACGTACAACTTCCTTTCTTGGGTGAGAACAATTCTCAGGTTCCTGTACCAGTCCAGGAAATTTGCTCCATTGAGCTTGTCCTTCTCAAGGACAGATCGCAGAGAGAGAGTGTTCGTGTTTGTTTACATAGTAATCTACAACATACAATGCAGAGGAATATTATCATATTCCTTTTATCATATAATTAGGCCTTTAATCAAATGATGCTCCCACAAAATAATATGAATTTTGTAGAATCGAGTAATGGAAGTGCACAAAACACATTTACTAGATTCATACAAAATAGCTATAATTCTTGCCGGACAAGATCCACATCATACTAAGCCTTGAGTTAGCTTTGGCTAAATCGCCCAAGACTTAAATGCGATCGGTGGGTAACACATTACCGATTACATCTCTATGCAACTCTTGTTTATAGGATTAAGACCCACATTTACAAAAGACCTTGAGTTAGCTTTGGCTAAATCGCCCAAGATTTAGTGTAAATGCGATCTTAACCTATCTTTCCAACGATTGGAATATGCCTATAGTTCTACTCGATCCAATTGAGTTAACTAGTTTTGCTCAATCTAATTGAGCTTACTCTAACCGAGTCATGATAGGCGGGACCAAGATTGTCCCTCCGCACCTACCAAGATAATATCGTTGCTCGCTTTGGCGATTCAACAACAACAAATGATCGAGGTAGTGATGGGTATCAAGGCTCGGTAGGCATTTTCGAGTTGATTCGATTATGATCTAATCTAATCGTAATGTGTATCTTATACGCATTTAGGCCTTTATTATCCTATATTAGCATGCATCATATACATACATTAATTATTCTAGCATGCATCATATACATACAAGAAAATTAACCTAGCATGCATCATATACATACAAACATGTTTCTACTAGCATGCATCACATACATACAAGCAAAATCAATTAAATATACATATATATATATATCAACATATATATATCATTAAATGTGATATAGTCATGGCCCTACTACGATCTTCTCAAGCCAATGAGAAGATCGGACGGTCAACCTAAGGCTAGCGGCTTCTCCAAGCGCTTCCTTTGACCGCCATGTGTCGTCGTCACCCTTCTCGTAAGCTCGTCTTCAAGTGGACTTTCCACCGCTCCATTTTTGTACATTACAAATACGAAACTCGAGTTACATTCGAGTCTAAAACTATTTACAACTAGAATATTAAAAGAATAGGCACGACGCGCAGGTCGCAAACACTTTACAACACGCACAACCACAAAACGGCACGCAGGCCGTATTATGAATTACAACACACTTAATCCAATCCAATTGGGTTATTGGGCCATGACAATCACAGAATTATACATAATTCTAAATTATGTATTTTTACAGAAATTTCTATAATTTTTCCTAATTTATTTCGAATTTATGAGTCAACTCTCCGTAACGGTCCCGCTAAGCGGTTTCCGGGCGCGATCGCGGGACATGGCCCCTTTCGGGGATAGGGGCAGCGCCCCTACTCGCAAAATAAACTTCGCGAGTGTCCCTACAATGATCTTACAGCGACTTAAGTCGCTGTCCCAAAAACCTAAAGCGAGAACTCGCCGATTCGGAGAGTTTTTCTCGACGGTTGAAGCCTACGAGTGTCCCAACACTCGTTGCTTCGACTCTACGAGAAAAATACCCAAAAATTCTATAAAATAAGAAAATTTACAGAAACATATAAATCTGTAATTTTTATATCTAATATAAAAAACTACAAAAACGAAACACATACATGCTTCGCACGTGGCTCTGATACCACTGTTGGGTTTTTCCGAGCCGCAAAAACCGCTTTTTGCGTTGCGGAAACCTCGGAAGCCCCCGGCCACGGATCCGTGCGAAGAAGTATTAAAACAAAACATGTATGTGCTTGTATAAAAACCCTAGATCTACCTTAGATCTAAGAGATAAGAGCGTTACCCTCGATGCGATGCCCTTCGCAAATCCCGCTCGTCCAAAAGTCCGCCGGAACTCGAGAGTGTCAAGTGCACACTCCTCTATGGTATCCACACAAGCAATAGGTGGAAGAAAAACACACTTGAGTGTGCTAGCACTCCTAGGGTGTCTCGGCAAGATGAGGAAGGAGAGGGAGAGAGCTTGAGAGGAAAAGTTCCAAGGTTGAAGATGAAGTAATTAGAGTAACTCATCAAGTGAATTCACCTAATGAAACCCCTAACACCAAAGTGGCCGGCCACTTCATGGAGGGGGGGTTACATGCATGCATGTAACTCCCATGACCCTTGGTCTCCCTCATGATGTGGCACCAATTGACCAAGTCAATGATGATGTGGAGCATCATCATTGGCCGGCCATGCCTAGTCATCATCATGACATGGCATTTGGTCAAGTCAAACTTGACCTTTCATCTTCCCTCTCAAGTCAAGTCAAACTTGACCTCTAATCTCCCATGGTTGATCAAATCTAACCACTTGACTCAAGTCAATTTAATTTAATGAATCTTTATTCATTAATTTAAATTGATTTGATGAATCAAATCTCAATTAGACTCATTCAACACTTGAATCAACTTGAGTCTAACTCAATTAGTCTAATTTGGATTACTCTTAATCCAATTTGGTTCATCCCATGAACCTAATCCTCATGGTTCATCATATGAACCTAATCTCCATCTAATTGCTCTTATGTGTGTGACCCTATAGGTTCTTGTAACGTTGGCAATGTCCCTAAACCGATTTAGGAACATAAGCAATGAGCGGTATCTAGCAACACATCATTGCTACCCAAGTTACAAGAATGTTGAGCTCCAACATCACCTTTGTGACTACTAATTGTGACTCTCACAATATGTGACAATGTCCCTCTATCCTTGACATCTAGATTGACCAATCGAGGCATAGACCGTGTCATCCTCGGACAATCTAAATCTTGAACTCAAGTAGACTCACTCTAATCAAATGAGCTCAATATCTCATATTGACTCATTTGGGCATAACCATGCACCGTGGTCTCACTCTATCAAGAATATCGATGTCACCCCGTCATATAGGAGGGATAGATCCCATCTACATCACTCACATCCCTCCGCATAATTCGTTACATACCCAGTAATCGCCTTTATAGTCCACCCATTTACGGGTGACGTTTGACGAAGCCAAAGTATGCAACTCCTTATGTAGGGAACCATGGTGACTTCAGGTCTAAGGACTAATAGTCATGCTAATAGCCACATGAGAAAGTATATGACACTCATATAACGATCCATGATACTTTCTCATGGCGGGTCATTCAGTATACATTCTCCAATGCATACCCATGTGTCAACTTGATATCTCATATCCATGACTTGTGAGATCAAGTCATCTTGTTGACCTACATGCTAGTCTCTATGCATTAACATTGTCCCTGAATGTTAATACTCGACTAGGAATGATTAAGAGTAGTGTTCTCTATATCATCTCATTATCGATTCAACCAATCGATTGATATAGATAAGAACCTACTACTCAAGGACATTATTATATTTAGTTATTTGGCACCAATACAAGTAAATATAATAACCATGCCTTTATAAATAGGAATATGATACAATAAAGTCCATACAACAATCATCACATGATTGGCTCTAGGGCTTTCACTAACACTGCAAAACTCGGGGCATGAGCTCGGGCGGAGCGACCGTCAGTGCGGATCTTGGTGGTAGTAGCAAATATTCAAATGAGAACTTTGAAGGCCGAAGAGGGGAAAGGTTCCATGTGAACGACACTTGCACATGGGTTAGCCGATCCTAAGGGATAGGGGAAGCCCGTCGGAGAGTGCGACTTTGTGCGAGCTCCGAAAGGGAATCGGGTTAAAATTCTCGAGCTGGGATGTGGCGGTCGATGGCAACATTTGGAATTCTAGAGACGTCGGCGGGGGCCTCGAGAAGAGTTATCTTTTCTGCTTAACGGCCTGCGCACCCTGGAAACGGCTTAGCCGGAGGTAGGGCCGAGTGGTCGGAAGAGCGTCGCATGTCGTGCGGCGTTCGGTACGCCCCCGACGACCCTTGAAAATCTAGAGGACCGGGTGCCGCCCACGCTCGGTCGTACTCATAACTGCATCAGGTCTCCAAGGTGAGCGACCTCGGCCCAGAACATTGTAGGCAAGGGAAGTCGGCAAGATGGATCCGTAGCTTCGGGAAAAGGATTGGCTCTGAGGGCTGGGCATGAGGGTCCCGGCCCCAAACTCGTCGGTTGTCGGTGGATTGCTCAGTGCTCTTTGCGGCGAGTGGGTCGCCAGCGTCTTTGGTAGGGAGGCCGCCGGGATTGGCTCCTCTCGGGGCCTTCCTCGGCGTCGAGCAGTCAACTCAGGAGATGCGGACAAGGGAATCCATTGTTTAATTAAAACAAAGCATTGCGATGGTCCTTGCGGATGCTCACGCAATGTGATTTACATGATGCTCACGAATGTCAAAGTGAAGAAATTCAACCAAGCGCGGAGTAAGCGGCGGAGTAACTATGACTCTCTTAAGGTAGCCAAATGCCTCGTCATCTAATTAGTAGCATGAATGGATTAACGGATTCCCCCTTTGTCCTGTCTACTGCTCCGTGAAACCACGGAGGGAGCAGGCTTAGCGAGAATCGTGAGGAAAGAAGACCTGTTGAGCTTGACTCTAGTCAGACTTTGTGAAATGACTTGAGAGGTGTAGGATAAGTGGGGCCAGGCTCGCCGGCGAAAGTGAAATCTCACTACTTTTAACGTTATTTTACTTATTCCATGAGTCGGAGTGGGGCCGCGGCCCCTCCTTTTAGCTTGAAGACTGCCTGGTCGATCTGGGTGGAAGACATTGTCGGTGGGGAGTTTGGTAGGCGGCACATCATTAAAGATAGCAGTGTCTAAGATGAGCTCAGCGAGCAATCTTGTGTGGAACAAAGGGTAAAAGCTCGTTTGATTTTGATTTCGGTATGAATATGAGCAGTGAAAGCGTGGCCTACTCGATCCTTTAGGCCTTGAAATTTGAAGCTAGAGGTGTCGGAAAAGTTACCACGAGGATAAGCGGCTTATGGCGTGGCGTTCATAAGCGGCGTTGCTTTTGATCCTTCGATGTCGGCTCTTCCTATCATTGTGAAGCGAGAATTCACCAAGTGTTGGATTGTTCACCACCAATAGGAGCGTGGTGTGGGTTTAGGCGTCGTGAGGCAGGTTAGTTTTACCCTCGATGATTGTGCCACGATAGTAATTCAACCTGAATGCGAGGAGGAACCGTTGATTCACACAATTGGTCATCGGCGCTTGGTTGAAAAGCGATGTGTGAAGCTTCCGTGTCTTGGGATAATGGTGAGCGCCTCTAAGTCAGAATCCTAGCTAGGAAGTGGTGCTTTTGTCCGCCGTTGGAATCTTGACCCTTCGTAGGGGCATTAGCCCCCACGGGCCAGTGTCGTAGGTGCAACCCTCGTGGTGGATGTTCGACGAGTGGTTGCCTATGATCACAACTCCGCACCGCGGCGGATGGAATCTTTTGCAGACGACTTATAAGTGACGGGGCATTGTAAGCGGTAGAGTGGCCTTCTTTGCCCGCGATCCACTTTGAGATCGACCTCTCGTCGTGCGGATTCGCCCCACCCCATCCCACCCTCTCTATGCCTTAACTCCTAGGCAGGAGGTTTGAGTTCCCATCCACATAGGGCACCCTATGCGTCGACCGCAATTGGGGTCGCGAGCCAATTTAATACAACAAAAGGTCAAGGGTTTGGGCGCCGGCGGTCATAAAATCTTCAAACCGATCGTCAGCCGTCAAGCGGAGAGAGATGGCCAGCGCTTCGTCGGACAAGCGACAGCGCCCATCGTCTTAGGCTTGCGCTTGCTTTCCTCTCTTTTCCTTCGTGCGTGGTCCCACGGTTTCTTTGAGTCGGTGCCCAACCAGGGTGTATGCGTTGGGCCCGTCATGCTCGAGCGGCGGCTTGCAATGCCTACGGTTGTCGGGAGGGAGGGCAATTGGCCCCGTCGGTCGCTTCATGTTGTCATCGCCTTGCAGGGCGCTATATATCCGCACTAGAACCATGTGCTTGCGACCTTGGTGCCCATGTGGATGGTCCCTTGGTGTCGGTGCGTCGGCGACCTCGGGGCCGGCCGTGAAGTGGCGCCTGGCGGCGATGGCTTGCGTCGCCATTTGATGCGGGATGTCTTTGCCTTAGTGAAGTGGAGCCGGGCGGTGGGTTGCTCACCACGTGCGGTGGCGAAGTCCCCAACCTCGGTGTGTGTTGGCAAAGTCGTGCCTGGCGGCTTGCACAATGCCAGCGGTTGTCGGGAGGCCATTAGCCTCGTCGATCGCTTCATATTGTCATCTGAGCTGTCCCTTTGAACCATCAGGCACCTGCCGCTATATATCCCGCAGGCACGAACCATGTGCTTGCAGCCCCAGTGCCCATGGGGCTTGTCCGTCGGAGTCGGCAGGTGCGCGGGGGTATGGCCATGTCGCTCGGTACACACCAAGTCCCTTAGAATCGCCTACCTTGCATGGGGGTATGGCCATGTCGCTCGGTGCCATGCACGTCCTAGGCTTGCGCTTGCCGCTCGTTGCTTGCGTCGTGGTCCCATGGTGTCGTCTCGACGACGGGCAACGGGTCGCTCACCGCGTGCGGTGCCATAGTCCCCAACGACGGTGTATGCATTGGCAAAGTCGTGCACGAGCGGCGGCTTACAATGCCATTGGTCGTCGGGAGGACCATTGGCCCCGTCGGTCGCTCGCAAAACTGTCATCCTGAAGTGCCCCTTTGAACCATATGCCTTGCACAGGGGGCTGGGCACCTGCCGCTATATATCCCGCAGGCACGAACCATGTGCTTGCAGCCCCAGTGCCCATGGGGCTTGTCCGTCGGAGTCGGCAGGTGCGCGGGGGTATGGCCATGTCGCTCGGTACACACCAAGTCCCTTAGAATCGCCTACCTTGCATGGGGGTATGGCCATGTCGCTCGGTGCCATGCACGTCCTAGGCTTGCGCTTGCCGCTCGTTGCTTGCGTGCGTGGTCCCATGGTGTCGTCTCGTCGACGACGAACAGCGGTCGCTCACCGCGTGCGGTGCCATAGTCCCCAACGACGGTGTATGCATTGGCAAAGTCGTGCACGAGCGGCGGCTTACAATGCCATTGGTCGTCGGGAGGACCATTGGACCCGTCGGTCGCTCGCAAAACTGTCATCCTGAAGTGCCCCTTTGAACCATATGCCTTGCACAGGGGGCTGGGCACCTGCCGCTATATATCCCGCAGGCACGAACCATGTGCTTGCAGCCCCAGTGCCCATGGGGCTTGTCCGTCGGTGTCGGCAGGTGCGCGGGGGTATGGCCATGTCGCTCGGTACACACCAAGTCCCTTAGAATCGCCTACCTTGCATGGGGGTATGGCCATGTCGCTCGGTGTCATGCACGTCCTAGGCTTGCGCTTATCGCTCGTTGCTTGCGTGCGTGGTCCAATGGTGTCGTCTCGTCGACGACGAACAGCGGAGTCGCTCACGCGTCGCGGTCTCCAGTCCCCAACGACGGTGTATGCATTGGCAAAGTCGTGCACGAGCGGCGGCTTTCAATGCCATTGGTCGTCGGGAGGACCATTGGCCCCGTCGGTCGCTCGCAAAACTGTCATCCTGAACTGCCCCTTTGAACCATATGCCTTGCACAGGGGGCACCTGCCGCTATATATCCCGCAGGCATGAACCATGTGCTTGCAGCCCCAGTGCCCATGGGGCTAGTCCGTCGGTGTCGGCAGGTGCGCGGGGGTATGGCCATGTCGCTCGGTACACACCAAGTCCCTTAGAATCGCCTACCTTGCATGGGGGTATGGCCATGTCGCTCGGTGCCATGCACGTCCTAGGCTTGCGCTTGCCGCTCGTTGCTTGCGTGCGTGGTCCAATGGTGTCGTCTCGTCGGCCACAGCGGGTCGCTCACGCGTCTGATGCCCATAGTCCCCAACGACGGTGTATGCATTGGCAAAGTCGTGCACGAGCGGCGGCTTGCAATGCCAATGGTTGTCGGGAGGACCATTGGCCCCGTCGGTCGCTCGCAAAACTGTCATCCTGAACTGCCCCTTTGAACCATATGCCTTGCACAGGGGGCTGGGCACCTGCCGCTATATATCCCGCAGGCATGAACCATGTGCTTGCAGCCCCAGTGCCCATGGGGCTTGTCCGTCGGTGTCGGCAGGTGCGGGGGGGTATGGCCATGTCGCTCGGTACACACCAAGTCCCTTAGAATCGCCTACCTTGCATGGGGGTATGGCCATGTCGCTCGGTGTCATGCACGTCCTAGGCTTGCGCTTGTCGCTCGTTGCTTGCGTGCGTGGTCCAATGGTGTCGTCTCGTCGACGACGGGCAACGGGTCGCTCACCGCGTCTTGATTACCATAGTCTAGCGGCGGTGTATGCATTGGCAAAGTCGTGCCTGGCGGCGGCTTAATGCGATGGTTGTCGGGAGGACCATTGGCCCCGTCGGTCGCTCGCAAAACTGTCATCCTGAACTGCCCCTTTGAACCATATGCCTTGCACAGGGGGCTGGGCACCTGCCGCTATATATCCCGCAGGCACGAACCATGTGCTTGCAGCCCCAGTGCCCATGGGGCTAGTCCGTCGGTGTCGGCAGGTGCGCGGGGGTATGGCCATGTCGCTCGGTACACATCAAGTCCCTTATAATCGCCTACCTTGCATGGGGGTATGGCCATGTCGCTCGGTGTCATGCACGTCCTAGGCTTTGCGCTTGCGCTCGTTGCTTCGTCGTGGTCCCATGGTGTCGTCTCGTCGGCGACGGCAGCGAGTCGCTCACGCGTCTTGGTGCCATAGTCCCAACGGCGGTGTATGCATTGGCAAAGTCGTGCCGCGGCGGCTTGCAATGCCAATGGTCGTCGGGAGGACCATTGGCCCAGTCGGTCGCTCGCCTGTCATCTGAGTGCCCCTTTGAACCATATACCTTGCGAGGGTGGGCACTGCCGCTATATATCCGCGAGCCTGAACCATGTGCTTGCGGCCCGGTTGGGCTAGTCCGTCGGTGTCGGCAGGTGCGCGGGGGTATGGCCATGTCGCTCGGTACACACCAAGTCCCTTATAATCGCCTACCTTGCATGGGGGTATGGCCATGTATCTCGGTGTCATGCGTCCTAGGCTTTGCGCTTGCTCGTTGCTTGCGTCGTGGTCAATGGTGTCGTCTCGTCGGCGGCCGACAGCGGGTCGCTCACGGTTGCCATAGACCCCAACGACGGTGTATTCATTGGCAAATTCGTGCACGAGCGGCGGCTTGCAATGCCATTGGTCGTCGGGAGGAACATTGGCCCCTTCGGTCGCTCGCAAAACTGTCATCCAGAACTGCCCCTTTGAACCATATGCCTTGCGGTGGGCACACCGCTATATATCCGCGCGAACCATGTGCTTGACCCGGTGCCCATGGGGCTAGTCCGTCGGTGTCGGCGGTCTTGTGAGGTATGGCCATGTCGCTCGGTACACACCAAGTCCATTAGAATCGCCTACCTTGCATGGGGGTATGGCCATGTCGCTCGGTGTCATGAACGACCTAGGCTTGCGCTTGCCGCTCGGTGCATGCGTGAGTGGTCACATTGAGTCGTCTCGTCGGCAGACGCGTCGCTCACGCGTCTTGTCCATAGTCCCAACGGCGGTGTATGCATTGGCAAAGTCGTGCCTGACGGCGGCTTGCAATGCCAATGGTCGTCGGGAGGACCATTAGCCCGTCGATCGCTTCATAGCTGTCATCCTGAAGTGCCCCTTTGAACCATATGCCTTGCGGCGGGCACTGCGCTATATATCCATGAGCCGAACCATGTGCTTGCGGCCCGGTGCCCATGGGGCTAGTCCGTCGTGTCGGTCTTGTGAGGTATGGCCATGTCGCTCGGTACACACCAAGTCCCTTAGAATCGCCTACCTTGCATGGGGGTATGGCCATGCTCGGTGTCATGCCGTCCTAGGCTTGCGCTTGCGCTCGTTGCTTCGTCGTGGTCAATGGTGTCGTCTCGTCGACGACGGGCAACGGGTCGCTCACGCGTGCGGTGCCATAGTCCCCAATGACGGTGTACTCATTGGCAAAGTCGAGCACGAGAGACGGCTTGCAATGCAAATGGTCGTCGGGAGGACCATTCGCCCCGTCGTCGCTTCGCCATGTCATCTGAGCGCCCCTTTGAACCATATGCCTTGCGAGTGGGCACTGCCGCTATATATCCGCGAGCCTGAACCATGTGCTTGCAGGGCTAGTCCGTCGGTGTCGGCGGTCTTGGCGAGGTATGGCCATGTCGCTCGGTACACACAAGTCCCTTAGAATCGCCTACCTTGCATGGGGTATGGCCATGCTCGGTGTCATGCGTCCTAGGCTTGCGCTTGCGCTCGTTGCTTCGCGTGGTCCAATGGTGTCGTCTCGTCGACGGCGAACAGTCGCTCACGCGTCGTGCCATAGTAGCGGCGGTGTATGCATTGGCAAAGTCGTGCGGCGGCTTGCAATGCCATGGTCGGAGGACCATTAGCCCGTCGATCGCTCAAAGTCATCTGAGCCCCTTTGAACCATATGCCTTGCGCTGGGCACTGCGCTATATATCCAGAGCCTGAACCATGTGCTTGCAGCCCCAGTGCCCTTGGGGCTAGTCCGTCGGTGTCGGCAGGTGCGCGGGGGTATAGCCATGTCGCTCGGTACACCAAGTCCCTTAGAATCGCCTACCTTGCATGGGGGTATGGCCATGTCGCTCGGTGTCATGCACGTCCTAGGCTTGCGGTTGGCGCTCGTTGCTTCGTCGTGGTCAATGGTGTCTCGTCGACGGCGGGCAGCGGTCGCTCACGCGTCGCGGTCCATAGTCCCAACAGCGGTGTATGCATTGGCAAAGTCGTGCCGGCGGCTTGCAATGCCAATGGTCGTCGGGAGGACCATTAGCCCGTCGATCGCTTCATAAAGCTGTCATCTGAGCGCCCCTTTGAACCATATGCCTTGCGAGTGGGCACTGCCCTATATCCGCGAGCCTGAACCATGTGCTTGCAGCCCCAGTGCCCATGGGGCTAGTCCGTCGGTGTCGGCAGGTGCGCGGGGGTATGGCCATGTCGCTCGGTACACACACAGTCCCTTAGAATCGCCTACCTTTCATCGGGGTATGGCCATGTCGCTCGGTGTCATGCGTCCTAGGCTTGCGCTTGCGCTCGTTGCTTCGTCGTGGTCCAATGGTGTCGTCTCGTCGACGGCGAACGCGAGTATCGCGTCGCGTCTCCATAGTCCCCAACGGCGGTGTATGCATTGGCAAAGTCGTGCCTGGCGGCGACTTGCAATGCCAATGGTCGTCTGGAGGACCATTGGCCCCGTCGTTTTCATGCTGTCATCTGAGCGCCCCTTTGAACCATCGCCTTGCGGTGGGCACTGCCGCTATATATCCGAGCCTGAACCATGTGCTTGCAGGCACGGTGCCCATGGGGCTAGTCCGTCGGTGTCGGCAGGTGCGCGGGGGTATGGCCATGTCGCTCGGTACACCAAGTCCCTTAGAATCGCCTACCTTGCATGGGGGTATGGCCGTAATCGCTCGGTGTCATGCGTCCTAGGCTTTGCGCTTTCGTTGCTTCGTCGTGGTCCCAATGGTGTCGTCGCTCGTCGACGGCCGGGAGTCGCTCACCGCGTCTTGATGCCATAGTCCCAACGGCGGTGTATGCATTGGCAAAGTCGTGCCTGGCGGCGGCTTGCAATGCCGATGGTCGTCGGGAGGACCATTGGCCCGTCGATCGCTTCGCCAGTCATCTGAGCGCCCTTTGAACCATGCCTTGCGGTGGGCACTGCCGCTATATATCCGCATGAGCACGAACCATGTGCTTGCGGCCCGGTGCCCATGGGGCTAGTCCGTCGGTGTCGGCGGTCTTGCGGGGTATGGCCATGTCGCTCGGTACACCAAGTCCCTTAGAATCGCCTACCTTGCATGGGGTATGGCCATGTCGCTCGGTGTCATGCGTCCTAGGCTTGCGCTTGCGCTCGTTGCTTCGTGGTCCAATGGTGTCGTCTCGTCGACGGCAAGCGGGTCACCGCGTCTGCCATAGTCCCAACGGCGGTGTATGCATTAGCGCGTGCCTGGCGGCGGCTTGCAATGCCGATGGTCGTCGGGAGGACCATTGGCCCGTCGTCGCTTCGCCATGTCATCTGAGCGCCCCTTTGAACCATATGCCTTGCACGGTGGGCACTGCCGCTATATATCCGCGAGCCGCGAACCATGTGCTTGCGTGCCCATGGGGCTAGTCCGTCGGTGTCGGCGGTCTTGGCGGGTATGGCCATGTCGCTCGGTACACCAAGTCCCTTAGAATCGCCTACCTTGCATGGGGGTATGGCCATGTCGCTCGGTGTCATGCCGTCCTAGGCTTGCGCTTGCGCTCGTTGCTTCGTCGTGGTCCCATGGTGTCTCGTCGACGGCGAACGGGTCTCACCGTCGCGGTCTCATAGTCCCCCAACGACGGTGTATGCATTGGCAAAGTCGTGCCTGGCGGCTTGCAATGCCAATGGTCGTCGGGAGGACCATTAGCCCGTCGATTCTCGCCATGTCATCTGAGCCCCTTTGAACCATCGCCTTGCGGTGGGCACTGCTATATATCCGCGAGCCTGAACCTTGTGCTTGCAGCCCCAGTGCCCATGGGGATAGTCCGTCGGTGTCGGCTGGTGCGCGGGGGTATGGCCATGTCGCTCGGTACACTACTAGTCCCTTATAATCGCCTCCCTTGCATGGGGGTATGGCCATGTCGCTCGGTGTCATGCCGTCCTAGGCTTCGCTTGCGCTCGTTGCTTGCGTCGTGGTCATGGTGTCGTCTCAAAATCGGCGCAATCGCTCACCGTCGTGCGGCCATGTGCTTGCCCCGGTGCATGGCTGTCGTGGTGCGGCGGTCTTGGCGTGTATTAGCGCCGGACCCATGTGCTTATATCGCCTACCTTGCATGGGGTATGGCCATATCGCTCGGTGTCATGCGTCCTAAACTGGCTTCGTTGCTGCGTGCGTGGCCCCATGGTGTCGTCTCGTCGACGGCGGGCAATTAGCTCACGCGTGCGGTCCATTCCCCAACGGCGGTGTATGCATTGCAAAGTCGTGCAGCGGCGGCTTACAATGCTGTCGTCGGGAGGACCATTGGGCCCGTCGGTCGCTCGCCAAACTGTCATCCTGAACTGCCCCTTTGAACCATCGCCAGGGCTGGCTATATATCCGCGAGCCTGAACCATGTGCTTGCAGCCCCCGTGCCCATGGGGCTGGTCCGTGGGTGTCGGTAGGTGCGCGTGGGTATGGTCATGTCGGTAGTGTGCATGGGGTATGGCCATATGCTCGGTGTCATGCGTCCTAGCTTGTGCTTGGCTCGTTGCCGTCGTGGTCCCATGGTGTCGTCTCGTCACGGCGCAGCTTGCTCACCGCGTGCGTGCCATAGTCTCGCTGTATGCATTGCGTCGTCCTCGGCGGCTTGCAATCATGGTCGTCGGGAGGACCTTGCCCCGTCGGTATCATGCTATCATCTGGCGCCCCGCCACTTCGCCTTGCGCGTGGTGCGCTTTCTCCCTTGCCTGAACCATGTGCTTGCGTCCTAGGCTTGCGTCGGTGTCGGCGGTCTTGTGTATGCTGTCGCTCGGTCCGTCCTTATATCGCTACTTGCATGGGGTATGCCTTGCTCTGCATGCGTCCTGCTTGCGCTCGTTGCTTCGTCGTGGTCATGGTATGCGTCGCTCACGGCGCGCGTGCGCTCACCGTGCGTCTGCTGCGCTGTATGCATTGGCGTCGTGCGCGGCGCTTAATTACTGCGTCGTGGGACCATTGTGCCCTTCGCTGTCGTCTGGCTTGCCCCTTTGCATCGCGCGCGCCGTGCTGCCGCTATATATCGCGCTAGCTGTCTTGCCCGTGCCATGCTGGTCGTGGTCGCGTGCGCTATGCCATCGCTCGTCACACGTCCTTATCGCCTACCCGTGCGTATGGCCTTGCTCTATCCGTGCGTCCTAGGCTTGCGCTTGCGCCGTTGCTGTGTCGTGGTCCTGGTGTCATCCGTCTAGGCCGCTTGCTCACGCGTCGCGTGCCCGTCTGCGCTTATGCTGCGTCGTAGGCTTGCGCTTATATCCCTGCTGCGTCGCCGTGGTCCTTATCGCTTCGCCGTCCCTACGCGCTGCCATGCGCTTCGTCGTGGTGTGGCCTGCCGCTTATATCCGCGCACGCCTTGCTTGCGCCCCGTCCTGCTGTCCTTGTGTCTAGTGCTGTATGCCTGCTCGTGCCCCGTCCCTTGTGCCTCCTGGTGCCGCTAGCTCGTGCATGCGTCCATCGCTTGCGCTCTGCTGCGTCGTGGCATATGCCTCGTCGCGCCCGCGCCCTTAGCTCGCGTCACTTCGCCGTCCCCAGGCTTATGCTGCGTCGTCCTGGCTGCGCTTATGCTGTCGTCGCCTTGCCCGTCGTCGCTTCCGTCCTAGGCCGCAGCCGCGCGCTTGCGTCGCGTGGGTGGTGCCTATATATCTGCCGCGCTTGCGCGTGCCCTGCTGGTCGTGGTGTGCTCCCTTCCTGCTCGTCACGTCCCTTGTGCCTACTGCATGCTATGCCGCCTGCTCTCACGCGTCTCTGCTTGCGCTCTTGCTCGTGCGTGTGGTCCCTTGCTCACCTGCTGCGCCTTGCGCCCGCGTCGCGTCCTTCTGCGCTTATCTTATGCGTCCCGCGGCGCTTGCTCTGTGCGCCGTGGCCCTGCCTTGCCGCTCACTGCGCCGCTGCCATGCCGCGCGCGTGGTCCTGCTTATTATCCCGCGCGTCGCTTGCTTACGCCCGTGCCCTGCGTCGTTGCGTCTGTATGCCCCGCGTGCGTCCTAGGCTTGTGCTTGCGCTTCTGCTGCGTCGTGGTCCTTTGCGTCTCTCGCTATGTCGCTAGGCGTCGCTGCCGCGCTTGCGCTGCGTGCGTGCGCTTGCTGCCTGCGTGGTCGCCGTTGCCCCTCGTGCGCTTATACGTCACTGCGCCTTTGCCTCGCTTTCGTCGTGGTCGCCGCTTATATGCATGCCTAGTGCTTCTTGCCCCCACGTCCCTGCGTCTTGGTGCTAGTGCGTTATGCCATATCGCTGGTGTCATTGTCCTAGGCTTGCGCTTATCGCCTGCGTGCATTTGGTCTATCGTGCGCGCGCGCGTGCGTCTGCGTCTTGGCTTATGCGCTTATCTTGCGTCGTGCTGCGCTGCGCCTGCGTCGTCCCTTGCCCGTCGTCGCTTCGCCGCGTCCTGCTCTTGTATGCGCTTGCGTCTCCCTTATGCCCCGCCTTGCTTGCGCCGTCTAGGCTGCTTAGTGCTGCGTCGCGTGTGCCTTGTGCTGTCATGCGTCCTAGGCTTGTGCTTGTCTTGCGTGCTGGTCCCTTGATCTCCATCGCGTGCTCACGTCGCGCTTGTGCCCCGTGCTGCGTCGTGGTCCTTGGTCTCCATGCTCGCTCATCGTCGTCCTAGGCTTGTGCGCTACTGCTGCGTCGTGGTCCCTTGGTCTCCTTGCTCTATCACGTCGTCCTAGGCTTGCTTGTTGCTGCGTCGTGGTCTGGTCTCCTTGCTCTCACTATCGCGTCCTAGGCTTGCGCTTGTCCCCCGTTGCCTGTGTGCGTGGTCCCTTGGTGCCCCTGCTGCTCACTATATGCACGTCCTAGGCTTGCGCTTATGCGCTACTGCGTCGTGGTCCCTTAGTGCCCTGCGCTCGATATCCGTCGTCCTAGGCTTGCGCTTATGCGCCGCTACTGCGTCGTTGCCCTCTCCGCCGCTCACTGGTCGTCCTAGGCTTATGCGCTTGCGCGCACTGCGTCGTGGTCCCTTAGTCCTTACGCTCACTATCGCGCGTCCTAGGCTTGCGCTTATGCGCACTGCGTCGTGGTCCCTAGTGCCTGCCGCTCACTATCGCGTCCTAGGCTTGCGCTTATCGCCATTTACTGCGTGCGTGGTCCCTGCCCTTCGCTCTCACTATCCGAGCGTCCTAGGCTTGCGCTTGTACTTTCTGCGTCGTGGTCCTTGGTATCCTGCGCTCACTATCCGTCGTCCTAGGCTTGCGCTTATGCCTGCGTCGTGGTCCCTTGCCCTGCGCTCACTATCGCGCGTCCTAGGCTTGCGCTTGCTCTGCTGCGTGCGTGGTCCCTGCCCTGCGCTCACTATATCCGCGTCCTAGGCTTGCGCTTATCGCCCGTACTGCGTCGTGGTCCCTTAGTGCCTTCGCTCTATCCGTGCGTCCTAGGCTTGCGCTTGTCGCCCATTTGCTGCGTCGTGGTCCTTGGTATCCTTGCGCTCACTATCGCGCGTCCTAGGCGCTTATGCGCCCGCTGCGTCGTGGTCCTTGCTGCTCACTATCCGTCGTCCTAGGCTTGCGCTTATGCTTGTACTGCGTCGTGGTCCCTTAGTGCCCTTGCGCTCACTATCGCCGCGTCCTAGGCTTGCGCTTATGCCGCTGCGTCGTGGTCCTTGGTGCCCTGCACTCTCACTATGCGTCCTAGGCTTGCGCTTGTCGCCGTACTGTGTGGTCCCTGCCTGCTGCTCACTATCGTCCTAGGCTTGCGCTTGTCGCCCGTTGCCTGCGTGCGTGGTCCCGTGCCTTGCGCTCAGTATCCGTGCGTCCTAGGCTTGCGCTTGTCGCTGCCTGCGTGCGTGGTCCCTTGGTGCCTTGCTCACTATCCGTCGTCCTAGGCTTGCGCTTATCGCCCGTACTGCGTCGTGGTCCCTTAGTGCCCTTGTTGCTCACTATCGCGTCCTAGGCTTGCGCTTATGCGTTGCCTGCGTCGTGGTCCATAATTGCCCTTGCCGCTCACTATCATGCCGTCCTAGGCTTGCGCATGCGCACTGCGTCGTGGTCCTTGGTTCCTTGCCGCTCGCCTATCGGCTTGCGCTTATGCGCCCGCTGCGTCGTGGTCCCGTCTGCGCTCACTGTCGTCCTAGCTTGCGCTTATGCTTGCGCTGCCTGCGTCGTGGTCCTTAGTGCCCTTGCCGCTCTCATATCCGCGTCCTAGGCTTGCTTGCGCCCGTACTGCGTGCGTGGTCCCTTGGTGCCTTGTGCTCGATATCCGCGTCCTGGCTTGCTTACGCTCCTTTGCGTGCGTGTCGCGTCTCCTGCCACTGTTCATGTCGTCCTAGGCTTGCGCTTATCGCCCGTGCCTCGTCGTGGTCTAGTGCCCCTTGTGCTCACTATCCGCCCGTCTAGGCTTGCGCTTATGCCCGTACTGCGTCGTGGTCCCTAATTGCCCTCTTTGCTCCTTTATGCCGTCTAAACTTGCGCTTGTTTGCTGCGTGCATGGTCGGGTGCCCTTGTGCACCGATATCCGTCGTCCCTAGGCTTGCGCGCTTGCTGCCTGCGTGCGTGGCCTTAGTCTCCTTGCGCTCGACCATGTGCGTCCTAGGCTTCGCTTGCGCTTTTTGCTGCGTCGTGGTCCCGTGCCACAGCGCTCACTATCCGCCCGTCCTAGGCTTGCGGCTTGTCGCTGTCTGCGTGTGGTCCTTAGTGCCCTGGCTCACTATCCGCATATCCCTAGGCTTGCGCTTGTCCATCGTTACTGCGTGCATAGTGTTGCCCTTTGCTCGATATCCGTCGTCCTAGGCTTGTGCTTATTGCTTGTTGCACCGTGGTCTCCCTTGATCTCCATGCCGTCAGTATCCGTGCGTCCTAAACTGCCCTTGTTGCGTGCGTGTTTGGTCCCCTTCACCGCTCACTATCCGTCGTCCCTAGGCTTGTGCTATCTGCACTGCGTGCGTTATCCCTTAAGTCTCCCGCTTCAGTATCCACGTCGTCCTAAACTGTGCTTATACTTCGCGCCTGCGTGCGTGATCCTTGTTCCTTACGCCCGTCGTCCTAAACTTCTTGTAGCCCATTGCTGCGTCACGTGGTCCCTTAATTCCTTGCCGCTCACTATATCCCGTCTAAACTGCGCTTAGCCTTCTTTACTGCGTCGTGGTCCTTGCTCTGCCGCTTTCATTATCACCGTCCTAGGCTTGCCGCGCCGCTTTCAACTGTCGTGATAATCCCTTTTCCCTAACCGCTCACTATTTGATGCGTCCTAGGCTTTATAACATTGCCTTTTACTGCGTCGTGGTCTCTTATTGTGCCGCTCACTATCTCTTGCTGTGTCCCTAAGCGCGGCAGCGTGCTCGTCGTGGTCACTGGTGCCCTGCGCTCACTATCGCGTCCTAGGCTTCGCTTGTTGCCGTTGGCAGTGCGTGGTGTGTCGCACCTGCTCAGCTCGATCCGCGTCCTAGGCTTGCGCTTGTCGCTTGCTGCGTCGTTGGTCCCTTGTTCTCGCAACCGATATCCGTGCGTCTAGGCTTCTGCCGTGGCGTTGCTGCGTCGTGGTCGCCGTGCCCCACGCGCTCACTATCGCCGTCCTAGGCTTGCGCTTGTTGCGTACTGCGTCGTGGTATGGAGCCCCGCAGCCGCTATCCGCCGCGTCTAGGCTTGGCATAGCGCTTCGCTACTGCGTCGTGGTCCCTTAATTCTCGTTCACTATCGCGTCTAGATGCGCTTATGCCGTTTGCCGATGCATGGTCCCTTGGTGCCCTGCCGCTCACTATCCATCGTCCTGGAAACGCGGCATGCTATCGCGTCGTGGTCCGTTAGTATCCCTTTTTGCTCGATAACCGTGCGTCCTAGGCTTGGCTTATCGCTTGCCTGCGTCTGCGGCGTGGTGCCTTACTTTGCGCTCCTTTATACGCCGCGTCAAATAGGCTTGTGCTCTTTACTGCGTGTTGGTCGCCAGTGCCCTTGTGCTCACTATCGCGCCATATGGCTTGCGCTATGCGCCCTAACTTCGTGGGCCCTTGGTATTATTTGCACCGATATCCACGCCTCGTCCTTGGCTATTGCCATCGTCCCGTATCTTGGTCGTGCATGTCCCTTAATTCATCTCTTTTGTTGCTCACTATCTATATCCGTCGTCCTAGGCTTGCGCTTGTCGCCCATTGCTGCGTCGCGTGGTCCTTAGTGCCCTGCGCTCTCCTTTATCGCCGCGTCCTAGGCTTGCGCTTTCGCCGCGTACTAACGTCACGTGGGCCTTTAGTGCCCTTGTTGCTTTCAGATGTCCGTCGTCCCTGACAGCACATGCGTATGTGCCTGGCGTTACGTGCGTCCTTAATTGCCTAGCTCCAACTATCGTATGCGTCCTAGGCTTGTGCTTATGCGCCCATTTGCTGCGTGCATGGTCGAGTGCATGGCCTCACCCCTATTTACACGTCCTAGAGAAACTTGATCTTGTCGCTCGGTGCTTGCGTGCGTGGTCCATAGTCTCCTTGCCACTTTCGATTATCACGTCGTCCTAGGCTTGTGCTTATCGCCCGGCCCATTTACTGCGTGCATGGTCCCTTGAAGTGTCCTTGCCACTCTATATCCCGTCGTCCTAGGCTTGCAGCTTATGCTTAGATTACTGCGTCGTGGTCTTGTAGTGTCCCTGTTGCTACATCTTCCCACCGCGTCCTAGGCTTGCGCTTGGTGCTGTTGCTGCGTCGCGTGGTTCGCTTAGTGTCTCTTAGCTGATCTTAGCACCCCCTATGCATAAATCATCCCTCACTTTCCAACTTGTTTGCCTTTCGGCTAATATGAATATTTGTTGCTTAGGCTGCTATCGGTTTGGTTTTGATTACAGTGGTTTGTGATTGTGCGCCCCTTGTTCTTGGTGTGATGGCCTCTCGCTTGCTCTCTCCTTGATGGTGCGTTGCTTCGGTTCAGAAGTCTTTGTGGGCAGCGAACCCCACCCCCTTCCCCAACAAACGGTTGGTTCGCATTTAGTGTTCGGTGGAGTGTTTGCCCGGATTGCCCTTGTTCCCATTTGCACTTGTCTTTGATGAGTGTTTTTGGGTAGTGTATTGAAACATGCACTTGAGTTTAACTATCCATGGCGTACCGTGAGTTATTCGCGATACTCTTATGCCTCGATGGGCGCCTTGCCGTACGTCTTGGCTAATCTCATTAAATCGTCTTTGAGACATTTCATCTTTTTGTTTAGCTTTCGGGTCTTATTTTTTGAAATGCGCGAGTGTTGCTTGTATTCGTTCTTGGTTCCCTAGGCAAATAGGATGGATTGTTTTGAACACTGCTTATGACTTTTCTCTGATCGCCATCGCGATATTTGGAGTGAACATGCATTTTGATCAGTGTTCTCTTGAGGATGTTGGCCTTGATGCATCCCTTTGGGTGGTTTGACCATGTAGTCTTTTGAATGCTCTTTAGTGCCGTTTATTTGGTCCTTTTTGACCCTCGGGCTGTGGCGTTGCATCCTTGACTTGGGTTCCATGTTGCCCTCCCGTTGGCTTCCTTGGCATCCGTTCTGATTTATTACGTGCATGTAAACGTGATCATAGGCGTTGCACTTGGTCCTTGTTTGATGAAAGATTTAGCCCCTTCACGCTGCAACTTGCTTTGTGGCTAGCTATTTTGTGATGGGCTCTATGTAAGAATGATATGTTGCACGGTTGATCTACTTACGTTAGTCATATGCTTGTCTAAGATTAAGCCATGCATGTGTAAGTATGAATTGATTGATTGTGAAAGCTACTTGAATGGCTCATTAAATCGATTATAGTTTGTTTGATGGTATGCCCCTCTCGGGATAGTAGTAATTCGTAATTCTAGAGCTAATAAAACGATGCAACAAACCCTTTGGGAGGATGCATTTATTAGATAAAGGTTGATGCGGGCTTTGCCGTTGTTCCGATGATTCATGGTAACTTTCGGCGGATCGCAGAAGCCCTCGTCTTTGTGATGCATCGTTCAAATTCGCCTATCAACTTTCGATGGTAGGATAGTTGCCTACCATGGTGGTAGGAGATTAGCGGAGAATTAAAGGTTCGATTCGGAGAGGAGCACGAGAAGCAGCTACCACATCCAAGGAAAGGCGGCCCGGAGCAATCGCAAAGGTGCAATCGACACGGGAGGTAGTGACAATAAATAACAATATCGGGCTCTTTGAGTTTGGTAATTGGAATGAAATGCAATCTAAATCCCTTAACGAGGATCATTGGAGGCAAATGCGGTGCCGAATTGCGGCGATGTGGTTTAAACGACTTAAAACGTCGATAGCGTATATTTAAGTTGTTGCGGTTAAAAGCTCGTAGTTGGACCTTGGGTTGGTCGATCGGTCCGCCTTGTTGTGTGCATCGGTCGTCTCGTCCCTTACGCCAATGATGCGTGCACGGCGCCAGGTCGAATTAGGTCTGGCCTCTTTGAAGAAATTAGAGTGCTCAAAGCAAGCCCACGCTCTGGATACATTAGCATGGGATAACATCACGGATTTCGTTCTATTGTGTTGGCCTTGATTGGAGTAATGATTAAGAGGGACGGTCGGGGCATTCGTATTTCATAGTCGGTGAAATTCTTGGATTTATGAAGGCGAACCCTGCGAGCATTTGCCAAGGATGTTTTCATTAATCAAACGAAAGTTGGGGGCTCGAAGGCGATCGGATCTGTCCTAGTCTCGACCATGCGATCAGGCCGAGGATCGGTGGATGTTGCTCTTTGGACTCGTGGCACCTTATGAAATCAAAGTCTTTGGGTTGGGAGTATGGTCCATTGAAACTTAAAGGTGTGAAGGGCACCACGAGTGGAGCACTAATTTGACTCAACAGAAACTTACGGTCGGACATAGCAGTTGTGATGAGAGCTCTTTCACTTTTTTTGATGAAGGTAAATATATATCATCAAAATAGCACAATTATACATGATCCAAGGAGCCTACTCATGTCATATCCGCGAAGTGTCCGTCTGAGTAGACATCCCGAGTAGAAAGTACATGTGCTCTCATGTACATAGCGCTCAATGTACAAACCTCTCTGTCGTGCGTAGTCCTCCCTCTCGCATCTGCCGCGAGAAGATGTAAGTATGACCACATCCCTTCTCGCACCCTGTATGCAGGTGCACCTCATACTGATGCAATCCCTGCCTGGTCTAGTCCTATGATCAGGTCCATACATCCAATCTAAGTCCTCGCTGCGTCATCTGACCTCCATCATCCTCCTCCTCTCTAGTGTCGTGAACCCACTTTTAGCAAGTGGTCGGTATCAGCAGTTTGCGGTGTCTTTCTGGCGAGTTTCTTGGACTAGATAGGCCATTCAGTGGGCCTATTCACCTCTCTAGGCTTTTTGGCAAAGCCTCATTAATGATTTGGTGTGTCTCTACCACGGTAGTTATCGTGGACTAGATAGGTCGTCATGGTGGACCTATTCACCATCAAAACTTCCTCAAAGCTCACAATCATTATCCACATATCCAAAAGAACCTCACAAGCATTTCCAATCATTTAGGGTTTGCATCCCTAAACTCAAAATCGACTTTTGTGTTAGGGTTTTTGGGTAACCCTAACCCTCAAAACGATATATCCCAAAAACTTAGGTTTAGGGTGAGTAACCCTAACTATTAGGGTTTGGGAAAATCTGTCGACCACGTTTTTTTTTTTTTTTTTTTAGGGTTTATGGGAACCCTAAACCTAAAGTTGGAAACCCTAGGTTTAGGGTTTGAGGTTGGGGTTTAGTAACCTAAACCTAAAAAAATGTCAAACCCAAAATATGGTTTAGGGTTTGGGAAAACCCTATCGGCACGTTTTTTTAACCCCTAGGGTTAGGGTTTTGGTAACCCTAACCCTCAAAACCCGTTATCCCCAAAACTTAGGGTTTGGAAACCCTATCTGAACAGTATCTTTTTTTTTTTTTTTTACATTACATGAGATCCCTCCAGCGCTCTATATACATGTACCTGTATCCTCCTAAGTATCTTCTCCTCATCAAATCGAGAATCCTCAAACCTAATCTCATTTCTAGCCCTCCACACATAGTGTACAGTCGCTCCAAGGGCTAGATGTCGTGCTCTCATCTTTATCAGAATTCCCTCGATAGTGAAGTCTAAAGATGCGCAGTGCTCGTCTGTACGTGCTCATCTCGGATCGCATCTGCAGCCATCTCCTCACCCGTGCCCATAACAGCCTGACCACATGGCATCTGAAGAATACATGGGCCTGTGTCTCCTCCTCCAGTCTACAAAATGCACATCTCCTGTCCTCCATGTAGCTCTGTCGATCTCTGGTAGGCAGCCTCCCATTAGCCAACAACCACAGTGTGAACTGATGGCTTGGCTGAATGTCACTCTGCCATACTGTCTTAGCCCATGCTTTCCTTGGTCTGTGCTCTCTGAAATGGTCATATGCCCGGCCCACTCCCGCCTCTCTGCTGAACCATGTTGCTAGTGTGTGTGATGCTGCGGTGGGACTACCTGCAATGCCCAGAATACTGTCTCTGATGTGTAGTATCATCTTCATCAACGGCGAGTCCGTATGCCTCACTGTCTGCCCCCAGATACTGGACTGTCTGAGGTAATGCTGATGCACCCATCGTATCCATAGTGAGTCTGGCTTGTCCTGTATACGCCATAGAACCTTTGTCAGTAGTGCAAGGTTCCAAGACTTCAAGTCCCTCAAGCCTAGACCACCTTCCTCTTTCGGCCCACATATAGCTGACCATGCAATGGGAGGGTTCTTACTCGTCCACATGAAAGCCCGCCGGACTATGAATCACGGTCAATAACTCCGGTGGCGTGGCAATATGGACATCCAGTAACACTCGACCCCCTGCAGAACTGACGCAATAAGCTGTGCTTTACCTGCATAAGAGAGGCTCTGTTTTGGCCATGCATTAATTCTCTTGGAGAGGCCATTTAGAAGTACCCCATAGTCCGAAATTTTGAGTTTTTTTGAAGCTAATGGGATTCCCAAGTATCTGAAAGGCATCTCTCCCTCCTGGAAGCCAGTAATCTCGCATATGTGGGCTTTAGTGCGCATCTACTCCCGCCATGTAGCAGCTAGATTTGGTTACATTGGCCTCAAGTCCTGCCATCTGTGAAAATTGCGCCAAGCAGTCAACTAGCCGCCTAACTGAAGGTATGTCACCGCGTGATAGGAGCAACAGATCATCTGCATATATCAGATGGGAGATGCCCAAGTGCTCACATGTGGGATGGAATTTGAAATCTTATCTAGTTGTTACCCATGCCAGGATGCGGATAGGAACTCCATCATACAAATGCCAAATAAGTAAGGTGACGGGGTCACCTTGTCTAAGAATCCTCTGCCTCCTGGAAGTGTCCATGTGTATACCCATTAATCACTCTGAGAGCGATGTGGTGGTGATGCATTCTCTGATCCATGCAATATAGATGGGTGGGGCGAGGTGAGGACATCCAATAAGAAGTCCCGATGTCAGTCAAAGGCTTTCTGCGGATCAACTTTTAGCGTGCACACAGGGGATATCCTCTTCCTAGTGTAGTGTCTCGGCCAATTCACTGTGCTAAATGGATGTTATCCGTACTAGACCTCCCCTTAACAAAAGCCGTCATGCTCGGTTTAGCAAATGATACTGTGACACACGATAAGGCTAGCTAGTAGCTTGGAAATGACCTTATAAAACAACATGCGTGAGGATATCGGCCTATAGTCTTGCACTTTGCTAGCATGCTCACCCTTTGGGACTAGACTAATGAGTGTATGATTCCATGACTTGAGAAGCTTCCCATTTCGAAAGAATTCCATAATACCCTCGGTGAAGTCATTTTCAATAGTTATCCATGCCTCTTTATAGAATTTGGAGCTATATCCATCAGGCCCAGGTGCTTTGAGTTCACCTATGCCAAATAGTGTCTTCTTGATTTCCTCGACAGTGGGCATACGGGTGAGTTGCGTTTTGTGCTCCATAGTAAGCATCCTCCCATATTGCATGCAATCCTCTCGGAATGTAGACCGGTCCTTTTTCTCCCCTAGTTGCCTTTGGAAATGATCCACAAATACTTGTGCTACCTCCCCAGCATCCATAGTAATCTCTCCATCTGTTTTTTCCACTGCCACTATTTCCCTCCGCTTATTATTCCTCTTGACCAGCGAATGAAAGAAGCGTGTTTCTATCCACTTCCTTGAAGTATTTGTGTTTTGCCTTTTGAAGGTAGAAAAGATATTACCTTGGGCCAATTTATCCGCTTGTTGCTTTGCCTCCTTGTAGTGGTCATCCATGATCCCTAGACCTAGACCACTACTCTGCAGAATTTGCAATTGCTCTTGTGCCCTTTTTGAACGGCTTTGAATATGTTGGAAGTGTTGTTGGTTTAAAAGTTTCAGTCCTCTCTTCAGCATGGTAAGCTTCCTTTTGAATTTGAACTGAGCAGTCCCCTGTGAGCACCATGTTGCAGCTTGGTTCCACTCCTCTTGCACAAGTTGTTGGAACTGAGGGTGTTGAGTCCACATGTTAAAAAATTTGAAAGGTTTGATTTTATTGGCTTGCTTCTCCAACACTGAAACCACACATGTCGCATGATCTGAGTGAACTCCTGGTTCTTTAAATTCTGCAAAACTGCTTTGGTCCATCTCTAGCCATAACCTGTTCACCATGGCTCGGTCCAGCTTGCTTACAACTCTTCCATTTGTCCATGTATATTGGCATCCTAGAGAATGTAAGTCCTCCACACCTGCTAGCATTGTGAACTGTTGAAAATCTGCGGTTGTGTAAGTTGTAACATCTATGCCTCCTTTTTTGTCCGATGGTGTCAAGGGAGAGTTGAAGTCGCCCATTATAAGCCAAGGTAAAGTTATTCCCTCTGCCAATAGTTGTAGCCCGGCCCACATCTCCCTACGAGATGTGATTGATAGCTGCCCATAAACAAAAGTTAGTGCATAAGTTCCTTTGGTGGCCTTGTCCAAAATTGTTGCATGAATGAATTGTTCCTCCCATTGTTGTATTGTGAGGATAATATGTCTAGTGTCCCAAATGAGTAGCATCCTACTTCTTCCAGATTCACCTATCTGATGGCTTGATTCCCATTGTTGCAGGCTATTGGATTTGAAGTGCTGATAGGCACGGTTGGTCAGCTTTGATTCCAACAAACATAATACATTCAACTTCTGCATTTTGAGGAGTCGGTTGACCTCCCTCTGTTTGAGGCCCGAGTTAAGGCCTCGAATATTCCACGCTCCTATCTTCATAGCGAGTTTGCCGACATGTGCCGGCACTCATCCTTGTTATTCCTTCCCTGATTCTTGTTCCTTTCCAGCTGTTTTCCTGTTGCATTTTGGTCTTCTATCCCTTCTGAGCCAGTCTGCTGTCCTTGGTTCTGTGCAGAATTCACGTTCTGTGTTGCCTGCCCTATCCATGAGTCTTCTCCATTGTACTTATTCTGGAACCATTCTAAAGTTGGAAGCCCCAGTATGATAATTGGGTCTTTAGGGTTGCTCCCTTTCTGAACTTTACCTCTGTCTTCTCACACGGGGTGATTCCATGGCCAGTTACATGCGGTCTTTTTTTAGGACGATTAGTGCAGTTTATCAGGGAGATTCTCTGGGAGGATTTCACCCTCCTCTTGTTGTTCACGATCAGCCCATTCCCTCTGTGATTCAGGCAGTCTCTGTGTAGTACCCTCTGCTGAAGTTATTGGTTGCAACACTGCCTGTTCATGCCTTTCCTTGGCCGGATTAGAGATTCTTCTTGCCGAGCAGTTCCATTTGCTTCCTTGCTATGTCTTGTTTGGCTTTCTTCTTGTGAGTTACGGACCTAGTTTGAATTTTCAAGGACTTCCCTCATCCTCCTTGCATTCCTGTCTTTGTGCCGTGGGATCATTTTTTTCTGATTTCCATCCATTTTCCCAGTTCCAGTTTGTGTATGAGATACTTCATTAGATACTCCTTTGCCCAATGAGTCCTCAATCCCTCCTTGCAATTTAACTACTTCGACTCGCTCTATGCATTCTTTTGTCCCTTTAGCTGTTTGATAGACCCCAAGACATCCATGTGCTACTTGATCATTTGCATTAGCTGGATTGTAACTCGTTGCATCATCTACTGGCCCTGCCTCCTTATCATTCACTAATGTTGCGACTTCAGAGAGGCCTGATGGCTGCCTTCCATATCTCACCCAGGTATTTCAGTTTTGGCACACTCTACGATCTTCTTTGTGTTTTGCATCCTAGGGCTTTCTCCTGCCCTTATTGATTCCCTGAAATGATTCTGCACCGACAGTCCAGTTTCTGGTTCTTTATCAGCATCATTTACCATCTTCCTTTCCATACTGCCAGTGCTGCAACCAACTTGCTTCTTGTTTCCATCTGGGATATTGATCCTGGGGTTCCTGGGAGCTATCTTGTACTTCTGATGCTCACCCTGTGTAGTCTGATTATCTGAATTTCTGGCTGTGTTATCATATCCTGGTATCATATTTCCCTTCCCTTTCCCTTGCTTTTGAACCATGGCTCCCTGTGTTAGACTGATGTGGTTCCCCCCACACACTTCCATCCTTCCCTTAATGTTAGATTGGGGTTGTTCACCTAAGTTGATTGGCCCCGAAATTGTATCTGCAAGCTATTCTGAACACAGAATTGAACTAGCCTGTTTGTTTCCTCCAGCCTCATTTAGCTCTATCATCATTGCAGATTGTTCTTGCTGATCTTTGATGTGCTTGACATAACTTCTTTGCTTGTCCCTTTTCCCATGCTGTAGACCTTCTATCCCCTCCGCTGGTGATGGTTGAAGATGGCTATTTCCTGAATCTGATACTGAAATTACAGGTTCACCTGCAGTAGTTTCAGTTCCTGTTCCTGCTAGCTTGTTTGAATTCTGCTTTGATGTGCAGTTTTGCTGCTCCTTCATTGCACTGTCTTTAAGTTTACATGCCTTTGATCTACCAGCAATTTCCCCAGGTTCAAACATAGCTGTCCCTTGAACTTTGGTATCTGTTAGAATTTTATCTGATTTCTGTTGCCCAATCTGCTTGCCCTGATTTACTGAATTTTTCCCTGTGTTATCACCTTCTTGTACCATTTTCCCCTTCCCTTTACATTGCTTCCGTATCATAGATTCAAGTGTTACATCGATATTGTTCCCCCCATTCACTTCCAACTTTCCTTTAATGCCAGGTTGTGGTTGGTCACCTATGTAAAGTGAGCCCGAAACTGCTTCAGAACCTGAATTTAACCTTTTCAGTTTGCTTCCTCCAGAATTGTTTTGCTGTATTATTATCCCGAATTGATTCTGCTGTTCCTTGACGTGTTGAAGAACTCCTCTTTGCTTGCCCCTTTGTACAGATTGTTGACATCCTATCTCCAATCGATGATGCACTGCATGGAGTATTCCCTTTTTAAATCTTTGGTTTCTGAGCTCCCCTGTGATTTGATTTACATTAGTTTGCTTGAGTTTTGTTTTGAAGTGGAGTCCTGTTGTTCCTTCAGTGCACGTCCTTTAGGTTTATATGTTATTGATCTACCAGCAGTTTCCCCAGATTCAATTCCTGCTGATCCTTGGAACGTGGCAACTGTTAGAACATGGTCTGATTTCTGCTTCTTTTGTTGCTGCAGGTTATCAAATGGTAACTGTTTCGTGCCATTTCCAGGAGTTGCAGCTGTACAATTTTTTCCACCATCTTTAGCAGGTTGCTTACCATCCATTTGATGTTCGGCATTCGTTGTTGACTTCACCTGAGACTCTCCGGCCATCCCTCGGCCCATCTGATCTGTTTGTTACGATAATGTCCCATTTGTCTACAATTGACGAATTTCATTTTTGCTTCATACCTTATTTCCAATACGACTTCTTGACCATCTGGCAGGATAATTTCCATGTATGCTTGGGGTTGTTTCGTTATGTCTACTTCCACCAAGACTCGAGCATAATTAACCCTCTCCCTATTTTTGGTGAAACGGTCCGTGAATAGAGGCGTGCCAATTTGGGATGAAATTTTGCTTAATGCCGAAACAGACCAGCAATCAACTGGCAGTCCGTGTATTTGCATCCATATCGGGAGATGATTTTGGATATTTGCTTGGAACGTGAAGCACTGCGGCATCTTCTTTAGGTATAGAGGGCATCCATAAGCAACATACGGCCCTCCTTTTAGCTTTATCCACAGAGGTCTTGCGAAGTGAATTTGAATACAAGCCAGAGGGAATTATGCGTGAGCAACTTGTGTGGCGTTTTCCACCGCGTCGTAAGCTCCTTGACTGCCTTCCAACCGGGAAATCGACCCAAAAACCTCCCAATCAAGCAAAAACCCACAGTTTTTTCCATTGGTTCTTGATCCTCTGCCGTGAGCCTAACTTTCCCATCTTGTTTGGACAGCACATGTAGAGCTGTGTCTTGCGAGCATGTTACATTATTTTGAAGAGATCCACCCATCTCAGGTGCTTCTTTTGCCGGCTCTGTTCCCTTCTCCAGCTCCTCTGGTTCCTTCTCCAACGAACTCTGCAGTGGCCTCACTGATGGAGTATGTTGACCCGTGTGTTATGTGGCCCATTTCTTTATTCGTTTCCACTGCATTCCTGCCCTCTGTGCCCTTTATTTCCAATCTTTTCCGGCCTTTCCTCGCCGTGAGCGTTCGCCATGAGTCTTGCGGTCTGAGTTACATTAGCGGGCGCCGAGTCTTCTGATCTGACCCGTTAACCCATTAATTCGAATTCAAATTTCCTGCTTCCTTGACCGTTATGCTTGACTTGTGGTCTTTTCAACACTTCTTATTGGTCAGTAGCGGTTAAATAGCGCCACGCCCGGTGATGTCGCCATGTCATACGTCTTCTTCATCGCCAGAAGGTGGAAACACGGCCTTGATTCTTTGGAGTTCTTGCCTTGATTAGGTGAGTAGCTTCCTTTGGAAGGCGCGAGATGTGAGGACCTACCTGCTCGCTTACATTCCATGGTGTACTGACTTCGTGGAGTCTTCTTACCCTTAGCTGTCGCCTGCCGGCGACAACAAGCGAATCCGGTGTGTGTATAGATTACTATCCTCCTTTCTTTGTTGAAATTTGTTCTCTAGGTTTACTTGGATTCTCAATGCATCTTGGAGTGAACTCCTGCCTGGCCACCCACGAACTGTCGTCCCACAGTTTCCCCCAAATCCTCTGCTACGATCAGAGTATTTGGTGGAACTCCTATTGCCAGCAACCCTTAACACCACCTGCCTTCAAACACCACCCCTGTTTTCACTGCCCCAGTAGCTATTAGTGACTCACCATTGGTCCATTGCTGTGGCCTCACGCAGTCGATGTTGCCCTAAATCTTCTCCGCCATTTCCTTCTGCTTCCTCTCATCAGCCCCTCCTCCCAGCTGCCTCCGGTACTAGTCGCTACTTCTCATCCACTGGACCACCGTCTTCTTACTGATCCACCTCTTTAGCCCTTTGCTGTTCCTTAACCTTGAAGGTTCTGCCGGCTAAGCAGATCCGTCTCGATTCCTTGCCTTACTTCATCAATCTCTCCCCGCGATCCCCTTCACAGAGGATCCCAATCACTATTCCGCAATCTTCCCAAACACTCTCTACTGAGAGCTCTTTCACGATTCTATGGGTGGTGGTGCTCTCTACCGGGATCGCTGCGCTCGCGACTAACTGATACTGAGAGCTCTTTCACGATTCTATGGGTGGTGGTGCATGGCCGTTCTTAGTTGGTGGAGCGATTTGTCTGGTTAATTCCGTTAACGAACGAGACCTCAGCCTGCTAACTAGCTACGCGGATGCATCCTTTCGCGGCCAGCTTCTTAGAGGGACTATGGCCGTGTAGGTCACGGAAGTTTGAGGCAATAACAGGTCTGTGATGCCCTTAGATGTTCTGGGCCGCACGCGCGCTACACTGATGTATTCAACGAGTCTGTTGCCTTGGCCGACAGGCTTGGGTAATCTTAAAAAATTTCATCGTGATGGGGATAGATCATTGCAATTGTTGGTCTTCAACGAGGAATTCCTAGTAAGCGCGAGTCATCAGCTCGCGTTGACTACGTCCCTGCCCTTTGTACACACCGCCCGTCGCTCCTACCGATTGAATGGTCCGGTGAAGTGTTCGGATCGGGGGGACGGGGGTGGTTCGCCACTCGCGACGTCTTGAGAAGTCCATTGAACCTTATCATTTAGAGGAAGGAGAAGTCGTAACAAGGTATACGTAGGGGAACTGCGGAAGGATCATTGTTGTGAGAGCGAACAATGGATGATTGTGAGCGTGTCAACATGCCCTCTACTTGGCCCCATTTTGGTGGCCGACTGACCATAGCTCGGTGCGATCGGCACCAAGGAACAATGAACTCAGAAGCAGAGGGCCCTCGGTGTGCCCGGGGAGCCCACTGCGTCAGAGACGGTCGGAATCGAATGACTCTCGGCAATGGATATCTCGGCTCTTGCATCGATGAAGAACGTAGTGAAATGCGATCCTTGGTGTGAATTGCAGAATCTCGTGACCCATTGAGTCTTTGAACGCCAGTTGTGCCCAAGGCTTTGTGGTAGAGCACGCCTAGCGTCATGGCAACATCGCCTTTGCTCCTTGCTTTGCTGGTGCGAAGAGCGGAAATTAGCCTCGTGTGCCCTC
>CM046009.1:36927268-36939768 GCA_025175895.1 Wurfbainia villosa | reverse complement strand
ATTATGAGAGGCTGTAGAGAACACTTTCCTAAATGTTCCTAGTCGAGTATTAATATGCAAGGGCAATATTAATACATAAAGACTAGCATGTAGGTCAATTGATGACTTGATCTCACAAGTCATGGATATATGATATCAAGTTGACACATGGGTATATATTAGAGAATATATACTGAACTGACCCGCCATGAGAAAGTTTCATGGATCGTTATATGAGTGTCATAAACTTTCTCATGTGACTATTGGTATGAATAGTCCTTAGACCTGAAGTCACTACGGTTCCCTACATAAGGAGTTATGTACTTTGGTATCGTCAAACGTCACCCGTAACAGGGTGGACCATAAAGGCGACATCGGGTATGTAACAAATTATGCGGAGGGATGTGAGTGATGTAGATGGGATCTATCCCTTCCATATGACGGGAGTGATATCGATGGGCCCCTTGATTGAGTAGAACTACTAAAACGCATGGCCATGCTCGAATGAGTCAATATGAGATATTGAGCTCATTTGTTTGAGTTAGTATACTTAGGGATCAAGAAACACATAGATTGATCGAGGATGACACGGTCTATGCCTCATTGATCAATCTGATATCAAGGATAGAAGGACACGGTCATATATTATAGTAGTCACGGAAAGGTTAGTCGGATCTTGACTTATCTCGTAACTTGGGTAGCAATGATGTATTGCTAGATGCCGCTCATTGCTTGTGTATCTAAAAGAGTTTAGATCCACTGCCAACGTTATGAGAGCCTATAGGGTCACACACAAAGAGCATGATAATTAGAGGAATTAGAGTATTCTAGTTTGACTAGAATAATATGGGAATAAGCTTAAGTACAAAATGGTTTTTGGACTTTAAGCTTAATGAGAATTTTAGCTAATTGATTTAATGAGATTAATTCAATATGTTACCTTATTGATTTAATAAGATTAATTCAATATGATAACATAAGCTTAATTGAATTAATAAGATTAATTCAATATGATAACATAAGCTTAATTGAATTAATAAGATTAATTCAACATGCATGAATGCCACATAAGAATGCCACATAAGCATGCCACCTAAGCATCCACCTAAGCTAGTTAAGGTGGAAGGAAACAAAATGGTTTTGTCTCCTTAAGTGGCCGGCCAAACAAGGAAGCCAAATCCTTTTTGAGTGTGTCTCAATGCAATGGATTGCATTGAATGTGAAGGAGGTGGAAGGGTTTTTCCAACCCTATAAAAGGCTCCATGGAGTGGCCGGCCATAGTGAGTTTTTGGTGTTGTGGTTGTGAGAGAGCTTGGTGGAAGCTTTAGTTGTGTGGGTTTGTGAGTGTAGGCTAGCAAGAAGAGGAGTCTTCTTCTTCCTTTCTCCTTTTCCCTCTCTTCCTCTCCTTTAGGGACTTCTCTAGCACGAAGTAAAGGAGAGCTCTTCTAGTTTTCCTTTTGTGAGACAAGAGCGTGCTCGTGTGGATACGTATAGAGGCACGGACACTTGAACGTGCTAAAGATCCAACAAACCGAAAGGAAAAGCGGGATTAGCAAGGGCACGCAACAAAGGTAATCCTCTCCTATAAGATAGGTTTGGTTTAGAGAAATTTATTTTATACGAGTTTGCTTTCGCATGGATCACTTGGAAGGGATCCTATTTTCCGTTGCGCATATGCCATTTGGCATACGAGATTTCCCTACAGTGGTATCAGAGCCACTTGCGAAAGATCGTATAAAAATAGGTTTTCTCTATTTTATATGTGATATAGAAGTAGGATAAATTTTATTATGAGTTGATAATTGCATTAGCTAATTTTCAAACATAATAAAATATCCAATGTCTTTTAAAAGTTAAAATGACATGGTGCATGGTTATGGCCTAGTCCCAAAAAGTTTGTGATTGTGTGTTGTAATTCTTAATACGGCCTGCGTGTCGTGCCTTTCTCCTAATATTCTTGTTGTAAAATTAGTTTTAGACTCGAATGTAACTCAGTATTTCTCCTTTTGTAATGTACAAAACAAGGATGGAGGGTCCATTGGAAGATGAGGTTACAAGGAGGAAGTCAACACACAAGACAACCAAAAGGAAGCACTTAGGAGAAGATGCTATCCCTAGGTTGACCAATCAATCTTTTCATTGGCTTGAGAAGATTGTAGAATAAGGGCCATAACCATGACACGTTAGTTTAATATGTATGTGATGCATGATTAGTTTAGCTTATATGTGATGTATGCTAATATGTATATGATACATGTTTATTTCTTAATAAGTCTAAACGATATGCCTACCAAAGTTGGTACTCACTACTTCCTCGATCATTTGTTATTGGGTTTGCCAAAGCAAAGCAATGCATTTTATCTTGGAGAGTGCGAGTGGACAATCGTGATGTCCCGCTATCAGTCTTGGTTAAGACTTAATTAAGTGTTTTCTTAATTGGTTAAGAAAGTAGAGGCATATATTAGCTTTGAACATAAGTGTTAAAATTAGTTTTGTGTGAATTCCGAACATCAGCTTTGTCTTAGAAGTGGTCGTTGCTCCGATATCCAAGAAGGCCCCTGTGCCTCGCCACAGCCTGGAAGCTGGTTTAGGAATAAACACTAAACTAATCTAAAACTTAAACAAAGCTATTAAAGAGTTACATCAGATGTAATTGGCAAAAGATTGCCTACCTAATTATACTACGTCTTGGGCGATTAGCCAAAGCTAACTCAAGACGAATTATGATGTGGATCTTTATCCCATATAAATTTATAGCTAAGTAGTAGCTATGAGAATTTAGTGGGAGCCTCATTTAATTAAAGGCCTAATTAAATGATTTAGGTATGATACTTAACTTTGCATTTTAATGTTGTAGATCACCATGTCATCTAACACGACACACCCCCTCAACTTGCGATCTGTCCTTGAGAAGGACAAGCTCAATGGAGCAAACTTTCTTGACTGGTATAGGAACTTGAGGATTATCCTCAAGCAAGAACGCAAACTGTATGTCCTAGAGCAAGTCTACCACAAACACCGCCATCGGCCACTCGTGCTGAAAAGGATGCTTATAAGAAGCATCAAGATGACGCATTAGATGTGTCATGTCTTATGCTTGCCACCATGAACTCTGAGCTTCAGAAGCAACATGAGAACATGGATGCCTATGATATGGTTGAGCATTTGAAACAACTATATCAAGGACAAGCTAGGCACGAGCGTTTTGAAGTGTATAAGGCTCTTTTTGCATGCAAGATGCAAGAAGGAACACCTGTAGGAACTCACGTACTCAAAATGATTGGGTACGTTGAGAACCTTGAAAGACTAGGTTTTCCACTGAGCCAAGAATTGGCAACTGATGTTATCCTGCAATCGTTGCCGGAAGCATACAATCAATTCGTCATGAATTATAACATGAATGAAATTAATAAACCTTTGCCTGAGATTCTCAGCATGTTGAGAACTGCTGAACCAAATCTCAAGAAGAAAGTTAGTAATGTACTAATGGTCAAGAAGGACAAAGGTAAGCGCAAAGGCAAGGGTAAGACCCAAGCCAAAGGCAAGGCCAATTCATCCACTTCAAAGGGTAAAGGTAAAGTACCTAAGGAAGGGACTGCTTCCATTGCGGTGAGGACCGGCGGCTGCAAAGTCTACCTTGAGGAAGTAAAGAACAAGAGAAGTGGGACTTCTGCCTCAGGTATACATGTTATAGAGGTTAATCTATCTATTTCTTCTACATGGGTATTAGATACCGGATGTGCATCTCACATTTGTACTAATGTGCAGGGACTGAGAAATAGTAGAATAATGGCAAAGGGCGAAGTGGACCTACGAGTAGGCAATGGCGCAAAAGTTGCTGTTGTAGCTGTAGGAACATATTCTTTGTCTTTGCCCACTGGGCTTATCTTAGAACTAGAGGAGTGCTTTTATGTACCTGCATTGACAAAGAACATAATCTCTGTATCTTGTTTAGACAAGAAAAACTTTTCTTTTATAATAAAGGACAAATGTTGTTCCATTTATTTAAATGAAATGTTCTATTGTAATGCACCACTTATGAATGGTCTCTATGTTCTAGATTTAGATAACCCAATTTATAACGTAAATACCAAACGGTTCAAATCGAATGATTTGAACCCGACATATCTCTGGCACTGTCGCCTAGGTCACATAAATGAAAAACGCATATCCCAACTCCATAAAGATGGATTATTGGACTCATTTTGATTTTGAATCATATGAGGTATGCGAGTCTTGTCTTTTAGGAAAGATGACTAAAACTCCATTTAGTGGACATGGCGAGAGAAGCGACGGATTTGTTAGGACTCATACATCTTGATGTATGTGGCCCTTTCAATGTCGGGCGAGGAGGCTATAAGTACTTTATTACTTTCACCGATGATATGAGTAGATTTGGCTACTTATATTTGATGAGACATAAGTCGAGAATCCTTTGAAAAGTTCAAAGAATTCAAGAATGAAGTACAAAACCAACTTGGTAGCGTGTTAAACTACTTGATCGGATCGAGGTGGTGAATACCTTAGTCAAGAGTTTCGTGATCACCTGGCTGAGTGTGGGATAATATCCCAACTCACTCCACCTGGAACACCACAATGGAATGGTGTATATGAGAGGAGAAATCGTACTCTATTAGATATGGTACGATCAATGATGAGCGGTGATCTACCTACTTCCTTTGGGGTTTAGCTCTAGACAGCTTTCACATAATCGCGTTCCATCAAAAGCCGTAGAAAAGACACCATATCTCGATATGGGTGGAAGAGTCCCAAAATGTCTTTTATAAAGATTTGGGGTTGTGAAGCTTACGTTAGACGTCAAGTCTCAGATAAACTAGGACCCAAATCAGATAAGTGTTATTTTGTAGGATATCCCAAGGAAACTAAGGGATATTACTTTTACAATCCCACACTTGGCAAGGTGTTTGTTGCCAGAAATGCTGTCTTTCTAGAAAGAGAATTTATTTCTAGAAATACTAGTGTAAAATTCATCTTGAAGAAATTCAAGATGATGATAACACTAAGGCTTCGATGGAAAATGAACAGGAACCACAAAGTGTTGTGGATGAGGAAATTGTTGCCCAAAGAGTTGTGGAACAAACACCTGTTCAAGTAGACCAACCTCTTCGTAGATCTAATAGGATCCGTCGTCAACCCGAGAGATATTCTTTTCTCTTGACTGACAACGGTGAAGTATTGCTTGTCGATCTTGACGAGCCTACATCCTATCAAGAAGCTATGATGAGCCCAGATTCTGAGAAATGGCTAGAGGCCATGAGATCAGAAATGGAATCCATGTACACTAACCAAGTATGGACTTTGGTTGATCCACCTGAAGGGGTAAAACCCATTGGGTGTAAGTGGGTCTTTAAAGTAAAGACTGACATGGATGGTAATAAGCATACCTATAAAGGTAGATTGGTGGCTAAAGGATTCAAACAAATTCATGGTATTGACTATGAAGAAACCTTTTCACCAGTTGCGATGCTTAAATCCATTCGGATCATACTTGCTATTGCAGCCTACCATGATTATGAGATCTGGCAGATGGATGTCAAACCCGCTTTTCTGAATGGAAAGCTACTCGAGGATGTGTACATGACACAACCTGAGGGTTTTGAAGATCCAAAGCATCCTGGAAAGGTATGCAAACTGCAAAGGTCCATTTATGGACTAAAGCAAGCCTCTCATTTGGAATCTTGATTCGATGATGCAATCAAAGAGTTTGGTTTCATCAAGAATGAAGATGAGCCTTGTGTCTACAAGAGAAATAGTAGAAGCAGTTGTATTTCTTGTCTTGTATGTAGATGACATACTTCTCATCGAAATGATATTCCCTCACTCCCTGTGAAGATGTGGTTAGGGAATTGTTTCTCGATGAAGGACTTAGGTGAAGTGCCTATATTCTAGGCATCAAGATCTATAGAGATAGATCTAGAAGATTACTTGGCCTAAGTCAGAGTACATACATTGATAAAGTGCTAGATCGTTTTGCTATGCAAAATTCTAAGAAAGGGTTTCTGCCTTTATCACATGGTGTGAGTCTTTCGAAGACTCAATGTCCCTCTTCTAAGGAGGAGAGAGATCGCATGGATAAGATCCCTTATGCATCTGCTATAGGGTCTATCATGTACGCCATGCTTTGTACTCGTCCTGACGTCTCGTATGCTTTGAGCATGACGAGTAGATACCAGTCGGATCCAGGTGAAAGTCACTGGATAGCAGTCAAAAATATTCTTAAATACTTACGAAGAACGAAAGAATATTTCCTGATATTTGGAGGCAATGAGGAGCTAGCTGTAAAGGGTTACAGTGATGCAAGCTTCCAAACAGACAAGGATGACTATAGATCGCAATCGGGGTACGTGTTTTGCCTGAATGGTGGAGCTGTGAGCTGGAAGAGTTCGAAGCAGGACACAGTTGCTGATTCTACAACAGAAGCCGAGTATATTGCAGCATCTGATGCAGCAAAGGAGGCTGTTTGGCTCCGCAAGTTCATCAGTGAACTTGGGGTAGTTCCTAGCATTGCAGATCCAATAGACCTCTATTGTGACAACAATGGGGCTATTGCACAGGCTAAGGAACCTCGATCACATCAGCGGACCAAACACATACTGCGGCGCTTCCATCTCATTCGAGAGATCATCGATAGAGGAGATGTGAGGATATGCAGAGTATCGACAGAAGCTAACATCGCAGATCCATTGACCAAGGCTTTGGCACAGAGGAAGCATGATGGTCACACTAGGTCACTAGGTATTAGATATCATAGTGATTGGTACTAGTGCTAGTGGGAGATTGTTAGTTAAAGCCCTAGAACCAATCATGTGATGGTTGAATAGGGAACATTTTGTATCATATTCTATAAAGGCAAAGGATTGGTTATTATATTTACATCTTGCTTGTGCAAACTAATTTAAATATAATAATGCCCTAGAAAAGTAGGTTCTTATCTCTGACACATCGATTGGCGGAATTGATTATGAGAGGTGTAGAGAACACTTTCCTAAATGTTCTAGTCAGTATTAATATGCAAGGGCAATATTAATACATAAAGACTAACATGTAGGTCAATTGATGACTTGATCTCACAAGTCATGGATATATGATATCAAGTTGACACATGGGTATATATTAGAGAATATATATCAGGCGCCATGAGAAAGTTTCATGGATCGTTATATGAGTGTCATAAACTTTCTCATGTGACTATTGGTATGAATAGTCCTTAGACACTCAAGTCACTACGGTTCCCTACATAAGGAGTTATGTACTTTGGTATCGTCACGTCACCCGTGAGGGTGGACCATAAAGCGATTCTTGGGTATGTAACAAATTATGCGGAGGGATGTGAGTGATGTAGATGGGATCTATCCCTTCCATATGGCCAGGAGTGATATCGGTGGGCCCCTTGATTGAGTAGAACTACTAAAGCGCATGGCCATGCTCGAATGAGTCAATATGAGATATTGAGCTCATTTGTTTGAGTTAGTTTACTCGGGGATCAAGAAACACATAGATTGATCGAGGATGACACGGTCTATGCCTCATTGATCAATCGATATCAAGGATAGAAGGACACGGTCATATATTATAGTAGTCACGGAAAGGTTAGTCGGATCTTGACTTATCTCGTAACTTGGGTAGCAATGATGTATTGCTAGATGCGCTCATTGCTTGTGTATCTAAAGAGTTTAGATCCACCGCCAGCGTTATGAGAGCCTATAGGGTCACACACAAAGAGCATGATAATTAGAGGAATTAGAGTATTCTAGTTTGACTAGAATAATATGGGAATAAGCTTAAGTACAAAATGGTTTTGGACTTTAAGCTTAATGAGAATTACAGCTAATTGATTTAATGAGATTAATTCAATATGTTACCTTATTGATTTAATAAGATTAATTCAATATGATAACATAAGCTTAATTGAATTAATAAGATTAATTCAATATGATAACATAAGCTTGAATTAATAAGATTAATTCAACATGCATGAATGCCACATAAGAATGCCACATAAGCATGCCACATAAGCATGCCACCTAAGCATCCACCTAAGCTAGTTAAGGTGGAAGGAAACAAAATGGTTTTGTCTCCTTAAGTGGCCGGCCAAACAAGGAAGCCAAATCCTTTTTGAGTGTCTCAATGCAATGGATTGCATTGAATGTGAAGGAGGTGGAAGGGTTTTTCCAACCCTATAAAAGGCTCCATGGAGTGGCCGGCCATAGTGAGTTTTTGGTGTTGTGGTTGTGAGAGAGCTTGGTGGAAGCTTTAGTTGTGTGGGTTTATGAGTGTAGGCTAGCAAGAAGAGGAGTCTTCTTCTTCCTTTCTACTTTTCCCTCTCTTCCTCTCCTTTAGGGACTTCTCTAGCAAGAAGTAAAGGAGAGCTCTTCTAGTTTTCCTTTTGTGAGACAAGAGCGTGCTCGTGTGGATACGTATAGAGGCACGGACACTTGAACGTGCTAAAGATCCAACAAACCGAAAGGAAAAGCGGGATTAACAAGGGCACGCAACAAAGGTAATCCTCTCCTATAAGATAGGTTTGGTTTAGAGAAATTTATTTTATACGAGTTTGCTTTCGCATGGATCACTTGGAAGGGATCCTATTTTCCGTTGTGCATATGCCATTTGGCATACGAGATTTCCCTACAGGTAAGGCCATGTCGCTCGGTACACACCAAGTCCCTTAGAATTGCCTACCTTGCATGGGGGTATGGCCATGTCGCTTGGTGCCATGCACGTCCTAGGCTTGCGCTTGCCGCTCGTTGCTTGCGTGCGTGGTCCAATGGTGTCGTCTCGTCGACGACGGGCAACGGGTCGCTCACCGCGTGCGGTGCCATAGTCCCCAATGACGGTGTATGCATTGGCAAAGTCGTGCACGAGCGGCGGCTTGCAATGCCAGTGGTCGTCGGGAGGACCATTGGCCCCGTCGGTCGCTTCAAATCATCTGAGCGCCTTTGAACCATCTGCCTTGCACAGGGGGCTGGGCACCTGCCGCTATATATCCCGCAGGCACGAACCATGTGCTTGCAGCCCCAGTGCCCATGGGGCTAGTCCGTCGGTGTCGGCAGGTGCGCGGGGGTATGGCCATGTCGCTCGGTACACACCAAGTCCCTTAGAATCGCCTACCTTGCATGGGGGTATGGCCATGTCGCTCGGTGTCATGCACGTCCTAGGCTTGCGCTTGCCGCTCGTTGCTTGCGTGCGTGGTCCCAAGGTGTCGTCTCGTCGACGACGGGCAATGGGTTGCTCACCGCGTGCGGTGCCATAGTCCCCAACGACGGTGTATGCATTGGCAAAGTCGTGCACGAGTGGCGGCTTGCAATGCCAATGGTTGTCGGGAGGACCATTGGCCCCGTCGGTCGCTTCATGTATCATCTGAGCGCCCCTTTGAACCATCGCGCCTTGCGGTGGGCACTGCCGCTATATATCCGAGCGCGAACCATGTGCTTGCAGCCCCGGTGCCCATGGGGCTGGTCCGTTGGTGTCGGTAGGTGCGCGTGGGTATGGCCATGTCGCTTGGTGTCATGAATGTCCTAGGCTTGTGCTTGTCGCTCGCTGCCTGCGTGCATGGCCCCATGGTGTCGTTGTGTCGACGACGGGCAACGGGTAGCTCACCGCGTGTGGTACCATAGTCCCCAACGACGGTGTATGCATTGGCAAAGTCGTGCATGAGCGGCGGCTTGCAAAGCCAATGGTCGTCGGGAGGACCATTGGGCCCGTTGGTCGCTTCATGGCTGTCATCTGAACGCCCCTTTGAACCATCGCCTTGCGGTGGGCACTGTTGCTATATATCCATGAGCCTGAACCATGTGCTTGCAGCCCCGGTGCCCATGGGGCTGGTCCGTTGGTGTCGGTAGGTGCGTGGGGGGTATGGCCGTAATAAAGCAGGTGTCATGAACGTCCTAGCCTTGTGCTGGTCGCTTGCTGCCTGCGTGCATGGCCCCATGGTGTCGTCGTGTCGACGATGGGCAACGGGTTGCTCACCGTGTGCGGCTTGTGTCTGCCTCTTGGTGCCTGTGTGCGTGGTTCCTATGGTCTCGCTGTCGCTCAGTATTGTGTGCGTCCTAGGCTTGTGCTTGTCACATGCTGCCTGTGTGTGTGGTCCCTTGGCCTCCTTGCCGCTCAGTTACACATGCGTCCTAGGCTTGCGCTTGTCCCCCGTTGCCTGTGTGCGTGGTCCCTTGGTGGCCCTGCTGCTCACTATCCGCACGTCCTAGGCTTGCGCTTGTCGCCCGCTGCCTGCGTGCGTGGTCCCTTGGTGCCCATGCCGCTCACTATAAGCACGTCCTAGGCTTGCGCGCATGCGCGCCACTGCGCGTCGTTGTCCCTTTGTCTCCATGCCGCTCGATGCTCGCGTCGTCCTAGGCTTATTGTCGCCCTGCCGCGTTGTCCCTTTGTCTCCATGCCGCTCAGTATCGCGTGCGTCCTAGGCTTGCGCTTGTCGCCCGCTGCCTGCGTGCGTGGTCCCTTGGTATCCTTGCCGCTCACTATCCGCACGTCCTAGGCTTGCGCTTGTCGCCCGCTGCCTGCGTGCGTGGTCCCTTGGTGCCCTTGCCGCTCACTATATGCACGTCCTAGGCTTGCGCTTGTCTCCTAGGCTTGCGCTTGTCGCCCGCTGCCTGCGTGCGTGGTCCCTTGGTGCCCTTGCCGCTCACTATACGCACGTCCTAGGCTTGCGCTTGTCGCCCGCTGCCTGCGTGCGTGGTCCCTTGGTGCCCTTGCCGCTCACTATACGCACGTCCTAGGCTTGCGCTTGTCGCCCGCTGCCTGCGTGCGTGGTCCCTTGGTGCCCCTGCTGCTCACTATATGCACGTCCTAGGCTTGCGCTTGTCGCCCGCTGCCTGCGTGTGTGGTCCCTTCGTGCCCCTGCTGCTTACTATACGCACGTCCTAGGCTTGCGCTTGTCGCCCGCTGCCTGGTCCTTCGCTTGCGCTGCGCATGTTGCCCTTGCATGGGCCTTGGTTGCTCTTGTTGTAGCGTCCTAGGCTTCGTGCTTCGCTTGCTGCCGCGTCGTGTCGGTCTTGGTCTCGCATGCGCTTAGTATCATGCGTCCCTAGGCTTGCGCGTCGCCTGCTGTCGTGCGGGTCCTTCGCGTCTTGCCGCTCACTATCCGCACGTCCTAGGCTTGCGCTTGTCGCCCGCTGCCTGCGTGCGTGGTCCCTTCGTGCCCTTGCCGCTCACTATACGCACGTCCTAGGCTTGCGCTTGTCGCCCGCTGCCTGCGTGCGTGGTCCCTTGGTGCCCTTGTCGCTCACTATAAGCAAGTCCTAGGCTTGCGCTTGTCCCCTGCTGCTCACTATACGCACGTCCTAGGCTTGCGCTTGTCGCCCGCTGCCTGCGTGCATGGGCCCTTGGTGCCCTTGTTGCTCAGTATCCGCGCGTCCTAGGCTTGTGCTTGGCGCTTGCTGCCTGCGTGCGTTGTCCCTTGGTCTCCATGCCGCTCAGTATCACGTGCGTGGTCCCTTGGTGCCCCTGTCGCTCACGATCCGCACGTCCTAGGCTTGCGCTTGTCGCCCGCTGTCTGCGTGCATTGTCCCTTGGTGCCCTTGTCGCTCACTATATGCATGTCCTAGGCTTGCGCTTGTCGCTCGTTGCCTGCGTGCATGGGGCCGTTGGTGCCCTTGTCGCTCAGTATCCGCGCGTCCTAGGCTTGTGCTCGTCGCTTGTTGCCTGCGTGCGTTCTCCCTTGATCTCCATGCCGCTCAGTATCACGTGCGTCCTATCGCCATTGTCTGCGTCGTGGTCCTTCGTCTCCCTTGCTCACTATCGCGTGCGTCCTAGGCTTGTGCTTGTCGCTCGCTGCCTGCGTGCGTGGTCCCTTGGTCTCCATGCCGCTCAGTATCACGTGCGTCCTAGGCTTGTGCTTGTCGCCCGCTGCCTGCGTGCGTGGTCCCTTGGTCTCCTTGCCGCTCACTATCGCGTGCGTCCTAGGCTTGCACTTGTCGCCCGCTGCCTGCGTGCGTGGTCCCTTGGTGCCCCTGCCGCTCACTATCCGCACGTCCTAGGCTTGCGCTTGTCGCCCGCTGCCTGCGTGCGTGGTCCCTTGGTATCCTAGCCGCTCAGTATCACGTGTGTCCTAGGCTTGCGCTTGTCGCCCGCTGCCTGCGTGCGTGGTCCCTTGGTATCCTAGCCGCTCACTATTTCGTGCGTCCTAGGCTTGCGCTTGTTGCCCGCTGCCTGCGTGCGTGGTCTCTTCGTCCCCCTGCCGCTCACTATCGCGTGCGTGGTCCCTTGGTGCCCCTGCTGCTCACTATACGCACGTCCTAGGCTTGCGCTTGTCGCTCGTTGCCTGCGTGCATGGGCCCTTGGTGCCCTTGACGCTCAGTATCCGTGCGTCCTAGGCTTGTGCTTGTCGCTTGTTGCCTGCGTGCGTTGTCCCTTGGTCTCCATGTTGCGTGGTCCCTTGGAGCCCCTGCCGCTCACTATCCGCACGTCCTAGGCTTGCGCTTGTCGCCCGCTGCCTGCGTGCGTGGTCCCTTGGTGCCCCTGCTGCTCACTATCCGCACGTCCTAGGC
>CM046009.1:36919768-36922268 GCA_025175895.1 Wurfbainia villosa | reverse complement strand
TTGGGCACAAGATATATAAGTGAGTGATTCCATTGTTTCAATAGCTTCCCCGTCCCAAAGAACTCCCTTATCGCAGCAATAAAATCCTCCCCCACAATCTCCCACGCCGAAGTAAAGAACCTAGCTCCATATCCATCCGGTCCCGGTGCTTTCTCACTCCCAATGTCGTGTAGTGCCCCCTTGATCTCTTCCACCCCCACCGGCCTCTCAAGGCCCCCCGCTTGTCCACTATTAAGCTTCCTTCCTGTAAGGGCAGCGCCATCCAAGGGATCACACCCCTCCGGTTGCCCAAGCACCCCATGAAAATAGTCGAGAAACTCCTCCGCCACTTGCTTGATCGATGTCGTTCTTTCCCCATTTCTCTTTGTGAGCACCACTATCGAATGCCGCTTGTTATTCCTTTTGACCACATCATGAAAGAACTTTGTACACTTGTCCGCACTTTGCAAATATGTGTGCTTTGCTCTTTGTTGATAATACATCTTTTCCGCTTCCGATAATAGAATTGCCCTTCTCCTCTTTTCCCCATAGTCCAATGGAATGCCTTGGCCGGCCAATACCTCCTTTTGTGCCTCCTCTAACTCGTAGTTTGCTCTCTTTGCCTTCTCCGATATGTGATCAAACTCCTTCTTGTTCAGATCCTTTAATGCCGCCTTTAGTCTTCCCAATTTGGTCTTCAATCGAAACTGTGCATTACCCTGCACCGGTGCCTCCCATGACTTCTGCACTACTCTTTTGTAATCTTGATGCAGCGTCCACATGTTCAAGAATTTAAAAGGCTTTGCCGCTGCCCTTTCCTTCCCAAGAATGTTAACCATAACACATGAATGATCCGATAAGCATCCCGGGGGCAAGAATTCAGCATATGCATCGAACTCCTCCATTAGCCAATTCGAGTTCACCATTGCCCTATCCAATTTGCAAGCCACCTCTCCATTTGTCCATGTGAATCTACACCCTATGGATCGCAAGTCCACCATACCACATACATGAACAAATCTCTGCAAATCTCGCAACTCATAATTTGTGACTTGATTGCCTCCTTGCCTTTCCTGTACATCCCTTATGGCATTGAAGTCTCCCATGATCATCCACGGCCCCGTCATTCCTTCCCCCATCTCCGTTAGCCTCTCCCATAGCACCCTTCGAGTTGTGACCGAATGAAGCCCATATATGAAAGAGACATAGAAAACCCTCCCAGAAGCCCGGCACGTAATCTGAGTGTGAATATACTGCTCAGTAGTATCCAGAACCTCCAGATCCGCCCGCTGCTCATCCCACAAAAGGAGTATCCGACCATGATTAGCCATATCAAAATTATTCACATACTTCATACCTGAGAACCTCCTTTCCATGATCTTGCCAACATTTTGACCATCCAGCTTTGTCTCCAGTAACGCCATTACTTGTATTTCCTTGCTTCGCAAGAGGTGTTGCACCCCCCCTTGCTTTAGGGCCCTGTGGAAGCCCCTCACGTTCCATGCCGCAATCTTCATTGTCCACCTCCCCGGACTGCTCGCGTCCGTAGTTGTCGCCCACTTTGATCAGGCCCTCCCCTTTCATTTCCTGCCCCAGCTCCTCCTCCATTGCTTGAGCTTGCCACCGAGTTGGAGCCCGATGTCGACGCTGCCAATGATGAAGTCCCCGGCACCGAAATGGTGGATGATGCTCCCCTAGCTGCCGCCGGCCTTTGGACAGGCCTTGATGTTGTTCTTGCCGCTGCCCCTTGCACCCTTTGGCCTTGTGCCGTCATTGAAACCTCCCCCCTTTGCTGTGCCGGCTCCTTTCCCCGTGCCACCTGTTGCCCCCCTCGCTCCCCCCCTTGCCGATCTTCACTTATCACCCCCTCCGGCCTTACCCCCTCCTTTTGCCGCAAACCAGTTCGCTCCCCCACTTGCTCCCCATCCGGACTTCCCTCCTCTTCCTCCTCCTCCGAGCCTCCATTCTCCCCTTCACCCTCTTCCTCCTCCTCCTCCGTACCTTCCTCCCGGGGCGAAGGTGGCACCACCGCAACCGGAACCGGACTAGCTGCTGCTACCATTGCCATTGAATTCTGCGCTCCTCCATTGCCCGCACTACCCTCCTGATTGGACTGATTTGCTTCTCTCGCTTGCTGCGTTGGCCTTGGTCTATATTGTCTCCTTGGCCCCCCCTGCCTATTGACCGATTGTGAACGACGCCGGGCCGGCCGCCGCCCATTCCCTGCTCCCCCATTCGCAGCTACACCATTCTGTCCTCCAGATTCTGCCCCTTCCGTCGTTCCTTGACAAAATTCTGCTCCATGCCCAATCCGACGACACTTTTCACAAAATTCCGGCAATGCCTCATATACAATTCTCAGATTCACCTGTGCACCAGTTGGCAACGTGATCGGAACCTCCAATACCCGCTGTCCAAAGACCGGAACCTCCACCATCATTCGTGCATAAACCAGCCTTTCTCTTGTCCGCGTCAATTTGTCCGTGTACAATGGCTTGCCAATCTCCGAACCTATCATACT
>CM046009.1:36904768-36912268 GCA_025175895.1 Wurfbainia villosa | reverse complement strand
CACCAAGTCCCTTATAATCGCCTACCTTGCATGGGGGTATGGCCATGTCGCTCGGTGTCATGCACGTCCTAGGCTTGCGCTTGCCGCTCGTTGCTTGCGTGCGTGGTCCAATGGTGTCGTCTCGTCGACGACGGGCAACGGGTCGCTCACCGCGTGCGGTGCCATAGTCCCCAACGACGGTGTATGCATTGGCAAAGTCGGGCACGAGCGGCGGCTTGCAATGCCAATGGTCGTCGGGAGGACCATTGGCCCCGTCGGTCGCCAGAAAGCTATCATCGAATCGCCTTTGAACCATCTGCCTTGCACAGGGGGCTGGGCACCTGCCGCTATATATCCCGCAGGCACGAACCATGTGCTTGCAGCCCCTGTGCCCATGGGGCTAGTCCGTCGGTGTCGGCAGGTGCGCGGGGGTATGGCCATGTCGCTCGGTACACACCAAGTCCCTTAGAATCGCCTACCTTTCATCGGGGTATGGCCATGTCGCTCGGTGTCATGCACGTCCTAGGCTTGCGCTTGCCGCTCGTTGCTTGCGTGCGTGGTCCAATGGTGTCGTCTCGTCGACGACGGGCAACGGGTCGCTCACCGCGTGCGGTGCCATAGTCCCCAACGACGGTGTATGCATTGGCAAAGTCGGGCACGAGCGGCGGCTTGCAATGCCAATGGTTGTCGGGAGGACCATTGGCCCCGTCGGTCGCTCGCAAAACGTACATCCCGAATCCCTTTGAACCATATGCTTGCACAGGGGCTGGGCACTGCCGCTATATATCCCGCAGTACACGAACCATGTGTTGCGGCCCGGTGCCCATGGGGCTAGTCCGTCGGTGTCGGCAGGTGCGCGGGGGTATGGCCATGTCGCTCGGTACACACCAAGTCCCTTAGAATCGCCTACCTTTCATCGGGGTATGGCCATGTCGCTCGGTGTCATGCACGTCCTAGGCTTGCGCTTGCCGCTCGTTGCTTGCGTGCGTGGTCCCATGGTGTCGTCTCGTCGACGACGGGCAACGGGTTGCTCACCGCGTGTGGTGCCATAGTCCCCAACGATGGTGTATGCATTGGCAAAGTCGTGCACGAGCGGCGGCTTGCAATGCCAATGGTTGTCGGGAGGACTATTGGCCCCGCTTGGCCGCCGCTAAATCGGCTATCCCGAATCGCCTTTGAACCATCGCCTTGCATGGGGGTCGCACCTGCCGCTATATATCCCGCAGGCACGAACCATGTGCTTGCAGCCCCAGTGCCCATGGGGCTAGTCCGTCGGTGTCGGCAGGTGCGCGGGGGTATGGCCATGTCGCTCGGTACACACCAAGTCCCTTAGAATCGCCTACCTTGCATGGGGGTATGGCCATGTCGCTCGGTGTCATGCACGTCCTAGTCTTGCGCTTGCCGCTCGTTGCTTGCGCGGCGTGGTCCAATGGTGTCGCCTCGCCGATGACGGCGACGGTCGCTCACGGCGGCGTGCCATAGTCCCCAACGACGGTGTATGCATTGGCAAAGTCGCACGAAGCGGCGCTTGCAATGCCAATGGTCGCTTGAGGACCATTGGCCCCGCTTGGCCGCCGCAAACTGCCATCCCGAATCGCCTTTGAACCATCTCGCTTTGCGGGGTCAGCACCGCTATATATCCCGCAGGCACGAACCATGTGCTTGCCGCCCCAGTGCCCATGGGGCTAGTCCGTCGGTGTCGGCAGGTGCGCGTGGGGATGGCCATGTCGCTCGGTAAACACCAAGTCCCTTAGAATCGCCTACCTTGCATTGGGGTATGGCCATGTCGCTCGGTGACAAGCACGTCCTAGGCATGCGCTTCGCCGCTGTTGCTTGCGGCGTGGTCCCTGGTGTCGCCTCGTCGACGACGCACGGTTGCTCACCGCGTGCGGTTCCATAGTCCCCAGCGACGGTGTATGCATTGGCAAAGTCGTGCACGAGCGGCGGCTTGAAATGCCAATGGTCGTCGAGAGGCCCATTGGCCCCGTCGGTCGCTCGCCAAACTGTCATCCTGAATCGCCTTTGAACCATCGCCTTGCATAGGGGTGGGCACACGCTATATATCCCGCAGGCACGAACCATGTGCTTGCAGCCCCAGTGCCCATGGGGCTAGTCCGTCGGTGTCGGCAGGTGCGCGGGGGTATGGCCATGTCGCTCGGTACACACCAAGTCCCTTAGAATCGCCTACCTTGCATGGGGGTATGGCCATGTCGCTCGGTGTCATGCACGTCCTAGGCTTGCGCTGCGCCGCTGTTGCTGCGGCGTGGTCCAATGGTGTTGTCTCGCCGACGACAGTAACGGGTTGCTCACCGCGTGCGGTGCCATAGTCCCCAACGACGGAGTATGCATTGGCAAAGTCGAGCACGAGCGGCGGCTTGCAATGCCAGTGGTCGCCGAGGACCATTGGCCCCGCTTGGCCGCCGAAAATCGCTATCCCGAATCGCCTTTGAACCATCTGCCTTGCACAGGGGGCTGGGCACCTGCCGCTATATATCCCGCAGGCACGAACCATGTGCTTGCATCCCCAGTGCCCATGGGGCTAGTCCGTCGGTGTCGGCAGGTGCGCGGGGGTCTGGCCATGTCGCTCGGCACACACCAAGTCCCTTAGAATCGCCTACCTTGCAGGGGGGTATGGCCATGTCGCTGGGTGTCATGCATGTCCTAGGCTTGCGCTTGTCGCCGCTGTTTGCGCGGCGTGGTCCAATGGTGTCGCCTCGCCGACGACGGTAACGGTCGCTTCACCGCTGCGCGGTGCCATAGTCCCCAACGACGGTGTATGCATTGGCAAAGTCGTGCACGAGCGGCGGCTTGCAATGCCATTGGTCGTCGGGAGGACCATTGGCCCTGGCGGCCGCCGAAATCACATCCCGAATCGCCCTTTGAACCATATGCCTTGCGACAGGGGTCGGTCACTGCGCTATATATCCCGCAGCATGAACCATGTGCTTGCAGCCCCAGTGCCCATGGGGCTAGTCCGTCGGTGTCGCAGGTGCGCTGGGTATGGCCATGTCGCTCGGTACACACCAAGTCCCTTAGAATTGCCTACCTTGCATGGGGGTATGGCCATGTCGCTTGGTGCCATGCACGTCCTAGGCTTGCGCTTGCCGCTCGTTGCTTGCGTCCGTGGTCCAATGGTGTCGTCTCGTCGACGACGGGCAATGGGTCGCTCACCGCGTGCGGTGCCATAGTCCCCAATGATGGTGTATGCATTGGCAAAGTCGTGCACGAGCGTCGGCTTGCAATGCCAGTGGTCGTCGGGAGGTCCATTGGCCCCGTCGGTCGCTCGCTCGCTAAACTGTCATCCTGAACTGCCCCTTTGAACCATCTGGGCACCTGCCGCTATATATACCGCAGGCACAAACCATGTGCTTGCAGGCCCGATGCCCATGGGGATGGTCCGTTGGTGTCGGCAGGTGCGCGATGACCATGTCGCTTCGCTCGGTACACACCAAGTCCCTTAGAATCGCCTACCTTGCATGGGGGTATGGCCATGTCGCTCGGTGTCATGCACGTCCTAGGCTTGCGCTTGCCGCCGCTGTTTGCGCGTGGTCCAATGGTGTCGCCTCGCCGACGACGGTAACGGTCGCCACCGCGCGGCGGTGCCATAGTCCCCAACGACGGTGTATGCATTGGCAAGGTCGTCGGAGGACCATTGGCCCGTCGGTCGCCGCTTCATCTGAGCGCCTTTGAACCATCGCCTTGCAGACAGGCCGGGCACTGCCGCTATATATCCCGAGCCGAACCATGTGCTTGCGACCCGGTGCCCATGGGGCTAGTCCGTCGGTGTCGGCAGGTGCGCGGGGGTATGGCCATGTCGCTCGGTACACACCAAGTCCCTTAGAATCGCCTACCTTGCATGGGGGTATGGCCATGTCGCTTGGTGCCATGCACGTCTTAGGCTTGCGCTTGCCGCTCGTTGGTTGCGTGCGTGGTCCCATGGTGTCTTCTCGTCGACGACGGGCAACGGGTCGCTCACCGCGTGCGGTGCCATAGTCCCCAACGACGGTGTATGCATTGGCAAAGTCGCGGCACGGCGGCTTGTAATGCCAATGGTCGTCGGAGGACCATTGGCCCGTCGGTCGCCGCTCTAAATCTGGCTATCCCGAATCGCCTTTGAACCATCGCTTGCATAGGTGGGCACCGCCACTATATATCCCGCAGTCTCGATCCATGTGCTTTCAGAGCCAGTGCCCATTGGGCTAGTCCGTCGGTGTCGGCAGTTGCGCGGGGGTATGGCCATGTCGCTCGGTACACACCAAGTCCCTTAGAATCGCCTACCTTGCATGGGGGTATGGCCATGTCGCTCGGTGTCATGCATGTCCTAGGCTTGCGCTTGCCGCTCGTTGGTTGCGTGCGTGGTCCCATGGTGTCTTCTCGTCGACGACGGGCAACGGGTAGCTCACCGCGTGCGGTGCCATAGTCCCCAACGACGGTGTATGCATTGGCAAAGTCGCACGAGCGCGCTTGCAATGCCAATGGTTGTCGGAGGACCATTGGCCCCGCGTCGCCGCTAAATCATCATCCGAATCGCCCTTTGAACCATCGCGCTTGCGGTGGGCACCTGCCGCTATATATCCCGCAGGCACGAACCATGTGCTTGCAGCCCCAGTGCCCATGGGGCTGGTCCGTTGGTGTCGGTAGGTGCGCGTGGGTATGGCCATGTCGCTTGGTGTCATGAAAGTCCTAGGCTTGTGCTTGTCGCTCGCTGCCTGCGTGCATGGCCCCATGGTGTCGTTGTGTCGACGACGGGCAACGGGTAGCTCACCGCGTGCGGTACCATAGTCCCCAACGACGGTGTATGCATTGGCAAAGTCGTGCATGAGCGGCGGCTTGCAAAGCCAATGGTCGTCGGGAGGACCATTGGGCCCGTTGGTCGCTTCATGGCCGCCAAACATCTGGCATCCCCTTTGAACCATCTGCCTTGCACAGGGGGCTGGGCACCTGTTGCTATATATCCCGCAGGCACGAACCATGTGCTTGCAGCCCCGGTGCCCATGGGGCTGGTCCGTTGGTGTCGGTAGGTGCGTGGGGGGTATGGCCATGTCGCTTGGTGTCATGAACGTCCTAGCCTTGTGCTGGTCGCTTGCTGCCTGCGTGCATGGCCCCATGGTGTCGTCGTGTCGACGATGGGCAACGGGTTGCTCACCGTGTGCGGCTTGTGTCTGCCTCTTGGTGCCTGTGTGCGTGGTTCCTATGGTCTCGCTGTCGCTCAGTATTGTGTGCGTCCTAGGCTTGTGCTTGTCACATGCGTCCTAGGCTTGCGCTTGTCCCCCGTTGCCTGTGTGCGTGGTCCCTTGGTGGCCCTGCTGCTCACTATCCGCACATCCTAGGCTTGCGCTTGTCGCCTGTTGCCTGTGTGCGTGGTCCCTTGGTGGCCCTGCCGCTCACTATCCGCATGTCCTAGGCTTGCGCTTGTCGCCCGCTGCCTGCGTGCGTTGTCCCTTTGTCTCCATGCCGCTCAGTATCGCGTGCGTCCTACGCTTGCGCTTGTCGCCCGCTGCCTGCGTGCGTGGTCCCTTGGTATCCTTGCCGCTCACTATTGCGTGCGTCCTAGGCTTGCGCTTGTCGCCCGCTGCCTGCGTGCGTGGTCCCTTGGTATCCTTGCCGCTCACTATCCGCACGTCCTAGGCTTGCGCTTGTCGCCCGCTGCCTGCGTGCGTGGTCCCTTGGTGCCCTTGCCGCTCACTATATGCACGTCCTAGGCTTGCGCTTGTCGCCCGCTGCCTGCGTGCGTGGTCCCTTGGTGCCCTTGCCGCTCACTATACGCACGTCCTAGGCTTGCGCTTGTCGCCCGCTGCCTGCGTGCGTGGTCCCTTGGTGCCCCTGCCGCTCACTATACGCACGTCCTAGGCTTGCGCTTGTCGCCCGCTGCCTGCGTGCGTGGTCCCTTGGTGCCCTTGCCGCTCACTATACGCACGTCCTAGGCTTGCGCTTGTCGCCCGCTGCCTGCGTGTGTGGTCCCTTTGTGCCCCTGCTGCTTACTATACGCACGTCCTAGGCTTGCGCCGCACTGCGTCGTGGTCCCTCGCTTGCGCTTGCTGTTACTGCGTGCATGGGCCCTTGGTGCCCTTGTTGCTCAGTATCCGCGCGTCCTAGGCTTGTGCTTGTCGCTTGCTGCCTGCGTGTGTTGTCCCTTGGTCTCCATGCCGCTTAGTATCATGTGCGTCCTAGGCTTGCGCTTGTCGCCCGTTGCCTGCGTGCGTGGTCCCTTCGTGCCCTTGCTGCTCACTATCCGCACGTCCTAGGCTTGCGCTTGTCGCCCGCTGCCTGCGTGCGTGGTCCCTTCGTGCCCTTGCCGCTCACTATCCGCACGTCCTAGGCTTGCGCTTGTCGCCCGCTGCCTGCGTGCGTGGTCCCTTCGTGCCCTTGCCGCTCACTATACGCACGTCCTAGGCTTGCGCTTGTCGCCCGCTGCCTGCGTGCGTGGTCCCTTGGTGCCCCTGCTGCTCACTATACGCACGTCCTAGGCTTGCGCTTGTCGCCCGCTGCCTGCGTGCATGGGCCCTTGTTGCTCAGTATCCGCGCGTCCTAGGCTTGTGCTTGGCGCTTGCTGCCTGCGTGCGTTGTCCCTTGGTCTCCATGCCGCTCAGTATCATGTGCGTCCTAGGCTTGCGCTTGTCGCCCGTTGCCTGCGTGCGTGGTCCCTTCGTGCCCTTGCTGCTCACTATCCGCACGTCCTAGGCTTGCGCTTGTCGCCCGCTGCCTGCGTGCGTGGTCCCTTCGTGCCCTTGCCGCTCACTATCCGCGCGTCCTAGGCTTGTGCTCGTCGCTTGTTGCCTGCGTGCGTTCTCCCTTGATCTCCATGCCGCTCAGTATCACGTGCGTCCTAGGCTGCCCGCTGTCTGCGTGCATGGTCCCTTGGTCTCCTTGCCGCTCACTATCGCGTGCGTCCTAGGCTTGTGCTTGTCGCTCGCTGCCTGCGTGCGTGGTCCCTTGGTCTCCATGCCGCCAAGATCACGCGGCCCTAGGCTTGTGCTTGTCGCCACGCCGCGCGTGCGTGGTCCTCGTCTCCTTGCCGCCACTATCGCGCGGCGCCCTAGGCTTGCACTTGTCGCCACGCTGCGTGCGGCGTGGTCCCTTGGTGCCTCGCGCCACTATCCGCGACGCCCTAGGCTTGCGCTTGTCGCCTAGCTCGCGCGGCGTGGTCCTTGGTATCCTAGCCGCCAAGATCACGCGTGTGTCCTAGGTTTGCGCTTGTCGCCATCGTCGCGCGTGCGTGGTTCCTTGGTATCCTAGCCGCTCACTATTTCGTGCGTCCTAGGCTTGCGCTTGTTGCCCGCTGCCTGCGTGCGTGGTCTCTTCGTCCCCCTGCCGCTCACTATCTGCACGTCCTAGGCTTGCGCTTGTCGCCCACTGCCTGCGTGCGTGGTCCCTTGGTGCCTCGCCGCCACTATACGCACGCGTCCTAGGCTTGCGTCGCCGCGCTGCGTGCATGGGCCCTTGGTGCCCTTGACGCTCAGTATCCGTGCGTCCTAGGCTTGTGCTTGTCGCTTGTTGCCTGCGTGCGTTGTCCCTTGGTCT
>CM046009.1:36889768-36899768 GCA_025175895.1 Wurfbainia villosa | reverse complement strand
ATCACGTACGGAGGGCAATTCACTAAAACCACTCCTCTTCGTTGGAAGTAGGAGCAACGATTACAAAAAGAAATCAAGGCAAAGGGACACTCCCCCTTTCCTTGTTACGATTAAAGCACAAAGACAATTTAAAGAAGTAGAACTTAAATAAATATACCGACAACTCTTATAAGTAGAAGATGTAGCTTTCGTTGTCGGCGGCACTTCGTCGTAGCAAATGTGAGTAGTAGTAGCGGCGTTACGACGGCGTGTTGAGAGCTCTTGAATTCTTGTGATTTGCTTGGCTTGAACATGTCTATTTATGGATATTGATCTATGAATTTAGACATAGGTAGTGTCCAAGGTGAGGTTCTTATCCCAACTCAAGGATGAGGTGTTTCATCCAACCACCTTGTGCCACCTCCAACCTTCTTGTGCGCCAACTCAAGGATGAGGTGTTTCATCCAACCACCTTGTGCCACCTCCAACCTCCTTGGGCGCCAACTTGAGGATGAGGTGTTTCATCCAACCACCTTGTGCCACCTCCAACCTCCTTGGGCGCCAACTTGAGGATGAGGTGTTTCATCCAACCACCTTGTGCCACCTCCAACCTCCTTGGGCGCCAACTTGTTGGAGCCATTCAACTTGTGCCACATCATGGGAGCCAACCATCTTGTGCCAACTCACCTTATTTTGGGCGCCCACCACAAGGAAGCTTGGTGATGGTTTGGATGTCCACCTTGATGCCACATCACCCTTTGTACCAAAACACGAGTCAAGTCCAAATTCACCCCCTTGAAATTCGAGCTCTTCTCGAGGTGGAACTTGACTAGCAGCTTGACTGTAGTCAAAGGGTTTTGACCGCAGATACAAGTTAGCTTAAAATATAAAGTACGATGGTTCTAACCATCGATCTCGACCTAGACCTTCCATTGGAGGTATTGGGTCGGATCTACGCTTAACGACCTTGCTTCGCTTTCACACGAGCTTACCTTGTAGCCTCGCTCGGCCTTCACCCGAGTACCTCGGCTTCCTCCAAGTCCTCTGGCGCGTTCGACCACCTCGGTTCCCCACCGGGTGTCGCACCTTCCGCTCAACTTTAGCATTTCGCACACTTTAATCGAGCTCGTAAGATAACAAATATACCCTTAACTATTGAGCCTTTTGCCATAATCAAAATACGGTTCGACTTTGGTGCCCACCGCACCAACAATCTCCCCTTTTGATTCATGGCAAACCGACAAAAGTTAAGGAAAATTACATAACAAAGAAGCTAGCATAATGATTAAGCATGAATGAGCTAGCATAAAGATTAAATATGAATGAGCTAGCATAATGATTAAGCATGAATGAGCTAGCATAAAGATTAAATATGAATGAGCTAGCATAAAGATTAAATATGAATGAGCTAGCATAATGATTAAATATGAATGAGCTAGCATAATGATTAAGTATGAATGAGCTAGCATAAAGATTAAGCATGAGTGAGCTAGCATAAAGATTAAGCATGAGTGAGCTAGCATAAAGATTAAGCATGAGTGAGCTAGCATAAAGATTAAGCATGAGTGAGAAATATTATTGTTTCAAGTTCTCCCTTTGAGGTAACCTCCCCTTGACCAAGGTGAGTTCTTGAAAATAATTTTTACTCCCCTTAATAGTTGCTTAAGTAAACGGAATTACTTAATATAAAAGGTAATAATTTTGTTTACTTTCTTCCTTACTTTTGTGACTTTCTCCCCTTTTGCCTTAACTCAAAAGTTTGTAAATATATTTTAGGGTTTGTAAGTCCAAGCAAGTTCCCAATATAAATATATTTTTTTTAAAATAATAATAAGCTTGAAAATATGTTCATCTAAAATGTACAACTCGGTTGGACTTGATTGATATAGAATGATCAATAAGTCTTGAAGGAGTTGATTAATTTTAAATAATTATACTCCATGGTTCATGTCGATGCACCGAATCTACATCTGGAACTGTGAGTAAGGTCCTAACATCTCACGCCCGTCTCATTGGCTAAGTACACAAACACATTAGTCCTATGTGTTGTGAGATGTGTTGGCTCCTTAAATCTATAGGTATATGATTTCTAAGGTAAGACTTAGGCTAATTTCATAAAAGAAGCAAAAGTAGAGTACATATATAGAAAATTTAAATCCTACTCTATTACGCACATACCTAACTTTCGTCTTAATAAACTAAATTCGGCCGGGTAGTGGTTTGGTGAAGATGTCCGCTAGGTTTGATTTGGACTCAACATACTCTAGTTGTATAGTTCCATTAGTTACATGTTCCCTAATGAAGTGGTGTTTAACTTCTATATGTTTTGTCCTAGAATGACATATTGGATTTTTAGTTAAGTTAATTGAACTAATGTTATCTATGTAGGTTTTAATGTTGTTAAAGATTAAGCTAAAGTCTTGGAGAGTGTGCTTCATCCACAGGAGCTGAGAGACACACTCACCCATCACAGGAGCTAAAGTAAGGCAACGCAATGCTGCTTCCTACTGCACCAACTTACTAGACTCGAGCCGAGGATTTGACAACAACCACTCGTGCTCTTTCTATCGAGTTTACTACCGCATAGTCGAGTCGGAGTAGCCGATTAGATTAAACTCGGTAGATCTAGGGTACCAAATACCTACGCTTAGCGTGCCCTTTAGATATCTAAGGATACGCTTGACTAGGGTTAGGTGAGACTCCTTGGCAGTGTTTGTAACCTTGCGCACATACTTACCGCGAATAAAATGTCGGGTCGGCTCGCGGTTAAGTATAGGAGACTTCCTATTGCGCTCCTATAGTATTTTAGGTCAACGGGTTTTCCTTCTACATCTTCGTTTATATTAACATTAGTTGCCATAGGTGTATTGATTATTTTAGCATCTTGCATTCCAAATCGATTTATTAAGTCCTTAGTATATTTTTGTTGATGTAAATATATTCCATCTTTAGTTTGTTTAATTTGTAAACCTAAGAAGAAACTTAACTCTCCCACTAAATTCATTTCAAATTCACTTTCCATAAGTGAGATGAATTCGCTTAGCAGGATCGAGTTGGTAGTTCCAAAAATTATATCATCTACATAGATTTGGGCTATAAAGATTTCTTTTCCTACGGTTTTAACGAATAAGGTTGGGTCGACTAAACCTTGGTTGAATCCTTTGGACTTAAGATAGATCGAAAGACTTTCGTACCAAGCTCTTGGGGCTTGTTTGAGTCCATATAGGGCTTTCTTAAGTCTAAGGACATGGTCAGGTTTATCTAGATTTTCGAATCCGGGAGGTTGACTGACGTAAACTTCTTCCTTAATGTATCCATTCAAAAATGCTGACTTGACATCCATTTGAAACAATTTAAAACCTCGATGTGCAGCATATGCTAACAACATTCGGATGGACTCTAGTCTGCTGGGCGTAGGTCTCATCGTAATCTAAACCTTCGACTTGACTAAACCCTTTGCGACTAACCTAGCTTTATTTCTAACTACTTCACCTTTATCATCAAGTTTATTTCAAATACCCACCTTGTTCCAATAATTGATTTTTCTTTAGGTGGTGGTACTAATTCCCGGACTTCATTTCTAGTGAATTGAGCTAGCTCTTCTTGCATAGCAATAGTCGGGATCAAGAAGTGCTTGTTCAATAGTTTTGGGTTCGATTTTGGAAATTAACGAGATTTGACTAAGGTTTCGATATGAAGCTCTAGTTCGAACTCCCTAAATTTGGATCACCTATAACTTGATTGATAGGATGATTTGTTTGAGTCTTAGTGTGACTGGGTTAGGGTCATCTATCACTTGGTCGATAGGATGACTTGGGTGAGTTCTAGTTTGACTTGGGTTAGAGTCATCTATCACTTGGTCGATAGGGATGACTTGGGTTAGGATCAGTCGGGTTCGCTATAAGTTGATTTGCTAGTTGGTTTTGTTAAGGATTGAACGGTTCGTGTCCTTCGTCAAAACTATATTAATGGTTTCTTCGACTCTAAGAGTGTCGTGATTGTATACCCTATAAGCTCTACCGGTGGTTGAGTATCCTAGAAAGGTTCCAGAGAGGTTTTGGATTTGAATTTCCCTAGGTAATCCTTAGTGTTTAAGATATGTACCTTGCATCCAAATACCCTAAAGTACTTGATGTTTGGTATTTTATCGTGATAAATCTCGCATTTGAGGTCTTTTGGTGCCTCTTTACCATAAGGATCCTATTTTGGACATAGCAAGTCGTACTAACGGCCTCGCCCAAAATCTATCGGGTAGGTTATACTCGTTTAACATTGTCCTAGCGGCTTCTTGTAGGGTTCTATTTTTCCGCTCGACTAACCCATTTTGTTGTGGGGTTCTAGGACATGAAAACTCATGGTGGTATCCGCTTAGGTTACAGAGATCTGTAAACCTGTGGTTTTCAATTCACCACCATGATCGCTTCTAAGTCTTTTTAATCTTAAGGTTCTTTTGATTTTCGATTAACCTACAAAGATTGATTAGTTGGTCTAGGTATCATTTTTATGTTTGATAAACCTAACCCAAGTAAATCTAGAATAGTCGCCAATTATGACTAAGCAAAATTGACTACCATTGAGTGACTTAGCTCCATGTGAATCAAATAGATCCATGTGTAGGAGCTCAAGAACACTTTTGGTTCGTTCTTGATTAGTTAATTGATGTTGTGTCCTAGATTGTTTACCTTGTTGACAAGCATTACATATTTTATTATCCAAGTTGTTTAGTTTAGGCAAACCTATAACCAAGCCACTCTGACTCATCTTGTGGACGAGTCTTGGGTGCGAGTGTCCGAGTCTTCGGTGCCATAACCAAGATTCCTCTTGCTGTGTCATAAGACACTTGGTTGAGGAGTTGGGTAAATTTATTGTGTAGATGTTGCTACTCCCTTGTTGACAAGCATTACATATTTTATTATCCAAGTTGTTTAGTTTAGGCAAACCTATAACCAAGCCACTCTGACTCATCTTGTGGACGAGTCTTGGGTGCGAGTGTCCGAGTCTTCGGTGCCATAACCAAGATTCCTCTTGCTGTGTCATAAGACACTTGGTTGAGGAGTTGGGTAAATTTATTGTGTAGATGTTGCTACTCCTAGTTCCTTTAAGTATTATTTTAGATGTTGCATTTATTTTGATTACGCATTCATTTTCTAGAAATATGACCTTATAATTGTTATCACACAATTGGCTTACACTAAGTAAATTATATTGAAAGTTTTCTACTAATAAGACATTTTGAATTGTAAAGTTAGAGTTGAGCTCAATATCACCGATCCGATGATTTTGAGCTTGCCGCTATTTCAAGGCTACCGATCCTTGTCGCTTGAATCGTGAATTTCAAAATTTGAACCGAAAATTTGAGTTGATCCCCGGTCATGTATTGGGAGCAACCACTGTCCAACATCCATTGATCCTACACATAAGGTAGTTGGATCGGATATTGGAATTACTAAAGGGTTGTTTGTAAGTTTTTAAACCTAAATCATCTCACCAATATCTACATGATCAAAACATGTTATTCCTATGTGTTATTGTGAGATGACTATCAATTTTACTTGATTAATTTTAATGAATTTAAATTAACCAACATTAGGTTAGATTCGGATTTAGTCTAAGCTCATCAAGTAATCTTTTCAAGAGATTAGCTTCCAGGTCGTGGCGAGGCACAGAGGCCTTCTTTGATCGGAATAACGACCACTTCCTTAGACAAAGCTAATTTCAAGAAATTGATAACTCGACTTACTTGAGACTACGTCTTGGTCTAACTAGTTATTTTTGAAAAGAGGCTCCCCGAGGCTCAATCTTTTCGTAGGATTTTAGTTGGTTTATTTTTGAAAAGAGGCTCCCGAGGCTCAATCTTTTCGCAGGATTTTAGTTGGTTATGAGTCCTATCTAACCATTCTAAAAATAAAGGAAAAACTAAGCATGCAATTTCTAAGACTTAACAAAATACATTTTGTATTGGCTCTGGACCATTGAATCGAGTGGGTCTATTCACATAGTGAATTTGGTCCTTGGGAACCCAATACATGTTAGATCCTAAAGTTGAAATCAAAGTGGTCTTAGGGACCCATGCTTGGACATTTTTCTTATGTTGGTTTACTATAGACATATATGACTTATTGGTTGTATTTGAGTTAAACCGAGTCCGCCTTGTTGTACACGGCCCTTTGTGATCCAAGTAAGAGGTCAAGTCCCTTGGATCCCAAAGTGAACCTTTCCAACGTGTTCCTAAGGTCTTCGACTTGTGTTTTCAAAAGCGAGTTCTCAACTTCAAGCTTTTCAACTTGAGTTGAGTCCTCCTCTTGAATACGAGTAGTCGAAGAGGTTAGGGAGACCTCATGTTTGAGAAGGTTAACCTCCTCAATTAGGGTCTCGACCTTGGACTCGGACTTAGCTAGTTTCTTATTTAAAAATTTAATTGCACCATACAAAGTATTAAGTAACGACCGACTTACCCTTAATGATTCTTTTGAACCGGATACGGATCCGTGGCTTGTCTTGAATGGAAGCTCATCATCGGACTCGGACTCTTCTTCGGTTTCGGAGTCGTGCTCGGTCGGCTTGGCCATTAGAGCTTGGATATCGTCTTCTTCCTCCGACAACTCCTCCCAAGTAGCGTTTAGCGCTTTCTTGGTCTTTGATGCGTTATTCTTTAGCTTTGGGCACTCGGACTTGATGTGACCGAACCTGTTGCACTCATAGCATCTAAAATTAGAAGTATTTGAATTAGGTTTAGGCTTACCTTGAGTTGTTGGTCGTTTTCGTCTCTTGATCATCTTCCGAACTAGATTGACTAGTTCGGATTCTATTTCGAGTCTACTTCCGATTCGGACTCGCCTTCTTCTTCCTTGGGGTGGCTTGCTTGCGGGCTTCTTCTTCTTGGAACTCCGCAACTAACGCAATACTCTTCTCGGCACGGACCACGTTAGTTTGCTCATGTAATTCAAGTTCAAACAATTCGCCTAACCTAATTTTAGAAAGGTCCTGGAGACCTTGTAGGCATCGACCATGGATGCCCACAAGGTGGTCCTAGGAAACGAGTTAAGAGAATACCTGATAAGGTCGCGATTCTCGACCTTTTGTCCGATGGCATGGAGTTGGTTGACGATGTCTTGGATACGAGCATGTAGTTGAGTTGCGGTCTCATTTTCCTGCATTTTCAAGTTATACAATTTATTTAAAAGTAAATCTCTTTTACATACCTTCGTCGCCGGTGCCTTCGTAGTTCCACTAGCTTGGTCCATAAGTCCTTTGCACTAATGAAGGGCCGGCGGTTGAGCTCTTCCTTGGACAACCCACATTGCAAGATTTGAGTTGCCTTGGCATCGGCTTCTACTTGTTTTTCATGGAATTTGACCATTGATCGTAACCCAAAGATTCACCATCTTCATTAATAGGAAGTGTGAAACCGGTTTGGATTACGATCCACATCTCGATTTGGGTTTTAAGAAAGCATTCCATCCGACCCTTCCAATAACGAAAGTCATTACCGTTGTAAAACGGGGGTCGGGCGGTGCTAAACCCTTCGAGATGGGCCATTTAAAAACAAGAAGGAGAACGACGAAAAGAATCTTGCAAAACACACACGGAAAGAATATTCCAAGACTTTCGTCTTGGATTAGTAGTGCGGGAAGTAAAAAAAGATATATAAAATGTAACTTGCAAAAAGAAATAAACAATCAAATGCGAATGTCGCTTGAAGTTCGAGGACAACCTTACTCGGATCTAACCCAAGGACAACCTTATCCGGATCCTAAAGCCTCTAATGCAATTCTATATGTAGGAGAAGATAAGCAAGTGAAATGATTATACAAAACAGAAATAAATAAATAAAAAATCTGTGAAAAAAAGAAAAACAAAGCTAGATTGGTGGTTTCACCGAATCTTAGCGCCCCCGGCTCTGATACCAATTGTTGGATCGAAAGTGTCGCTAGAGGGGGTGAATAGCGATACGGTGTCGTTAAAAACTTTTGCAATAAGTAAAAAGCAAGTAGAGAATGCACAGCGGAAATATAAAGTAGACAAGATATTTTTACGTGGTTCACAATCTTTCGATTGCTAATCCACGGCCCTAGTGATCCTTGATCACGTACGGAGGGCAATTCACTAAAACCACTCCTCCTCGTTGGAGGTAGGAGCAACGATTACAAAAAGAAATCAAGGCAAAGGGACACTCCCCCTTTCCTTGTTACGATTAAAGCACAAAGACAATTTAAAGAAGTAGAACTTAAATCAATATACCGACAACTCTTATAAGTAGAAGATGTAGCTTTCGTTGTCGGCGGCACTTCGTCGTAGCAAATGTGAGGAGTAGTAGCGGCGTTACGACGGCGTGTTGAGAGCTCTTGAATTCTTGTGATTTGCTTGGCTTGAACATGTCTATTTATGGATATTGATCTATGAATTTAGACATAGGTAGTGTCCAAGGTGAGGTTCTTATCCCAACTCAAGGATGAGGTGTTTCATCCAACCACCTTGTGCCACCTCCAACCTTCTTGTGCAACTCAAGGATGAGGTGTTTCATCCAACCACCTTGTGCCACCTCCAACCTCCTTGGGTGCCAACTTGAGGATGAGGTGTTTCATCCAACCACCTTGTGCCACCTCCAACCTCCTTGGGCGCCAACTTGAGGATGAGGTGTTTCATCCAACCACCTTGTGCCACCTCCAACCTCCTTGGGCGCCAACTTGTTGGAGCCATTCAACTTGTGCCACATCATGGGAGCCAACCATCTTGTGCCAACTCACCTTATTTTGGCCCACCACAAGGAAGCTTGGTGATGGTTTGGATGTCCACCTTGATGCCACATCACCCTTTGTACCAAAACACGAGTCAAGTCCAAATTCACCCCTTGAAATTCGAGCTCTTCTCGAGGCCGAACTTGACTAGCTTGACGTAGTCAAAGGGTTTTGACCCAGCAAGTTAGCTTAAAATATAAAGTACGATGGTTCTAACCATCTGATCTCGACCTAGACCTTCCATTGGAGGTATTGGGTCGGATCTACGCTTAACGACCTTGCTTCGCTTTCACACGAGCTTACCTTGTAGCCTCGCTTCCGGTCTTCACCCGAGTACCTCGGCTTCCTCCGAAGTCCCTCTGGCGTTGCCCGACCACCTCGGTTCCCACCGGGTGTCGCAGACCTTCCGCTCAACTTTAGCATTTCTGCACACTTAATTGAGCTCGTAAGATAACAAATATACCCTTAACTATTGAGCCTTTTGCCATAATCAAAATACCGGTTCGACTTTGGTGCCCACTGCACCAACAAGTCCAATGGAATGCCTTGGCCGGCCAATACCTCCTTTTGTGCCTCCTCTAACTCGTAGTTTGCTCTTTTTGCCTTCTCCGATATGTGATCAAACTCCTTCTTGTTCAGATCCTTTAATGCCGCCTTTAGTCTTCCCAATTTGGTCTTCAATCGAAACTGTGCATTACCTTGCACCGGTGCCTCCCATGACTTCTGCACTACTCTTTTGTACTCTTGATGCAGCGTCCACATGTTCAAGAATTTAAAAGGCTTTGCCGCTGCCCTTTCCTTCCCAAGAATGTTAACCATAACACATGAATGATCCGATAAGCATCCCGGGGGCAAAAATTCAGCATATGCATCAAACTCCTCCATTAGCCAATTCGAGTTCACCATTGCCCTATCCAATTTGCAAGCCACCTCTCCATTTGTCCATGTGAATCTACACCCTATGGATCGCAAGTCCACCATACCACATACATGAACAAATCTCTGCAAGTCTCGCAACTCATAATTTGTGACTTGATTGCCTCCTTGCCTTTCATGTACATCCCTTATGGCATTGAAGTCTCCCATGATCATCCACGGCCCCGTCATTCCTTCCCCCATCTCCGTTAGCCTCTCCCATAGCACCCTTCGAGTTGTGACCGAATGAAGCCCATATATGAAAGAGACATAGAAAACCCTCCCAGAAGCCCGGCACGTAATCTGAGTGTGAATATACTGCTCAGTAGTATCCAGAACCTCCAAATCCGCCCGCTGCTCATCCCACA